>ML785300.1:262592-286111 GCA_009831015.1 Picea engelmannii | reverse complement strand
ATGGTGATTAGGGTGAAAAGAGGAATCCAATGGGATATGTTGAAAATAAGGGTGTCAGGGAGGGTGGGTGGGTCCACAGAAAAAAAAAATGCTTAGAAATGAAAGGTAACCACGACGATCAGGGCGAAGAGAGGAAGACAATGGGAGAAGTCCCAAATAAGGGTATCAGTGGGACCATTATACTCTCTTTTTTACTCCTTCGGAGTTATACTTCGTCCTAAAGAATACTACAATGACGAAATGTCCAAATTGTTAACAAGGACAATAGTGTAGGAATTTCACAACCAAGATGCAAGAGGCAAGGTTGTGTGAAAAATTTCCCTTATCTTTTCGTTTTTTGTTGTTCTGTTCCCAAGGGTTAGGGTTTTCAAGGTTCCTACAAATAATGGTTTTCCCTATGATGTAGCTCTTTGATATATGTGCGAGGTTGAATAGTAGTACTCGACCAAATATCTCAGGGCACCAACTAAGGAGGCTCGATCATACCCTTATTTGTAATACTCAATTACCTAGGTATTAGAGAGTATCTTCCCAAGTGTTATTCTCAATGTCACTATAGCAATCAAGCATCCAAACAACTAATCTAGAGTTGGTTTTGGGAGACCTGGGGGACTCACAATATAATCAATGGTACATGGGAGTGATGGTTGTGTACAAAATGTGTCTAATGCAGTACTACTTGAAGGGGTACAAAGAGGGGTTATAGAGGTTTCCAACAAGGTGAAATGTTTGTTTCAAGTAACTCGTGAAATCGTTTGTATTTCATGCATGCATTCTTTTCGAGTCGTAGTTTTACCCACTAAATGACATATCTTTGTGCTTTAAATACGCCAACAATACACGTCTCTACCCTGGAAAAAAAATCTCATAATTTATGCACAGGAAAGTGCTCTGATACCATTGTTAAGGTACCAGATGTATTTTATAAAGAAGAAAAATAAATATTAAGATAAATGCAAGCAAAACAAAAAAAAATAGAGAGAACAACAACACCAACAATGATACCATTATTGATAAAAATCCAAATTCACGTGCCTATTCGAGGGGGCAACCTCTAGCAGAGAATAGCTCTAATAGCTCTAATACAACAATTCTCAAGACAAGACTTGGTCATGCCTTCTACTCATATTTATATTATTTCTCTCTTCTTAACAACACTCTAGAAGAAGATATTTCTAGAAGCGGAAGCTTCCATTAAGTCTTCTTACATTAGACTTGTTCACATTTTTATATAAGCCTTGTTTACTAATGTCGACTTTTATTACATGGAAAATATATTATTCTACCTATTTGAAGGGTTAGGGAGGTTAAATCCCTAACAAATCCTATATCCCTTTTAATATCAAATTATATATATGATAAATTTTAATATATATATGGTTTTAGTTTGTTACAGTGAAGTTTTTATAAGTTGAATATTACCTTAATTTGCATAAAAGAGAGGCATGGCTTTAATATGTTAAAAAATTACAATATACTCCTAATTGATCTATACTATATTTTTATATTATAAAAGATAATATAATAATTATTGACTTTTATTAGTTTATGAAATTATATGAAATTATTTTTAATTAGTATTACATAAGTAATTAATAATATATTTTAATTAATATTAAATAAATAATTGATAACATATTTTTAAATATATAATGTGTTTACTCTAAATTGACTTATATGTCCAATTAATTGAAATGATTACTTTACATTTTTTATATATCTTAATCATTTTATTCCCTTTTTGGTAAAAGTAGTTATAAGATAATTCAAACCTGAGTATACAATATTATATCCATTGGTTTTCTTTCAATATTTACAACATAATAATTTCATTCATGTTTATTTTAGTTGAAAGTGACTTAGAATTAATCATTTTAAACATTATTAATTATTAATATGTACTCATATTAATAATGAATATCTCCTCCATAGACTTGTATCATCGAGATAGAAAATTACGATTAAAATATCATTAAAAACTATGATATGAATATCTCTTCCATATACTTGTATCATCAAGATAGAAAATTACGATTAAAATATCATTAAAAACTATGATTAGAATATATGAATCGTTAAAACCCTTTTGTCAAAAGTGTTTTTCAATCTTTAGATATTTGGTTTTTAGATTATTTTTTATTTTGTAAAATATGAAAATTGTCTTAGTACTTTGGGAATAAAAAAATATGTGATTTTTTTAATTTTGGAAGAGATTTTATGTTTCGCTCATAATGGATTCAGCTGTCTTAGTACTTTGGGAATAAAAAAATATGTGATTTTTTTAATTTTGGAAGAGATTTTATGTTTCGCTCATAATGGTTTCAGCTAGTCTTCCTTAAAGGTAGAAAAATTATCATATACATGTGATTTCTCTAATTTTGGAGGGATCTCATGTTTGGCTCATAATTGTTTGAGCTAGTTTTTAAGATTTCAAAGGTGGAAAAACTATCATATCTCAATTGTGAACCAATAATGAAGATAGTCATCACTAGTTGTTATTCGGGAATGCAAGTTAATTCATTGTAGTTATTCAAGAAAAACTAGAAACCACTTAAAATGACCACTTTCACTCTTTTAAGATGCCTATAGGTCTTTAGCCATTAACCAGTTTCCTTATGTACTAATAATACGAGCTCTTAAGTAATTAGAAACAAAAAAATGAATCGTTATTTGTTTCAACCAAAATAGACAAAAAAAATAAAAACATTAAAATATGTATAAGGCCAATATATATTAATATGTATACCAAAATTATTACCTTAATGAAGGTATGGAAATCATGTGTTTTTACCCCAGCAAATTCACCTTTCTTCGTTAATATATTATTTATGTTTGAAGCAAAACCCATGGGAAATTCAATTCTTTGAATGACATATTTTACATCATTGCTTTTTTGCTATGTTAATAACCATGGAAGGTTATTTCGATCTAGTCCATCTCTATTTGATCAGATCACACTTCGCATTGCATGATTGGCTTCTTGAATGTTAGTACAAATTTTGACAATGTTTTCTTTATCCCTCCTATCATCTATGATTCGCCATAATGTTTCTGTCACATTCTTCCCGATATGCATTGTATCAAACAAATGAGCTATTTTTAGCTCCTCATAGTAGAACAACCTCATGAATTCAGTGGGATAACATTTCATTCCTCGTGGAATCCCATTATTAATACCTTCATGATGGCGGGCCTTCATGAAGCATAAAAGAAATCACAAAAATAATTATCAAATACAGTAAAATAAATTCAATGATTAAAATAAAAATTCAAAACATTACATGATATACAGTACATAAAGAAATTGTGTGCCTTGATGATTTCTATTATATTCCAACCTCCATAGGTGAGGTGTCATTCTTTGTGGTTTTAAACCAGTCTCTTCTATCCCATTGAAAAGATGGTTTTCAGTAGTACGGTACCTATGGTTCTTAGGGAGTTGGTGCCTATACTCATCAAACACCACCTTTCCTAAACTTTTTGAATGACGATACTTCATATTAGGACCAAAAACTCGACATGCAAATTTACCCTTTGTTTGAAGACCTGCAACAGATGGATTAATGTCAATTATACGATGAGAGTATTTAAAAATTAAACATGTTGCATAATATCTTTAAAAAATTATATAGTATTAAAGAGAAATGGAATTCTACATACCACAAAAATGTGTTAGTCATGGGGCATCATGAATTCTCCATAAAAGTATTCCACGGATTTAAATTTATACTCCTCGATTAGTTTACAATTGTCATACATAGTGATGTTAGCCCATAACTTTAGTAGCTCATCGATAAGAGGCTCGATATATACATTCATATATTTAACCTGATACTTACCTAATTGTTTGAAATTACACATAATTACTATAACCATGATATGTATATATAAGTAAATAAATAAACAAAAGATATTATGCAAAAAAYGAAACAAATGAAAATGTTACATTCAAAAAATTAAGTGCTCCATCTTTATTGACATCCAAGGAGGAATGTTATTGTTGATAACAAAAATAGRCCACACTGAGTAAATAGACCTAAGCTCTCTGAATGGATTAACATTGTCARTTGCTAATGAAAACCTAACATTATGAGGTTCATCTTTGAAATCTGCCCATTTTTCCTCAATTTCCCTAAATGCATAACCATCGGCGRGAAATCGAAGAACACCATCTCCACTTATGTYATGTGCATGCTAATCCATAAATTGTGCTATGATTTCACACCTGAACAATCGCTACAAACGTGGAATTATGGGAATATGACAAAGAACCTTTTGAGACACCCTTTTTGTTACTTGATCGGTTCGATATCTACTAATAAGACATTGCGGGCATTATGTTTTTGAAGCATGTTGTCCATAATATGTAATATGGCCATTAGGACATGCATCTATAGTTTGATAATCCATTCCAATGTCTTTCATAATGGCATGAAAATCTCGATATGTGCGAGGTAAAATATTTGATGATGGTAACAAAAATTCACCTAACAATCTACAACATAACAAATAACTAGTTAATGTAAAGAATATTAATCGTAAAAATTGCATTGTTATTTTACACTTTAATTAACACTAAAAACAAATAGAAAAAAGTCAATATTTATGTATAATATGAAATGAAACATATTACATACCTTAGGATATGTCTCATACAAGTGTTTGACAAATTATTCATAACCTATATGTTCACTAGCATCAATGTACTCAAGAGAAGATTTTCTCTTGAACCTTCATAAAGTCGTTTATTTTCTTTTTTTAATCAAGGTTCATCATAAATACCATCACTATCCCCATCCTCATCCGACTGAGCAAAAAAGACTTGGATCATTTGATGTGTCCCACCATCTTCTTCCATGGGATCATTAACTTGATTTGTCCCATCGTCTTCTTCCATGGGATCATTAACTTGATTTGTCCCATCATCTTCTTCCATGAGATCCTCATTTGCTTGATCATGTTCCTCAGCTTGTACAACATCATTTCTACTAGTACTACTTGGTGCAATATTCTGCAGAAATTTAGAGGGCAACTCTAACTTTATAATTACAAACAATCATGCAAAATTAGTGTGTACTATAACAAATATTCAAACAATATATATACATATATATAATTTTATATAAAATTGACAATATAAAAACAGATAATGAATATAAAGATAATTAGCATGGGACGATATCCATTCGATCCCCCATCAATGTGCCAATATTTCCTACAATGTTGTGTAGTTTTTTCTATTAAAATTCCTACGGGACTTGTAAGGCAACATTTTTTGCAAGGGAAATTAACATCTACCATCACCCTTTTCACCTGCTTTACTTTTTTTCCCACCTCTAATATTCTGTGACATTCTTTCGCACAAAAATACCCTTTTTGAACTGTCGTTGTTATAGCAATTAGATTGTCCCAACATCTCTAATTTGAAAAATATTAATAGATATTTTTTCTTTGCAAGAGCGACGAAAATTGACCAAGTCAATGTTGACTTTGTCAAACAGTGTAACGGTCAATGTTGACTTTGTCAAATAGTGTAACAGTCATCATTGAATCATCGCTCTTGCGGCGATAACCAAAGGTCATTGCAAGAGAGACGAGAGTCCACTATCTTCAAGTTCGTCGCTCTTGCGACGTAGATCTAGTTTTGTCACTCTTGCGACGATAGCCAAAGGTTTCGTTGGAAGAGCAATGAACTCAGGCTAGATTTATAAAAACATTTGAAAATTCAACTCTTTATCTTCAATTTTGCAACGAAAGGTTACTTTCGTCACAAGTAGTAATCGCAAATTTTGCAATATGTAGTAGTGTGGGCACATGGGATTTGAGTACAATTCGTTGAAAGAAGTAACAACAATTCGAGCAGTTTGAGTAGTTATTCAAGCAAGTGCATGGCAAGCAAAGAGAGGGAAAGAAAACATAGCAGGAAGTAAATGCATTCATGGAGAGCGAAGTTTGGAGCGTAACTAGAGCATAATTGGAGCAAATTGGAGTTGGATAACTGAATAGCCTGGTTTTCAGGCCTGAAGAGTGAACTCCTACGTGAGTTGCACTAAAACAACAAGTGTGATGTTGGTTTGCTGATAGTTTTCCTAGAAGTAGTTTCCCTTGAGTTCCCAGCTAAGAGATTCCTTGTTGCCTCTGCCAGAGAGACCTTGATAAATTAATGGCTCATTCCTTGGGTTAGACTTGATAAACGGATGGTACATCCCTTGGGTTAACCTTGATAAATGAATGGTGCATTCCTTGGGTTGGGCAGGTCAAGAAGAAGAGAGTTGGTGGAAAAGTCGGGATAGTTGTAGGAGAATATCAGTTGGGTTGAGAGATTTATGAGTTGTGAGTGGACTGTGGGAGACCGCCCTCTTTTATGGATTCCTAACCTCATCTCAGGGGTGACTGGACGTTAATATTTGGAATATTTAGTCTACGGTTGGGTGGAACATCCATCCCAAGCAGCGAGTTGCATGATTCGTGTTTAAGATAAGTGTTTTATCTTGTACTGAGTTATTTACATGTCTTATTATTGTGCATGAACTCTACATGAATGAGAATGAATTATATGCTATTGTAATGAATGATTTAGTTGTATCTCTTGTTGATTATTAGAATGCTTCAGATGCATATGTTTTATGGTTATTGATGTAGCTAAATCTGTTATAAACTGAAGTTCTAGGCTATGGGAAAAGGGATAACAATAAAATAATGGCTTTAATTAGCAGAAGTTTTGTGTATGTGTATTCTGCAATTATGGTTTCCTAGATGGAAGCTAGGTACATTACTAAAATGGTATCAGTGTCAATAAAGACAAAATATTTTCATGGTGTGACCAACTATGGTGGTTGGGTACGTTACAAAGTGGTATCAGAGCCCAATTTTTCAACACTAAGCGTGCATGGGCCATTTAACAGAGCACGTAACTGAAATTCTAGATTTGGAAAGAGAAATTTCTTACATAGGGAGAGTTCATTTTAAAATCGTTTGAAAAAATGTTTACGGTGATTTGTGGTGAAATTGGATGAAATTGAGCAAAAGTCCCAAGTTCATGCAGCTAAATAATGGCAATTTCGAAGTGAAAGAGTCGAATTTGAAAATTAGCGAACAAATCTTTATGTACAGGGCTTGATTTGGTTGTATTGAGCTTAGTCACAGAACTCTATTGATGACCCGAGAAGGAATTTCATTTTTTGGCGAATTTGAGCATTTTGGGGATTTTGGAAAATAGGTGAAATTGGAAAATTTTCAGAATTTTTCCGTACACTGATGTCAGCATGACATGGGAGGGGCCACATGTCAGCCAACATGGTGGAAAGTGATGTGTACTTCCATGGTGGAAAGTACACAAAGGAAGGGAGTTAGAAAATGGCTAAGTCTTTGGACTTATTATGAGTCTGTGAGTTTGTGAGTCCACGTGTCCACAAAGGTAAAAAAGGCTAATTGTTTGGAATTATTATGATTATGTGAGTCCACAAAGGTAAAAATGGCCAAGTGTTGGACTTATTATCATTCCATGAGTCCACAAGTCCGCAAAGGTAAAAAAAACTAAGTTTTGGACTTATTAGGAGTCTGTGATTCCGTGAGTCCGTAAAGGTAAAAATGGCTAAGTGTTGGGACTTATTATGAGTCTATGAGTCTGTGAGTTAGCAAGCCTGACGAAGTGGAAAAATGACTAAGTGTTGAGACTTTTTGGACGAACTTAGGAAAGGGAGAATTATGCTTTCGTGAGTCAGCAAGTTCACGATTCTGTGAGTCTGAATAGATGGAAAAATTATCTAAGTGTGGAAACTTTTCGAACGGACTTATGAAACAAAGGTTACAAGATTGAGATTCCATGAGTCTCTGAGTTTGCAAGTCTGATGAAGTGGAAAAATGACTAAGTTTTGATACTTTTCAGACGGACTTATGAAAGGGAGAATTATGCTTTCATGGGTCCGCAAGTCTTCGAGTCCATGAGTCTGAATAGATGGAAAAATAATCTAAGTGTTGAAACTTTTCAAACGGACTTATGAAAGAAAGGTTACAATACTGTGAGTCCATGAGTCTCTGAGTCCATGAGTCTGAAGAAGTGAAAAATAATCTAAGTGTTGAGACTTTTTAGACGGACTTAGGAAAGGGAGATTTGTGCTTTCATGAGTCTGCAAGTCCGCAAGTCCATGAGTTGAATAGATGGAAATATAATCTAAGTGTTGTAACTTTTCGAGCGAACTTTTGAAATAAAGAATTATGATACAGTATGGGAACACAATTGTACATAATTTCATGAATCTTGATAATTATTTTAGCCTAAAAAAAAAATTGGTTGCAAATCTTGCAGAATTAGAGGTACATAAAGAACTTAGTTTGTATATGAGGAATAAAGTCATGGAATATGCTCAAGGGTCTTACAACCATGGGAAAGAGTTCATAGGTCTACATATCAACATGAGGAATGCTGAGATAGAGTCAAATGGAAGAAGAGATAGGAAAGAGAATGTCAATATGAGAATTTTGTATAGGGAAGTGAAAAGCTACAGGGTTGATAATGAAAGGATTATAAAGGCTCAAGAAGATATACTTTAGAGTTTAAATATGTTGCATAAGCAAGTTAACAATATTCTGGCACCAATCAAGCAACTAGTGCTAGAAAAGTATCAGTGTCTAGATCTCACAGAAAAAGGGATGATCATGGAAATGATAGGCAGTCAAGAAGCATGAGCAAGCTCCATCATTCTCTAAGGTAGTCCATTAGAAGAACTCATGTAAGTTCAAGACCGGAAAGCAGCCCAAGTGTGTCTCCCATTCGGAGGAAAATAAGAAGGCATGAGGCATACATCTTGCAAGGTGAACTCAGGAAAAAAAATCCACCTACTTTCAATGGTGAGCACAGGAAAGGAGAAGAGGCAGAGGCTTCTCTGTTGTAAATGAATAAATATTTCCAGTTGGATGACTACCCATCCCGGGTAGAAGCTAGGATTTCCACCTACCACTTGCAAGGAAAAGCATCCATGTGGTGGGATCAACTTAATCAAGCCAAGAACCTCGATGAGAATAGAATCTCATGGATGCAATTCAAAGGATATTTCCAAGAGAAATATTTGTTCGAGCATTACTATGAGAGAAAGATGAAATAGTTCTTTGAACTCAAGTTGGGAACCATGACAATGGAGGAATATGAGAAGTGGTTCTTTGAATTGTTGAAATATGTTGACTTCATCAAGGATGAGAAGGTTAATATCCAAAGGTTTCTAAGTGGGTTACCCTCCTTTTATAGTGAAAAGATTCAATATGACAACCCCAAGACCTTGGAGGAAACCACAAGGAGAGCAAGGCACCTTTTTGAGCAAAGCAAAGGAAGGCCAATTTTCCAAAAGGCTTGGAATGACAAGTTGAAAGAGAAAAAGGATCAAAGGTAGAAAGGTTTTAAGCCACCCTTTTTCAGAAATAACTCTCAAGCAAGTCAACAAGGCCAGGTATCCCAAGATGGTCAAAAGATTGCATATTCATTTGGGAAAAGGCCAAGGCAACAGCCTATTCAATGTTAGGGGATGTGGGGAGAATCACTTATATAGGGACTTCCCTCATAAAGGAGAAATAATGAGGACTATACACAACATTCAGGGGGCTGAAACAGTGGAATACATGGGAGGAAGTATGCCAAGGATTTATGCAGCCTTGGACAACAAGCAGGTAGAATATCAATCCCCCATGATCAAAGTGGAAGGTAATATTGATAACCATCCCATAGCAATTTTAACTGATTCCGAGGCTAGCCATAGTTACATAAATGCTAACATTATTGAAAGATTTCACTTGCAAAGAAGTAAGCATAATAAATATTGGTTAGTTCAGTTAGCCGCGGGGGATAAGAGAAAGATCAATGATTTGGTTAAAGATTGTAAAATAGACATGAATGGACACAACATGAAGATAGATGTACGCATCATACCATTGGGTTCATATGACTATCTAATTGGCATGGATTGGTTAGAAAATCGTTGTGTTGTCCTAGACTATTACAACAAGGCAATCACATGTCTTGATGAGGAAGGGCAAAAAGGAAAGATCCAAGGCATTCCAAGAGCTATAGTTGTTAGAAAGATCTCAGCTATGCAGTTGAAGAAGTTTTTCAAGAAGGGATGTCATGTGTTTGCAACCCATATGGAGGAGGAAGCCAAGGATAAAGTGGCAAGCATTGAATACCATCTGATATTGAGGGATTTTGAAGATTCTTTTAGAGAATTCTCGGGATTTCCACCAAAGAGAGACATTGATTTCTCTATTGATTTGGTGCTAGGAGTTGCCCCAATGTCTAAGACACCATATAGAATGGGTACACTAGAATTCAAGGAGTTGCAGATGCATCTTGAAGAGTTATTAAACAAGGGGTATATACGCCCAACTGTTTCACCTTGGGGAGCATCAGTTCTATTTGTGAAGAAGAAGGATGGAACATTAAGGCTGTGTATTGATTTCATGCAACTTAATAAGGTTACCATAAAGAATAATTATCCTTTACCTAGAATTGATGATTTGTTTGATTAGCTGAAAGGTGCAAGAATCTGTTCAAAGATTGACTTGAGATCAAGCTACCATCAAGTAAGGATAAGGGAATAAGACATCAACAAGACAACATTTAGAACAAGATATGGGCATTATGAATTCATGGTAGTGTCATTTGGACTATCAAATGCCCCAGTGGTTTTTATGTGTTTGATGAATGGAATGTTCGGGGAGTACCTAGACAAGTTTGTGATTGTGTTCTTAGATGATATACTCGTCTATTCCAAATCAGAAGAATAACATGAGCAACATTTAAGAATGGTATTACAAGTTTTGAGAGAGCACATTTTATATGCTAAGATAAGTAAGTGCATATTTTATCAAAAGAAGATTCACTACTTGGGGCATATAATATCAGCAGTAGGGATAGAAGTGGATCCTGAGAATATAGAGGCCATTAAAGGATGGCCAGCATCAAAGAATGGGACAGAGGTCATATCATTCATGGATCTCGTTAGTTATTACTGAAGATTCATAAAAGGTTTTTCAAAGATTGCCAATCCAATCACTTGTTTGCAAAAGAAGGGTGTGAAGTTCTAATGGACTTCCAAGTGTAAAGAGAGTTTTCAACAGTTGAAAACAATATTGACAAGCGCTTCAATATTGAAGATGGCAGATCCAAATGAATATTTTTTTGTGTGCATGGATGCATGCAAGGAAGGGCTTGGTGGAGTCCTTAGTCAAAAGGATCATGTGGTATGCCATGAGTCCTGAAAATTAAAAGAGCATGAGAGGAATTATGCTACCCATGACTTGGATTTATCAGTGATTATGCGTGCATTGAAAATGTGGAGGAATTACCTTTTGGGTAAGAAAATTGAGATAAAGACATGCCATTTTGGTCAAAAGCATTTGTTTGGACAACCAATACGAAATGTTAGGAAAACTGGATGGTTGGAATTTCTGAGTGAATATGACTTCAAAATTAAGCACATAAAGGGCAAGGAAAATCAAGTGGTCGATGCACTCAGCAGGAGATCTCATGAAGTGTATATTGCAACCATTAGCATGTACGGGACATATCTGAAAGACAAAGTTATTGTAGCAGCAAATTCAGATCAGAATTATTTAAAAATAAAAGAGACATTGCAGCAAGGAAATTTTAAGCAGAAAATTAATTATTATGAATTGAAAGAAGATAGAATTCTCATGTACAAAGATAAGGTGTATGTGTCAAATTCCAGTGAGCTGAAAAATCCAGTGCTAAAGGAGATGCACAATGTGTTATATGTCGGGAACACAGGATATCAGAAGAAAATTTCAGCAATAAGAAGCCAATATTTTTGGCCAGGAATGAAGAAATAAGTGGCTAATTACATAGCCAGGTGTCCAGAATGCCAAAAAGTAAATACAAAACATAGACACCCAACATGTTTGCTAGAGCCATTGCCCATTCCAAAATGGAAGTGGGAAGTGGTCTCAGATGATTTTAATACTAAGATCCCCAGAATAGTGAAGCAGCATGATTCCATCATGGTGGTGGTGGATAAGTTGACTAAAGCAATGTATTTCATTCCAATAAATACTACACACAAGGTAGAAAATATCGCATAAATTTATATGAGAGAAGTCGTTAGGTTACATGGAATGCCTAAGGCAATAGTTTCAGAAAGAGATCCAAAGTTTACTGCCAATTTTTGGAAAGCTTTGTTCAAGTGATTTGGAACAAACTTAAATCTTAGAACAACATATCATCCAGAGTCCGATGGGAAAACAGAAAGGACTAACAGAATAATTGAGGACATGCTTAGAATGTATGTGATGGATCATCCATCAAAGTGGGAATATTATATTCATTTAGTTGAATTTTCCTACAACAATGGGTATCATGTCTCCTTGAAAATGAGTCCATTTGATGCATTGTATGGCAAGAAATGTAACACCCCATTGAGTTGGGATAATCCAACAAACAAAGAAGTTGTTGGGCCAGAATTGCTAAAAGAAATGGAAGATCATATGGCAAGGATTAAGCAGAATATGAAGGTTGCCCCGAATAGGCAGAACAATTATGCAAACAGGAACAGAATTTTCAGATATTTTAAAGTGGGAGAACATGTGTTTTTGAAAGTAAAGGCAAAGAGAAGTTCACTAATATTAGGAATCTACCCAAAGTTGGAAGCAAGATATTGTGGTCATTTTGAAATATTAGAAAATATAGGGTCAGTTGCATACATGTTATCTTTTCTTTCATCCATGAGAGTACATAATGTATTTCATGTATCATCACTTAAAAACTATGTACCTGATGCTAATCATGTCATTGATTGGAATGTGATCCAAGTGGAGAACGAAGGGGATTTCTGAGTGGAACTAGTACACATCCTAGACCGGAAATTCAAAGTGCTTAGGAACAAATCCATAGGGTTGGTAAAGGTTCAATGGACCTGCTACGGTCCCTAATATTATACATGGGAGAATGAAAAAAACATGTAGGCAGAAGACCAGCAAATGTTTTACAGTTCTAAAGATAACAGAATGCAAGATTCCATTTTGAGAAGCTAGAGTTCTGGAACCACATCTCGGAGTCATGGTCAAATGCACTAGAGACCTTGATAAATGAATGGTTCATCCCTTGGTTTATCCTTGACAAATGGATGGTGCATCCCTTGGGTTATCCCTGATAAACGAATGGTGCATTCCCTGGGTCAACGAGTTGAGAGGAACATGAGATTTTGGTTGGAGTTGTTAAATTGCAAAAATTTTATTTCTAAGTATTGTGATGCAAATTTGCAAATACATATATCGGCATAGAGTGCACCGAGGACGGCGCAAAATTGTAGGGGAGGGGGAATGTAACATCCCCATTATAATCCCTAGTTTGATTAATGCTTATGTAGATATAATATGTGGCTACAGCCAACCGATGTAATATGTGAATTGTATTTCAATGTTTTAATAATAAAAATGTGATGTCATCTACTAAGGAGACATGGACAAGACGTGGGGGTTGAATTAATCCACAAGAGAGGGTATTTTATAGGATAATGGCCAAGAGGAATCCAAGGAGGGGATTACCCATCTTTATGGATTTAACCTGTTTTCCTAAATCTGTTATTGTATATGAACCTTTTGATGTTTGATTGAGTGTTCCCAAAGCCAATCATTGAATACATGTAAGAGGGTGGGTGCGAGTGGTCACATATTTCTAATTGAGTGTTTCCAATGACATTCATTGAATACATGTAAGAGGGTGGGTGTGATTGGTCACATCCCCAAGTTATTGGGCACATGGGGGTTGAATACAATCCACTGACAGAATTAACAGCAATTCGATCAATTTAAGTAGTTAGTCAAGCATGTGCATGGGAAGTGAATAGAGGGCGAGAAAAAAGAGTCGAAAGTTGATGTAGCCATGGAGGGTGAAGTCTGGAGAAATGAAAAGCCCAGTTTTCAGGTCGGAAGAGTGAACTCTCGCGTGAGTTGCACTGAAACAATAAGTGTGTTGTTGGTTTGTTGATACTTTTCCTAGCAACAATTTCCCTTGAGTTCCCAACTAAGAGATTCCTAGTTGCATGTGCCAGAGGGACCTTGATAAATGAATGCCTCATTCCTTAGGTTAGCCTTGATAAGTGGATGGTACATTCCTTAGGTTAACCTTGATAAACGAATGGTGCATTACTCGGGTTGGGCAGGTCAAGAGGAAGAGAGTTGGTGGAAAAGTCGAGATAGTTGTAGGAGAATATCAGTTGGGTTGAGAAATTTGTGAGATCTCAATGGATTGTGAGAGACCACCTTATTTTGTGAATTTCTAGCCTCAAGTCGGGGGTGACTAGATATTGAGATTTGGAACAATCAGTCTACGGTTGGGTGGAACGTCTGTCCCAAGTAGATGGTTGCACAATACTTGTTTAAGATAAGTGGTTTATCTTGTACTGAGTTATTTACTTGTGTTATTGTTGTGCATGAACTCTGTGTGAATGAGAATGACTTATATGTTGATGTAATGAACGATTTAGTTGTATCTCCTGTTGATTATTAGCATGCTTCAGACGCATATGTTTTATGGTTATTGATGTAGCTAATTTTTTTATAAATTGTAGTTGTAGGCTATGGGAAAATAGATAATAGTAAAAGAATGGTTTTAATTAGCAGAAGTTTCGTGTATGTGTATTTTTCAAGTATGGTTGCCTAGCTGGAGGCTAGGTACATTACTAAAATGATATCAGAGCTGATAAATACAAACATTTTGTGTGTCATGACCAGCTATGGTGGTTGGGTACGTTACACACACCAACATCCAATGTGCGCAACTTTTATACCACGAACCAATCATTAGTGCACATCGCACACCCATATTCAGTGTGTGTGACTTTTTATACCACTCACCAATATCCAGTGTTCGCAACTTGTTATATCACGCACCAACAATCAGTGCATGCAACTTTTATACCGTGCACCGATATTAATTGTGTGTGACTTTACATTTCGCATCAACATTCAGTGTGCACAAAATTCATAGCACACCAATATTCAGTGTGCATCATGCACCAATATTCAGTGCGCACGACATTTTATACTGCACACCAATATCTAGTGCATGCAACATTTTTTACATTGTGCACCAATATCTAGTGCACGCCATACCAATTATGCATCGTGCAACACCAATATTTTTCACACACAAGTCCTTTCTTTGATTATCTAATTTTCCTTATTTTCCATCTCGTGACCATCGTGAAAATTTCTAACTCGCCTTCTTCCCCAATTTGACACAACTCAAATGATAAGATGACGAATTTACTAACTTCATGTTGATCTTTAGCCCATACAAGCCCAGTGTTAAACCAAAATCTCTAATACCATTCTGTAATGTCCCCCAACTTAACCAAGGAACATTATTAGTGGAAAATACACATAAATATGAAATTTTTCTGCTAACTAAATTTCCTATAGCTTATTAGCTACAAATTATACACAGATTTAACTATTGTCTGATACCATACAAATAAATACATCTACAACATTCAAAATGAATGTGAAGGTCGCACCCTCACTAAGAAAAATCACACGTGCAACCTCCTTTGTACTGTGCATGACAACCATTCACAGCATGTGCAATAGGCTTGTTACTATGCATGACAACTATTCCCATCACATGCAAATATTAGAGAACCACATTGGAATCTCGTTACCGATACTATCGAAATCGATTAATGGATACATTTAAACCTCGAATTATGAACAACATAACAATCAAGCTCAAGAAATTGTCCATAGTAGTTAAAAATGTAAATGCAGCTAACAATTTCACCACAACAACATAGAATTCATTCTCATGCACAGAGTAAAAATGCACAACATTTAAACTCCAAAATTAACACAAGAAAACAAATAAACAGTTATCTTTTTAATATAGTTGTGCGACAAACTAATTGGGAAGGAAGTTCCACCCAACCATAAACTTGTTGTTCCAAATCTCAACAGCAAGTCACCCACGAGCTGAGGCTAGGAATCCACAAGAAAAGGGTGTCTCTCACAATCCACTCACAACTCAATATCCCACAACCCACTGGTATTCTCTTACAGTTATCCCAAATTTCCTCTAGCTCTAGGAATGCACCCCTTCACTTCTCTCAATCCATCGAACATCCCATTAATTTATCAAGGTCTCTCTAGCATTGGTAGCTAGGAATATCTCTACTGGGAACTCAAGGGAACTCACTTCCAAGAAAACTACCAGCAACTACAACAAACACTTGTTGCTACAGTGCAACTCAAACAAGAGTTTACTCTTCAATCTTGACAACATGGCTCTTCAATCTTCATCTCCAAACCACTCCAAAACGCTCTAGTATGCTCGAGAATTCACCCAACTATCTTTCTTTATCTCTCGTGCTCTCTTTCTCAGCTCTCTGTTTTTTTTTCATGTAAAACTCAATGTATAAAAACTCGCGTAACTTCCCATACACATTTCCTATGTTTTCCAAAAACAATTGAATGCTCACTCTGTCCAATGTTGATTGTACTTTAGCCCCATGTTATCCAATAACTATGGGTTGTGACTCTCAAACTCACCCTCTTACATGATTTTAATGATTGGGTTATCATACACTCAAACAAAAATTAGAAGTTATCCCCAATGGTAATAAAATTTAGGAAAATGGTTGAATTAATACCCATAATTAATTTTCCCCCTTGGACCCCTCTTAACACTCTCTTCTCTTGTCGAAAACTCAACCCTTATCTCTATCCATATCCACCAGCAGTTGGTATCACATTTTATTTATTTAAAAACATAAAATACATTCACACATTACATTGTTTGGCCATAGCCACATTCATATCTACATTATGCATAAATTAAACTGGGGATTATAGTGGGGATGTTACACCACATTTCATGGAATCGCCATTGGAATCATGATTTGAAATTTGTTTATTGCACATATATAGAAATTGATTTCTTAGGCAAGGCAGCAATGAAAACAATTATGGGTGTTTCCACTGTCAACTAGGATGATGACTTTCCTATGCTTAATCTAGCCAATTAACTTGAGCAGAGTGTGTAGCGAAATCAATGGTTCAAATTCTGGTGGATCAAAGGGTGGAGTAAGATCATCTACTTAGGGTGTCTCTTCCACAGGGGAAACATCGAATTCCTCATAAGAAACATCCTTAGAAATGGCCATAAACAACTTATGTTCCTTACACTTGTGCCCTAAAAAATATTTGTCATCACAATTATAGAAAAGACCCTTGAGTTGGCATTCAACCATTTATGCCCTAGTTAATTTCTATATCTTAAAAGGAGTGGTAGGAAGGGTGGGATTGGTGGGTCGAGGGAGAGAAAGAAATGAGGGTTTTCTTTTTTGGGCGAAGACAATTTGTTGTGCTTCCTTGGCTCTTTTAGTATCTTCCAACCAAGTCTAAGGGAAAGCCATTACGAACTGGATGCAGATTTCATCCTTTAGGCCACTAATAAAGCATTCACTGAAGAAGGAATCTGACATGCCCTCTATTCTGAAATCCAAGTGCTCAAAGGAGGTTGTAAAGCCTTCCATTGTGCTAGACTATTTCAACTTGGTCAAACATCTTAAATGGTGGGTGTCAATGTCAATGTGTTCATAAAGCTATGCAACAAATTGTTTCCAAGAAGCATACTCTTTGAGAAATAATGTTCCATTTGAGTGACCCATCCCATGGAATTCGAGCCATAAAATTTGTTCACCTCAACTCTAGGAAGACAAGGGTCATGATGAAGAGAGTTGGAATGAAAGGTCGTATTATGGGAAGAGTATGCACCTTCTAAGTGTGAAGGGTGGTCAAAGGAGGGAGGGCCCTGGGATTGTTTCAACAATTGGTTGAGAAAGGATTGGATGGAGTTAAATGTTCCCTTAACTTAGTGCTTGAAGGCTTCAACGTTGGAATTGATGGAAGCAATTTCAGAATTCATTATTTGGATGGTGTCCTTGGGTTGTTTGGATTTGGCTTACAGGTTAATGATGTCTTGGTTGTGAGTAATGGCCATGTGGGAATGAGGCATGCCGGGGAGGGGGAGTGGATCCACGAAAAAAAACTGAAAAGTGATATATACAATGGTGATTAGGGTGAAAAGAGGAATCTAATGGGATATGTTGAAAATAAGGGTGTCGGGGAGGGTGGGTGGGTCCACAGAAAACAAAATGCTTAGAAATGAAAGATAACCACAACGATCATGGCGAAGAGAGGAAGCCAATGGGATAAGTCCCAAATAAGGGTGTCGTTGGGACCACTAAACTCTTTTTTTTACTCCTGCGGAGTTATACTTCGGCCTGAAGAATACTACAGTGACGAAATGTCCAAATTGTTAACAGGGACAATTGTGTAGGAATTTCACAACCAAGATGCAGGAGGCAAGGTTGTGTGACAAAAGTTCCCTTGTCTTTTTGTTTTTTGTTGTTTTGTTCCAAAGGGTTAGGGTTTTCAGGGTTCCTATAGATAAGGGTTTTCTCTATGTTATAGCTCTATGATATACGTGCGAGGTTGAACAGTAGTACTCAGCCCAATATCTCAGGACACCAACTATGGAGGCTCGATCGTACGCTTAGTTGTACTACTCAATTACCTAGGTATTAGAGAGTATTTTCCCGAGTGTTGTTCTCGATGTCACTATAGCAATCAAGCAGCCAATCGACTAATCTAGAGTTGGTTTTGGGAGACCTGGGGGACTCACGATATACTCGACAATACGTGGGAGTGATGGTTGTGTACAAAATGTGTCTAATGTGGTACTACTCGAAGGGGCACCAAGAGGGGTTATAGAGGTTTCCAACAAGGTGAAATGTTTGTTTCAAGTAGCCAGTGAAACCGTCTATATTTCCTACGTGGAGTCTTTCCGAGTCATAGTTTTACCCAATGAATGACATATCTTTGTGCTTTAAAGACACCAACAGTACACGTCTCTACCTTGGAAAAAAAATCTCATAATTTATGCACAGAAAAGTACTATGATACCATGTGTAAGGTACTAGATATATTTTTTAAGAAGAAACATAAATATTAAGATAAATGCCAACTAAACAACAAAATAGAGAGAACAACAACACCAACAATGATATCGTTATTGACAAAAATCCAAATTTGTCTGCCTATTCGAGGGGGCAACCTCTAGCAGAGAATAGCTCTAATACAACAATTCTCAAGACAAGACTTGTTCATGCCTTCTATCCATATTTATACTAATTCTCTCTTCTAAAGAACACTCTAGATGAAGATCTTTCTAGAAGCGGAAGCTTCCACTAAGTCTTCTTACATTAAACTTGTTCACATTTTTATATAGACCTTATTTACTAATGTCGACCTTTATTACATGGAAAACATATTATTCTACCTACTTGAATGGTTAGAGAAGTTAAATCCCTAACAAATCCCTTATCCCCTTTAATATCAAATTTTATATATATATATATATATATATATATATATATATGCTTTTAGTATGTTGCAGTGAAGTTTTTATAAGTTGAATATTACCTTAATTCCTTAATTTGCATAAAAGAGAGAAATAGATTTAATATGTTAAAAAATTACAATATCCTCATAATTGATCTATATTACATTTTTTAATTTTATATTATAAAGGATAATATAATAATTATTGACTTTTATTAGTTTATGAAATTATTTTTAATTAGTATTACATAAGTAATTAATAATATTTTTTTAATTAATATTAAATAAATAATTGATAACATATTTTTAAATATATAATTTGTCTACTCTAAATTGACTTGATATGCCCAATTAATTGAAATGATTACTTTACATTTTTTATATATCTTAATCATTTTATTCCCTTTTTGGTGAAAGT
Organism: Picea engelmannii; assembly: GCA_009831015.1. Taxonomy (NCBI): domain Eukaryota; kingdom Viridiplantae; phylum Streptophyta; class Pinopsida; order Pinales; family Pinaceae; genus Picea; species Picea engelmannii. The sequence continues at coordinate 266,289 of ML785300.1, read as the reverse complement.
AGTTATAAGATAATTCAAACCTGTATACAATATTATATCCATTGGTTTTCAATATTCACGACATAATAATTTTATTCATGTTTATTTTCGTTGGAAGTGACTTAGAATTAATCATTTTAAACATTATTAATTATTAATATGTACTCATATTAATAATGAATATCTCCTCCATATACTTGTATCGTCAAGATAGAAAATTACGATTAAAATATCAGTAAAAGCTATGATTAGAAGATATGAATCCTTAAAAACCTTTTTTTCAAAAGTGTTTTTCAATCTTTAGATATTTGGTTTTTAGATTATTTTTTATTTTATAAAATATGAAAATTTTCTAAGTATTTTGGGAATAAAAAAAAAAATGTGATTTTTTTTTAATTTTAGAAGAGATATTTTATGTTTGGTTTATGATGGCTTGAGTTAGTCTTAAGATCTTAAGGTGGAAAATTTATCATATATATGTGATTTCTCTAATTTTGGAAGAGGGATCTTGTGTTTGGCTCATAATTGCTTGAGCTAGTCCTCAAAGGTGGAAAAACTATCATATCTCAATTGTCAACCAACAATAAAGATAGTTATTACTAGTTGCTATTAGGGAATGCAAGCTAACCCATTGTAGTTATGCAATGAAAACTAGCAACCACTTAAAATGACCACTTTCACTCTTTTAAGATGCCTATAGGTATGTAGTCATTAACATGTTTCCTTATAATATAACATATATAGTATATGTGTTATATTATAACACATATACTATATGTTTTCTTATATATGAAGAATACAAACTCTTAAGTAATTAGAAACAATTTTAAGTCTTACTCTAATTCTAACAATAACTTCAACATTTTACACACTAAATTATTCATTTTTATTTTGTATTTTCATTTTATAAAAAATTTAGCATTTTTATTTTCTCAAAAATACATTTTCATATTCATATGATGATTGTTCAACCTAAATCAAATTGTTATCATTTATACCAATCTAATTGCAATCATATATTCTAATTTAAATTTTTGATCTAAAACCTTTAACAATTAACTTTATTTTGTATTCATCCATTAAACCTTTGACACTATACTTTGTCATATATACCCATTTACAACTTTGTCATATATATTAGAGGATTTACCAGTTTTCTATCAATGTATATCCAAGTACAATTTTTACACGTTTACCATCCATAAATTCTAACAAAAATACTCAAAAGTTTTCTACATAATATTTATAAAAAAAAACTTAAGACATAACTTCTTAATCTCCTCAAAGTGAAGAGGGGATTAAGATCCACTTAACATCCATAAATGATAAAAGAGGGGATTGAGATGAATTCAACGCCCTCCTCACAACCATCCAAGCTACACTCAATTGACTATTATTTGAAGTTGGTTATTAATATGCATTCTACAATAAAACATTTAAAGCTAGTTTCTAAACCATTAAAATTAAAATATATATATATATATATATATAATTAAGATTTTGGAAGTTTATTATTTACAGTTGATTATTAATATGTATTATGCATTAGAGTATTTAATGTTGTATATTATATCATCCAATTTAAAGCATCTTTAGATTGAATGTTATATATTCAAGTATATATAATATTCAATGCTTCAGTATAGGTGTATATTGTTTATCTTTAAAATTTTAAGTTTATTTGGTTTATCAATAATAATTTGATGTAATAAATTTATTATTCATAATGTTGAAATGCATTAAAGTTCCAAGTTTGTTTATATTTAAGGTTTGTTAATTTTGCAAAACAACAAAATTTCAAATTTGTGTTAAAGTTTGGTTATTGAACCTTTCCAAATTTGTTTATGTTTAAGTTTTGTTAATTTTGTAAAACAACAAAATTTCAAATTTGTGTTATGTTTAAGATTTGGTTATTGAATTGTTTGATGATTTATTTTTTAAACCTATTAGGTGTTTTGATACCAATTATATCATTTTGTTGTTTTAAGTAAGTCACAATTCACATCAATATTGATAAATATGATATAAAACAAATGGAAAAATTAAAAGAAAATAATTATATTGACTAAGATTAAGTATGTTAATGTGTTAAATAACAATCACAAATAATAAATGAATGAAGAGAGTTACAAATTATGGTATAGAAGATGATTTTAATTAAGATTTACAAACACAAAGATGATAATGATAATATATGTTATTATCAAAAAAATTGAGAGGACATTGTCACATAATTTAAGTATATCATCATAAAACTAATTTTCATATAGATAAAGTGTAAAGATGATAATGATAATATGTTATTAAAAAAAAATATATGTTAATACCAAAAAAAATATATGTTATTATCAAAAAAAATTGAGAGGACATTGTCACATAATTTAAGTATATCATCATAAAACTAATTTTCATATGGATAAAGTTTTTGGTATATGTAATATACCATAAAAAAAATTAACAATAATATTTATTGGTTGTATGAAATTAGTATAGATTTATTTTAATTTTATATTTACTAAATTTGTGATTTTTTAGATGTAAATTTTTAAGCTTAAAATATTATATATAAAGATTTGTTAATGATTATTATTTCTCTTACTTTAAATTTATTATTACTATACTAATATATTATATTAGATCAACATGTTCACATTAGCATTATGGATATGGGACATATGTTATAATCTCTTCAATATTCAATTGTAGAATGCACCTCCTTTCTCTATGTGCAATAAAAGTAGGGGAATTGTGTCCATCCCCATACAACTTGTTATAAAATGGTTGACCCAAATTAACTTTGGTTAGTTTGAATGCTTATGAGTTGTTTCACAAAAATTTTATAGAGAAAAATACTTCAAAAGTACATACTTAAGACTTGTCTCAAATTCACATCATGTAGATGAATTTGGAAAGCGAGCATTGAGATCTCATTTCTTTGTTTAAGTTCCCTTCACTTTCTTGAATCTATTTCTTAGATTTCCTGCCAATTGCAAGTGGTGGAGTGTTAAGTTGCTTATTGCCCCAACATATGTTGGTGTTCAAAGTTCCCCCTTACTTCCTCTTGTCTTTATTTCTTCTTGAATCGGAAGGGCATCCTCACCAACTGGCTCTAGTTCTTGCTCGTCTCCTTCACTCTAAGATTCTTTTCCTTCTTCATGCACATCTTGGGCATTCACCTCCTATGGAATCTCCTCTTTATCTTTTGGATGTTCCTCCTCACTTAGAATCTCATAGTGATTTGTTGAGGGTGTCAATGAGGTATGAACTTTTGACTAGATGTGTTGGAGTGGGGGTTGTTAGTTTATTATTGATGTAGGGGCATTGGACTAATTGACTTGCAAAGGAGGTTGTCTTCTCTTGTGCCTATTAATTATTTGCATGGGTTGTTCTTCCTTTCACTAATCTAGTAGAGGCAACAAAACCCTTTTACATGTTTTGAAAAAATGGCCATATTTATGAAACTAGTTGCACTTAAAAGAGAGTTTCTCATAGTCTAGATAGTGGAGGTGGAATCAACCAACTAGACTCAGTTTTAGTGCCTCAAGAAGGCCCTTATACAAGTCTACTTTAATGCATATTCACTCACATACACATAGACTTTCCTTTAACGTCGCTTTGTCTAGAAATTTGTTGATGTTGTTTCCAATCACTCGAAAGATAGGGTCATACTAGAAAATCAATGATAGGTATGGAGGGAATACCCATATTGGAATCGATT
>ML785300.1:230042-251936 GCA_009831015.1 Picea engelmannii | reverse complement strand
CCAAGTGGATTGAGGTTGGAAGGGTGAGGGAACTTTACCCTCATCTTCACATAGACTGAATATAGTCTTTTGGAGGTCCAAAAGCTTTCCAATGGGGAGGTGTGATCAGGGGATCAAATTTTGCTCAAAAATTCAAAGTGCTCAGAATCGCTTCAAATTGAATGAGAGCGTAGGCCTCGTCATTGCGAACCCAACGCAACTTGTTTGGGTTCAAATGGACGTCGAAAGCGAGAGATATCGCGTTCTGTTCAAAATGGAAAACAGGCAAAAAAATGGGTGTTGATTGTACAGTCTGTACGGACGATGACGTGGCAGACCGTACAGATGACATGGCAGACCATACGCTGACATGGCAGACAGTTGGCATATGGCATTTTTTACTGGCAGTGAATGGGAATGCGACACGTGGACCAATCACAGGCCGCCACGTGTCACTTGTTTATTTATTAAAACCTTTGCACTCAACAAGAGTCGACCCCGTGACCTCTGGGCAGGATAAAGCTTTGGGAAAGGCCACCCAACCGACATGCCCTCGCATGTTCCTTGTTATGTATATGGGAATAAATATATTTAACATTGTTATAATGTGCATTTGGGCGTGGGGTGGGTCGGGGCTAAGCCCCGGCCCATAGTCACCAATGCTACGGTGGTTACCACCGTAACCATATATGTTAATCGTTTTTTATTGTGTGCGGTTTGGCATACCATTTGAACAACTACCAATGCAAGCGGGTTTGGCATATGGTTATGACGGTTGTTAAACGTTAGCCCTGTTGTGTGTTGGCGCGCGGTCGTATGACTGCCATGTGCCCACGGGCCTTGGTAATTAGGGCCAGCGCGTAAATGGTTTGACAATTTGGATCGGTGGTGCGGTTGCGCCCGGTTCCAGGTTTTCACGCTTTAAATTGCGTGTGGGCTAGGTTGAGCCAGAGGAGGTGCATTTTGTATTTGCAGAGACAGCAAACTTGAAGAGGAGACTTCAAGGAAGCCTATCTTCTTCGTTTTTTGGCCAAAAGAGGTGTCGAAAAAGCCCAACTAGGGGTTTTTGGACATTCTGAAGCCATTGGAGCAGTCTATTGGTCATTTTGAGCATTGTAAAGCACGTTTTTGATCACTTTGAGAAAATAATACTAATGATCCATTGGAAGCTAGACCAGGAGATGTAGCCCAAGAGAGGGGTGAACTCCTTTATCATTTGTTGTGTTATGTGTTGTATGTTCATTGATTATATTGTTGTTTATATGCATCTTGAATGAGTAAATCCTATTAATGATGTGTTGCAAACTTGATCCATTTGCTTTTAACACATAAAATTTAACTTGCAAATATTTTCAAGATTACAAGACTTCTTCATTTTTAGATCAGTTTCTCCCAATCGAGAGATTTGATTTGAGTAGGGTAGCAGATGTTAGATAGCTCTTAATGAGAAGAAGAGGATGGAGATCCCTGGGAAAGGACTCAAGATGATTAAGGAAAGAGGAATTTGGATGCCCCATCCCTAAAAAGAGTATTTAGGGGTGGGGTGTGTTACAAATTGGTATTAGAGAAAGCAACAACACTTGTCCTGCTTTGGCTCATGAACGAGTCACTTAAAAATATTGTTAGAGAAATTTTAAGGGTGACACCGTACCTTACCCCTTTCATAAGAGACCTAGTTAAGCCAAGGCTGAAGAGAGGAATGAGACTTTCTGTGGTTTTTTATGTTCTGAAAGTCAGAACTACGTGTTGTTAGTGCTCCAAATAAAGAAGTTGACTTCACCTTATAAATTGTATGTATTGTTCCTAAACTAGTAGGTAATTAACTAATTCAACGTACTGCCACGTTCATTGTCCTCTTACTCGTCGCTTCCAGCCGTCTCAAAGCAGAGAAGGAAAACTTTAAACACCAGATAAATTTGTTATAAACTTTTCATTGAAAGTTTGAAACAAGTTTGTAAACCATTAAAGTTTTAAATTTAATTTTTTCTTGTAATTGAGTTTGTAATTTTTTCTTATAATTAAGTTTGTAGAAGTGGTTATAATTAAGTTTTTGGAAGTTGGTTATTATAATTTTTTCTTAATTAATTAAGTTTGTGGAAGTTAGTTATAATTAAGTTTTTGGAAGTTGGTTATTAATATGAATTAGAGAGAATTTAATGCAATATATTATGCGTCCTTAGATTGAATGGTATGTATTCCAATATATATAATATTAAATGCTTTGATATAAGGTGTATATTGTTTATCTTTAAAATTTTGCATAACATTAAAGTTTTTCAAATTTACTTATGTTTAACATTTGTTAATTTTACAAAACAACACAATTTCAAATTTATGTCATGTTTAAAGTTTAGTTATTGAATTTTTTGATGATTTATTTTTTAAACTTATTGAAGTTTTCCAAATTTACTTATGTTTAAGATTTGTTAATTTTGCAAAACAACAAAATTTCAAATTTATGTCATGTTTAAAGTTTGGTTATTGAATCTTTTGATGATTTATTTTTTAAACTTATTAAGTGTTTTGATACCAATTAGATTATGTTGTTGTTTTTAACTAAATCACACTTGAATAGTCAATTCACATCAATTATGATCAATATGATATGAAACAAATGGAAAGATTAAAACAAAGTAAGTATATAAATCACACTTGAATACTCCATTCACATCAATTTTGATTAATATGATATGAAACAAATGGAAAGATTAAAACAAAATAATTATATTAACTAAACTTAAGTATGTTAATGTGTTAAATAACAATGACAAATAACAAATGAAGAGAGTTACAATGTTGGTATAGAAGATGATTTTAATTAATATTTACAAATACAAATATGATAATATATGGTATTATCAAAATTTAGGACATTGTCACATTAGTTTAGGTATATCATCATAAAATTAATTTTCATATGGATAAAGTTTTTGGTATATGTAATATATCAAATATTTTTGTTTAACAATAATACTTATTGGTTATATGTAATTAGCATAGATTTATTTTAAGTTTGTATTTACTAAATTTATATAGAGGTATTTTTGAAATGTAATTTTTTAAGTGCTTAAAATATTATATATAAAGATTTGTTAATAATTATTATTTTTCTCATTTTAAATTTATTATTACTATATTAATATATTTTATTAGATTAACATATTCATATTAGTATTATGGATATGTGATAGATGTTACAATCTCTTCAATATCCAATTGTAGAATGCACCTCCCTTCTCTTTGTGAAATAAAAGTAGGGAAATTGTGACCATCCCCATACAACTTGTTATAAAATGGTTGACCCCAATTAACTGTGGCTACTTTGAATGTTTGTGAGTTGCTTCACAAAAAGTTTACAGAGAAAAATACTTCAAACGTACATATTTAAGACTTGTCTCAAATTCCAATCATGCAGATGAATTTGGAAAGCGAGCATTGACATCTCATTTCTTCGTTTAAGTTCCCTTCACTTTCTTGAATCTGTTTCTTAGATTTCTTGTCAATTGCAAGTGGTGGAGTGCTAAGTTGCTTACTGCTCCAACATATGTTGGTGTTCGAAATTCCCCCTTGCTTCCTCTTGTCTTTATTTCTTCTTGAATCGGAAGGGTATCCTCGCCAACTGGCTCTGGCTCTTGCTCGTCCCCTTCCCTCTAAGAGTCGTTTGCTTCTTCATACACATATTGGGCATTCACCTCCTTTGGAATCTCCTCTTTATTTTTTGAATGTTCCTCCTCACTTAGAATATCATAGCGATTTGTTGAGGGTGTCAATGAGGTATGAGTTTTTGATTGGACCTGTTGGAGTGGGGGTTGATATTTTATTATTGATGTACGGGCATTGGAATAATTGACTTGCAAAGGAGGTTGTGTTCTCTTGCACCTATTAATTGTTTGCATGGGTTGTTCTTCCTTTCACTAATCTAGTAGAGGCAAAAAAAACCTTTTACATGTTTTAAAAATGGCCATATTTATGAAACTTGTTGCACTTAAAAAAGAGTTTCTCATGGTCTAGATCGTGGAGGTGGCATCAACCAACTAGACTCAATTTTAGTGCCTCAAGAAGGCCCTTCTATAAGTCTACTTTAACACATATTCACTCACATGCACATAGACTTTCCTTTAACATTGCTTTGTCTAGGAATTTGTTGATGTTGTTTCCAATCACTCGAAAGATAGGGTCATCCTAGAAAATCAATGATAGGTATGGAGGGAATACCCATATTGGAATTGATTTGGGGTGATCCTCTTAAGGGTTAAAATATAATGTCTATAGGTTCACATACAAGCCTCGGGGGCCCATGAAATAGGGTTCATTCCTAAATATTAAGTCACAATCCTCCTTGAACTTGAACAAGAAGATAATATATCACTGACAACAAAGAAAAAAATCAATGACCCTTGTATTAAGACAAATCCTCTATTTTATGAACTAGAGCTTAATTATCAACTTGTTATTTGGTCATTGCCCAATAAAATTTTGAATCAAAGTTCTAATTTATGGAACCTCTGTGAGCTTCCTTACAAATCACTCATTTTTTGTTTGAGGTTGTTTCCCCTATTTCGAAACCTCTACAACTAGGGTTTGAAATCCCTCTACATCCTTTTCAAATGCTTACTTGATCATTCATCCATTTCTTTTAGCCACGTCAATGACAACAACTATTCTTCAAGCTTATAGGTTGCAAAGTTAGCAACCCTACTAGTGGACAAAAGCCACATATTGATTCATGTTTTTCCATACCCTATGTTGCTTAATTTCAAACTTTTCCCATAGAATATTTTGTTAAACAATTGGTATCTATGTAAAACAATTCATTATACCTTCCACATATCATAAAATGAATACATTAATGTGGAAGAAATCCCAACATGAAAATATTGCACTGTAAGATGAGCTTATAAATATAAACATTATATGCATAAAGGTTCTATAAGGGTTGGGTCATGTAGTCTCTATCCTTACAAGAGAAATATAGTTGGCAAAGTTATGAGTACAAGAAATATAGCCTCTTGTACAATAATAATGTGTTGTTTTATCCTATTGTACATGACGAAATTATCTATAAAATTTCTTACAACTTTCATAGTTTTTATGATGTTACAAGCAATGAATTATGAATCTTCATTCATTTCATTGTTTTTATGTTGAGAACATAATTATTTTTTGGAGCATGGTTTAATAAAGTAATTATTATGTTATAGTTGGAAAGATAAAAGGTTTTAATTTATCTTTGCCCTAGGGTTGAAAGTAAATGTTACTAGGTATAGTTGGAAAAATTGAAATATATTAATATCTCTTTGTTTTTAGCTTAAATCTTTGTGATTATGTTTTTGAATGTTAGTTTACAAGTCTATATCATGACACGATTCATCACTGAACAAAAAAAAGGTTGGAATACCCTTTCATGTGCCTTCAATAGAGGCACGACCTAAACTAAGAATTGATTTACTGTTCACCCTTGTTACTTGTATTAATTTCATGTTAGTTTATTTTCATAGTGTTTTCCCTTGACGAATTGATACCTCTTCATTAGCTTAGGTTTTTAAGAAGATGGAGGGTTGGCTTTTCTTTGTTAGCTAAGATTCTATAAGAAGATATATGGTGGGTTGATCTCACATTGATACCTCTTCATTATTTAAGAGTTTCTAAGAAAATGGAAGGTTGAAACTACATCCTAAGTAGTGGCTAATAATTCTTATTAAATTAACCACACATGTATAAACATAACAAGCATATAGTGTTATAGGCTAGGAAAGTGATAGAAGATACATAATTTTGATGTATATATGTATATGTATAATTGTTAACAGAGTTATGTTTTGTAGCCTTGGGCTCTAGGGTCACAGGCCTGAGCAAGTTTTTCTCGGCCACCCTTCCCTATTTCCTTTTTGTCAATCTCGTTTCTCCTCACTTCCATTCTCTTTTCCCCATTCCTCCCCTTCTCCCTCTTTATAATGAACACATGTCCTTTCCTCCTTTATCATGTCGACGTGGGAAGACAACGAGCTCAATTACGACTACAATCTGGATGACACATCTTTGTTCCTTACACATGAATAATTTAAGGAAAGGTTGGCCGACACACAATTCCATCTCTCTGCAACAGACCTCAGGCAAGGTGGCAAATCAAAAGGCAGGGATGATTGTGCGAAGGATTATCCATCTAGAGATGAGAAGTTGTCTCGTAATTATTTTGGTATGCACAATATCCTTTTAAAATCAGTTGCAACCTCTGCTTCTTTGTCTCTAGACAAAACGCATTTTCAAAGGAAGAAGGAGAGTGAAGTCTCTGAAACAGAACCATAGCTTGCAAAGGTTTCTAAAAACCCAAACCGTCTGTTGATATTATGGTAGTTATGGGAGGTATTAACCTCCATGTGTAACCTTTGGCTAGAATAGAATATTTAGGAAGCAAGAGAAACCCTAAACATATGTGTAAAAACCCTAGAAGACAAGTCAGCTCAATAAAACTAATATTAAAGTATTAGCCTCTAAAAGGACAAGTAGGCCCAGACAAGTGACAAGGACCACTATAAATAGAGGGCACTCTAGCTCATTTGTACTCACTCACCTCACTCACTCTCTCAAGTATGGTGCAAGTTTGGAGTTGCAACTATAAGGATGGAAGGTGGATCTTCTAGGGTGTTTCTTGGTCTCTCTCTCTAGTGCCATATAGCTTAAGATGTGTGCCCTACCTTCTAGTATCTCTTGGTGGTATTCTTGGTGACATTTTGTAACACACATGTTTCCCCCAACTTGTAAATATAACTATAACTTTCCAAAAGACTATGGGAAGAGTGAATATGTGTGGATGTTGGAATTGATGAACCTTTTTGTTATAAAAGGTAATGTATGTATTTTTGTTATTAAATAAAATAAATAGTGTTTCATAACTGCTGAAGGGGATTGCCAAGGTAGATCATGATGTTATGAGAGAGATGGTGAGGGGAACCACCAATGGTTGAGATGACCCCCACCATACCAATACCTTAATGGATTTAAATTACTTAGACCCAGAACAGTCCTCTAACTCATAAATAAGTTACCATTTAGGCTAGTAGTTGGGAAGTCCTCCTCGAGAATTGATGAGGAGATGGGCAGAGTACCCATCTGAAAGAATTCCTGACCTGACCACAAGATGGGGATTTGGACCCATGCAATCTTGCTGATGAAGACAAGAAAAGAAGGGGATTCATGGATAGAGGAGATCTACGAAGAGATGAGTCGAGAGACCATTCTTTCAGAGAGAGAAGACCGCATCCAGCTCTCAGGTTCATAGGAGAATTGAAAAACAAGCTTGTTTTGGGTGCAAGAAGTTGTTGGCAGCGTTTTTAGTCCAAGCTGATAAACGGGGTTGTAGAGAAGAGGAGTGACTGTGGAAGTACCCATTGCAGACCCCCTTGCTTGGTAGAGAGAAACCCATTTTTCCAAGTTCCTATGGGAGGAGGAGAGTAACCTTCATCCCTAACTGTCACTTAACAAGAAAGGAGAGTCTCTCTCAAAGCATCATGGTCTAGCTAGGGTGTGGAAAATAGTAAATCCGTTCAGGAGTGGTTGTGCCTATGGTTGGGCGGAAATAGGCACCCCTCTCAGCAGTTGCTTCACGAATTCTAGAATTTTTATGATAAGTATTTTTATGATATGTATACTAGAATTGAAATTATGGTTGAATGTATGTGTCTATGACTAAAAATTGTATTCTACGATTAAATTAGAAATGCTTATTGTTTTCTGTGGACCCATGTTTTTGGATGGTTTATGTTTGCTTCAGCTTAGCAGCTAGAGAGCTATGAGATGAAGGTTTGTCTAAGGATAAGTTTATGGTTCTCTGTTTTAGAACTTAAGTCCATTGAATGGAAGATGCTTCCTTCAAACCAGTCGTCGGTGTGACTGAGGGCTCATGACCATGGTCGTAACTACATCATGGTAAATAGGTGGGTGTATAGCCCTGAGACCTGTCAAAGGACCCATATGACCAAGACCTGGAATTATCCGTTGAGCCCGAAAGGAGCAAAGCTATTATGGCTTCAGAACTCTAGGAGTTTGGAGCTCTGGGATGTATGACTTCACAACCCTTGAAAACAACCGAAGGAAACCTATTGGTTCAGTTACCAGCGAGGTTGAGTGACATCTGGTAGTTTCCCTAACCATGACCATGAGATTTGTCCCACTGTTAAACCCTGACCCACTTAACGGTCAAGAAGTAACGTGATTCGTAGATATAAGGGCCCTCAGGGTATTTCCTGACCATTAGATCTAAGTCTCGGTTAGTTCTGCGTTGACTAATACTTGTCACGAAGTGACAAGGACCGTTGATCCAAGGATCTTTCAGGATTCCCTCTTACCGTTAGATCTAGACCATGGTCAACCCAGTGCTCACCAGTTCGGGAGAAAAGAGTAAGTTACATAGAGGATTCCCCAAACATCAAAGTTATGAAGTATAGGAGGTCGTAGATCTATGGATCTACGTGAACACATCTCGACCATGTGAATTAAGGGGTGTTGGGAGGTTGTCAACTCGGAGTGATGTGGCATGCTGACGTCACCTAGGATGACATGGAGCCACATTCAACATGCAACGTATCACCTTGATTCGTTCTTTTCATAGACCCTATGTGCCCATTAGAACATGACATGTGTCAACCATTGATGGGGCCACATGTCATCTATTCCCTTGGTCGTGTGTCATTCCCCTAGAGCATGCTCGCTTGACCAAAATATGGTGGAGTACCTGGGAGTTTGGGACTTAGGGAATATTGGGAGGATGGAACGTTGGGGTCAAATCATTCGAAAACCCAGACCCCCATGTCCCTGTCTCTACGTTTAATGTGTCGCCATGTGTAAGTGTGGAACCTTTGGGAGTCTGGTAATTCAAGATTCCAGAGGATTGGAGTGGTGTGTTTGGATGAGTCGAAACAAGCCAAAGGCCAAATCTATGTGGCACGATTTCGGGGTCCTTCAAGAGTTCGGTATATCGGGACTCTGGAGGATACATGCATAGAAATAAAAAGGGGTGTTTAGCACCAAACATCGAATTCCCCTTAATCTTATGTGTTAAAGGAGGATGAATTGTCGTCGTTGGATTTGACATTCAATGGACTTCCACCATAGATGTAGGAACATTGGGGACTCTTCGGGACTTCGAGGAACTTGTGATGGTACGAATGAGATAGACCTACGTGGACGCCACATGGCCCTTGACTAATAACCCCTGAAGATCTTTGGAAGGGCATTTCTCCCAATCCAAAGCTTCGATTTGAGCAAGGTAGCAATTGGTAGATAGCTCTTGATGAGCAGAAGATGACGGAGATCCCCGGGAAAGGATTTGGGATGATTAAGGAAAGTGGAATTTTGATGCCCCATCCCTAAAAAGAGTACTTAGGGGTCGGGTGTGTTACAAATTGGTATCAAAGCAAGCAACAACACTTGGCCTTCTTTGGCTCATGAACGATTCTCTTAAAAATATTGTTAGAGAACTTTTAAGGGTAACACCCTACCTTACCCCTTTCATAAGAGACCTAATTGAGCCACGACTGAAGAGAGGAATGAGACTTTATATTGTTTTTTATGTTCTGAAAGTCTGAACTATGTGTTGTTAGTGTTCCAAATAAAGAAGTTGACTTCACCTTATAAATTGTATGTATTGTTCCTAAACTAGTAGGTAATTAACTAACAGAAAAAAAAATTATCAGCACTCAAGAAGTTAGTGGACAACAAGAAAACTATAGTGTAAAGGATGGTGACAGACCATGAGTTGGGGGAAATATCCCAAAATCGAGAGAAAGAGTCTGATGAGAGGAGGGTGGTGGAAACCCCTCTATATTTGGCCAAAACCGTAAGAAGCCTCATGGAAGAATTACAGAGTTGTAAGGCTGATAATAAAATGTTGATAAAAGAACAGGAAAAGAAAACTGAAATTAATGTAGTCCTACAACAAATCCTATCATATATACAAAGACAGTTGCAACATGGACCAGAAGCCAGTCACGTGGACATACACCATACTAATAAAACTCAAAGTCCACATGAAATACGAAAGCATGGTCCTGAAAGTGGCCACACAAGGAGGAGAACCTCAAAGAAGGCCCAACATGGAGCCAAGAGACACTCAACGGAAGAATCCACTAGTGAGGAAACTAAAAACTCCAAGGGATCTTCTAGTAGAAAAACTAGTTCACATTCCCAGAGGAAAAGAAATAAGAGGAACCATTCCAAGAGCTGTGACCCTGAAGAATTTAAGAAATCCAAACCACCCACTTTCGATGGAGAAATTAAGAAGGGGGAAGAAACATAAGTCTAGCTACTAGGCTTGAATAAGTACTTCAAAGTCCATGACTACTCTGAAAACTTAAAGGCTTGAATAGCGATTTTCAACCTGAATGGAAAGTCATCGATTTGGTGGGAGGACCTTAGGAATGTGAAAGGAATCCATGAAAAGGATTTTTCATGGAAACAATTTGAGAAATACCTCAAGAAGAAGTATCTTTCAGAGAAATAATTTGATTAGAGGACCAAGGAGTTCTATGAACTCAATTTAGGACAATTCACAATAGATGAGTATATCAACAAATTTCTTGAGTTGATAAGGTATGTGCCCTACATAAAGGATGAAAAGGTAAAGATGCAACGATTTATTAGTGGATTTCCTCAGTCCTTCTAGGACAAAATTGAATTTGATGAGCCAAATACCTTAGAAGATATTATCTGGAAGGCAAGGTATTGCTATGAGAAAATCAAGAATAAGACAAAACCTCGTGAGGATTGGAAGAAGAAAAGTAGTTCGGGATTCAAGAAGAAGGGGTTTAAATCCCCAAGATTTAAGAACCATGGGAAAAGTTCTAAGATGATCCTTCCTACTAGACGTGTATATCAGCAGAATTTTCCATCTCAGAGTGGTACTAAACCCTTTGGAGCAACCCCATGTAAGACCGATAACACAAAGAGAGAGCCTTTGAAATGTTGGGGTTGTGGAGAAGAACATTTCTTGAGGGATTGTCCACATAGGAAACAGGACAATAGGAGGGTATACAATGTCCAAGAGGCTACCACAGTTAGTGATGTAGCTAGGAGCATGCCACAAATCTATGCAGCCTTAGATAATAGACAAGTTGACCACCAAGCTTTAGTGGTGGAGATGGAAGGTATGATTTCCAACCAACTAGTTTCCATTTTAATTGATCCTGGTTTTAATCTAAGTTATGTTTCCCCTCAAACTGTTGAAAAATGTAAATTGCAGCAAGTAAAACATGTTAAATCATGGCTGGTACAACTAGCCATTGGAACCAAAAGAAAATTAACAGAGGTCATACCAGCATGCCAATTCATTATGAATGGATTACCCACCCAAGCAACCCTAAACATACTCCCTTTAGGATCTTATGACCTGCTAATTGGCATGGACTGGTTGGCTACCCATAAAACCAAGTTGGATTGTTACAATAAAAATTTGGAGTGTGAAGATGCAGAAGCGAGAAAAATAACCCTACAAGGGATTCAAAATCATGTCTCAATGAGACAAATATCAGCCCTTCAAGTGAAGAAGTATTGCAGAAAACGATGTCCTTTGTATGCAATACAAGTGTTGAACTCTGTTGAGAATGATAAACCAAGCCTAGAGGACCATCCCATATTAAGAGAGTATAAATATGTGTTTCCAAAAGAGGTACCCAGTCCACCTCCAAGAAGAGATATTGAATTTTCAATAGAACTTGTACCAGGAGCAGTGCCAGTGTCCAAAACACCCTATAGAATGAGTACACCATAGCTAGTTGAGCTCAAAATGCAGCTAAAGGATATGTTGGACAAGGGCTACATTCAACCTAGTGTATCTCCATGGGGAGAACCAGCCTTGTTTGTGAAAAATAAGGATGGCACACTCAAGTTGTGCTTAGAATATAGACAACTCAATAAGATGACCATTAAGAATAAGTATCCCTTGCCAAGGATCGATGACTTGTTTGACCAGTTAAGGGGTGCTACAATTTTTTCACAGATTGGCTTGAGGTATGGATACCATCAAGTCTAAATTAAGGATGAAGACATCCACAAAATAGAATTTGGGACAAGATATGGTCACTATGAATTTGTGGTGGTGCCATTCGGGCTTACCAATGCACCAACCACTTTTATGTGCTTAATGAATAATGTACTCAGTAAGTTCTTGGACAGATTTGTATTGGTTTCCATTGATGATATCCTAATCTATTCTAAGAATAGGGAAGACCATGAAGAACATCTCAAGCTAGTGCTCCAAGTACTAATAGAACGTCAACTCTATGTTAAGTTTAGTAAGTGTGAATTTTTCCAAAAACAATTCCACTACTTAGGCCATGTTATCTCTGAAGAAGGAGTGGCAGTTGACCCTGGAAAGATCAAATCCATTATGGGTTGGCCTACCCCAAAGGATGTATCTGATACCATATTATTTATGGTCCTAGTAGGATACTATAGAAGGTTCATAAAGGGATTCTCCCAGATTGGTTACCCAATCACCTCCCTTCAAAAAAAGGGAGTTAAATTCATTTGGACATCAGAATGTGAAGAGAGATTCCAAGAACTAAAATACCTTATAACTAATGCACCTGTGTTGAAGATTGCATACCCAAACAAGGACTTCCTTGTGTGTACATATTCCTACAAGGAAGGGCTTGGAGGAGTCCTTTTGCAAGAAGGACATGTGATTTGCTACGAATCTAGAAAATTCAATGAACATGAAATCAATTATGTGACCCACGATTTGGAGTTGGTTTCCATAGTACATGCTTTAAAAATGTGGATGCATTACCTCCTAGGTAGAATATTTGTGCTTATGACAGACCATAGTGGGTTGAGATATTTGTTTGATCAACCAAAACTCAATGCTAGACAAGCAAGATGGATGGATCTCTTTGCTAAGTTTGATTTTGAAATCAAGCATATCAAAGGAAAACAAAATAGGGTGGTTGATTCCCTTAGGATAAGTATGAAAGTAATTCACTTGGAATCTTTAAGCACTGGTGAATCAAACATTAACGAGAGAGTCAAAAGTGTACAAGAAATAGATGCATTTTTCAAGACTGTGAAATCATACTTAGAGCTAGATCCCTTGGGGATGAAGTATGAAGGTTATCAATTGTTGAATGATGGAATGCTAACTTAAAAAGTTAGGTTGTATATTCCAAATTTTGACAACTTGAAGAGGTTCATAATGGATGAAATACACAAAAGACCATATACCAGACATCCTGGATATCAGAAGATGATCACAACCACTAGGAAACTATTTTATTGACTCATACTGAAAAAGGACATAGTTGATTACTTAGCTAAATTTCTGGAATGTCAGCAGGTTAAGGTAGAGCATCGACATCCAATAGATTTTTCATAACCCCTACCAATCCCATAATGGAAATGGGAAACCATATCCATGGATTTCATCACAGGGTTACCAAAATCAACCAAACAGAATGATGCCATCATGGTAGTTGTGGACAAACTAAGCAAGGTTTCTCACTTTATTCTCGTCAAATTGACTTGCAAGACAATAGATATTGCCAGTATTTTCATGAAAAAAATATTTAGACTGCATGGCATGCCTAAGGAAATCATATCCGACCAAGATATGAAGTTTACTTCAAACTTTTGGAGATCTTTGTTTGATGGTTTTGAAACCAAATTTATTTTTAATACAACCTATCACCCTCAAATTGATGGGAAAAAAGAGAGGGTAAACCAAGTGTTAGAGGACATGTTAAGGATGCATGTAATGCATCAACCTAATAAGTGGGAAGACTACCTACCACTGGTAGAGTTTGCCTATAACAATGGTTATCAAGAGTCATTAAATATTAGTCCTTTTGAGGCCCTCAATGGTAGACAATGCAATATTCCAATCAGTTGGAATAAACCAGTAGACAGAATCACGATTGGGCCAGATATGCTAAAGGAAATGGAACAACAAGTAATTCAAATAAAACGAAATCTAAAAATAGCTCAGGATAGACAGAAAAGCTATGCAAACAGAAAAAGGACTCTAAGAGAGTTCAAAGCAGAGGATCATGTGTATCTTCGAGTTAGGCCCAGGAAAAGTTCCTTGAGAATGGGAGCTTGTGCCAAGTTGGCACCTCGGTATTGTGGACCCTTTGAAATTTTGGATAAAGTGGGACATGCAGCATATAGACTAGCACTTCCTCCCACAGTGAAGGTACATAATGTTTTCCATGTTTCGTTACTGAAGAAATATGTACATGATTCTAATCATATAATTGATTGGTATGTGATTTAGGTGGAACCAGAGGGAGAATTCCTGCCAGATCCACAATGCATAACAGATAGGAAGGAAATCCCACTCAGGAAAAGAACCATTGCACAATTCAAGGTGCAGTGGAAACACTTTGGTCCAGATCAAGCTACATGGGAAATGGAGGATGCCATGAAACATGCATAGCCATTTTTGTTTACTTATGTACATACAGAGCACATCAGCAGGTAGAACATAGAGGACAATGTTCCTTTAAGGGGGAGGGTATTGTAACACCCTTATTTCCCCTAGATTGTAAATATAACTATAACTTTCCAAAAGACTATGGGCAAAATCAATATGTGTGGATGTTGGAATTGATGAACCTTTTTGTTATAAAAGGTAATGTATGTATTTTTTTTATTAAATAAAACAAATAGTGTTGGATAACTGCTGAAGGGGCTTGCCAAGGTATATCATGAAGCTATGAGAGAGATGGTGAGGGGAACCCGCAATGGTTGAGATGAAACCCACCAGACCAGTACCTTACTGGATTTAAATTACTTAGACCCAAAACAGTCCTCTGACCCAGAAATAAGTTACCAATCAGGTTGGTAGTTGGGAAGTCCTCCTCAAGAGTTAATGAGGAGATGGGAAGAGTACCCATCTGAAGACTTCCTGACCTGACCACGAGCTATGGATTCAGACCCACACAATATTCCTAAGGAAGGAAAGAAAAGAAGGGGATTCATGGGCATAAGATATCTGTGAATATATGAGTTGAGAGACTATTATTCCGAAGAGAGAAGAGTGCATGTAGCTCCAAGGTTCAGAGGAGAACTAAAAAATAAGTTTTTTATGGGTGCAAGAATTTTTTGGCAGTGTTTTCGGTCCAAGTTGATAAACGGGGTTGCAGAGAAGACGAGTGACTGTGGAAATACTCGTTGCAGACCCCCTTGATAAAATTGTTTTTCCAAGTTCCTATGGGAGGAGGAGAGTAACCCTCATCCCCGATTGTCGTTGAACAAGAAAGGAGATTCTCTCTCAGAGCATCATGGTCTAGCTAGGGGGTGGCCAACGGTAAATCCATTCAAGAGTGGTTGTGCCTACAGTTGGGTGGAAACAGGCACCCCTCTTAGTAGTTGCTTCACGCATTTTGGTTTCCTGATAAATATTTTTAGGCTCTGTATACTAGAATTGAAATTATGGTTGAATGTATGTGTCTATGACTAAAAATTGTATTGTATGATTAAAGTAGAAATGGTTATTATTTTCTATGAACCCATGTTTTTGGAGAGTTATGAGACAAATTTATGTAAATGAATCTAAGGATAAGTTTATGGTTCTGGTACTGGTCAAGAAATACCTTTCTCTATTTTAGAACTTAAGTCCAGTGAATGGAAGAAACTTCCTTCAAACCAGTCTTCGGTGTGACCGAGGGCTCATGACCACGGCCCTAACTAAATCACCATAAATAGGTGGGTGTGCAGCCCCAAGACCTGTCAAAGGACCCATATGACCAAGACTTGGTAATTCTTCGCTAGGCCCGAAAGGAGCGAAGCTATTCTGGATTCGGAACTCTAGGAGTTCAAATCTCCAAGATGTATGACTTCACAACCCTCGAAAACAACTGAAGGCAGCATGTTGGTTCAATTACCAACGAGGTTGACTAACATCTGGAATTTTCCTTATCCGTGATCGTGGGATTTGTCCCATTGTTAAACCATGACCCACTTAATGGTCATGAAGTAACGCAATTCGTAGATCTAAGGGCCCTTGGGGTCTTTCCCAACCGTTAGATCTAAGTCACGGTTAGTTCAGCATTGACTACTCCGAGAATAATGGATTATGAGGAGGAGGGAACCCCCAAACACTGAAGTTGTGAAGTGACAAGGACCGTTGATCCGAGGATCATTCGGGATTCCCTCCGACTGTTAGATTTAGACCATGGTCAGCCCGATGTTGACTACTCTGGGAGAAAAGAGTAAGTTACATAGAGGATTTCGCGAAAGTCGAAGTTACAAAGTAATGGAGGTCGTAGATCTATGGATCTACGTGGACACATCTTGACCATGAGAATTAAGGGGCGTTGGGAGGATGTCATTCTTGAGTGACATGGCACGTTGATGGCACCCAAGGTGATGTGGAGCCATGTTCGACATGCCATGTGTCACCTTGATTTGTGCTTTTCACATACCTTATGTGCCCATTAGAGCGTGACATGTGTCACCCATTGATGGTGCCATGTTTCATATATTCCCTTAGTTGTGTGTCATTCCCCAGGAGCATTTTCACTTGACCAAAAGATGGTGGAGTACTCAGCACTCCGGGAGTTCAAGACTTCAGGAATATTGGCAGGCTGGAACATTGGGTTTAAATCCGTCGAAGGCTCGAACCCCCTTGTCCATGTCTATTCGTTAAATGCATCGCCACGTGTAACTGGGGACCCTTTGGGAGTCTCAGAATTTGGGACTCCGGAGGATTGGAGTGGTTTGTTTGGATTAGTCGAAACGGGATGAAAGTCAGAACTGTATGGCATGATTTCAGGGTGCTTCGGGAGTTTTGGATTTCGGGACTCTGGAGGATATGCGCATAGAAAGAAAATGGGTGTTCAAGGTCGAAGCGTCGAACATTGAATACCCCTTAAGCTTATGTGTTAAACGAGGATGAAGTTTCGTCGTTGGATTTGATGGTCGATGGAATTCCACCATAGATGCAGGAATGTTGGGGACTCTTCAGGACTTTGGGGAACTTGGGATGGTACGAATGATATAGACATACATGGACGCCACATGGCCATTGACTAATAACGCCCAAAGAGATTTGGAAGGGCGTCTCTCCCAATCCAGAGCTATGATTTGAGCAGGGTAGCAGTTGTTAGATAGCTCTTGATGAGAAGAAGAGGATGGAGATCTCTATGAAAGTATTTTAGATGATTAAGGAAAGTGTAATTTTGATTCCCCATCCCTAAAAATATTACTTAAGGGTTGGGTGTGTTATACATTCTTGGTGGTATTCTGATATTCTTGGTGGTATACTTGGTAACTGCAACTGCAATTGTTGCAGTTGAGCATTGTTCTTGTTATGTGGCTTTGGGATCTTCTTCCTGGTGATCTATCTTTGGAGAAAGATGCACTCTCTTGGTTATCTTTTGGTTCTAGTGTTGCTTCCGAAATCATTCTATATAGCAAAGGTTATGGTGCTTAGGGGTGGTTGTGTGCCTAAGGTTGGGTGACAATAGTGATATTGTTTATGGTAAAATGAGCACATCAAATATTCTAACAGGTTATGGTCCCACACTACCTTCAAAACAGTCTAACCACTGGAAGGTAGAGCGAGAGTTCTTTGTCAAGCTCATTGTAGCACCAATTGCAGTTGCAACCAAGGTTTTTGATTTTGCAGTTGCACCAAACCGTAATCCAACTCTTTGGGCACCTTAAGTGAAACATTAGACCTAATTTCTGGATATTCCAGTGCACCCTATCCTCTAGCACCCTCTGGTGACCTCAGCGAGCAAAAACGTCCAGTTTGATATTTTGGTCAAAGTCAAAGTCAAAAGGTTGAATTTTGGTCAAAATCGATTTTGTAGTCAAAGTTGAAATTTCAAGGTTTCTAGCTTGTTCTCATCATTGAACCTTTTTTATTCAGTTTCTAACCTCTTCTTGTTAAGATGGTGTCTAGTTTCATATTAGAAGACAAGTTGAATGATGTTGCAAATTTCAGAGGTATGCACTTGTATATGCTTTTAATATTACATCATCCAGCGAAGAATGAGTGTGTTTGCAAGGAATGTACAAGATACCTTGTCCAAGAAATGATATTGGATTTAGTACATTCAGAGGAACGAGTAGTTGAGGCTCCAGGTTCCAGATTTGATTGATCAAATTGTTAAGTTTCTATTTACATATATCAAGTTTGATAGTTGTTATAGTACAAGTAAACATTATAGTTGTGATAACAATTTTTGAAAGGTTCTATCACTGTCAGGTATACTTGGTTGCATGTAAGTACTATTGATATAGATGCCTATTGCACTTGTGTGGAAAATGAACCAACTTGTCCTCTAGGAGATATCTCTTGTTTTGCTCCCGAGAAGGTCACCTTGGAAATTCTATGATAACTATAGATGTGTTCTTTTGAAAATGTTATTGAAAACATGTTTTATCTTGTTGTCTTGTTTCGAGAAAGTCACAAGTGATAGCTCTAAGAAGGAGCTATAGTGACAGTTGCAAACATGGAGCAGATGACTCCATCAAGTGGTGAGGAGATCGTTTCCTTTTGTAAAGAAGTTGGGATTAAGCGGGAGCTAATTGTCCCACGGAATCCTCAAATAGAATGATGTGGCAGAAAGAAAGAACCGATCCATTGAAGAATTTGTTAAGGCAATGATGAATGACCAAAATCTATCCATGTTTCTATGGGGAGATGCAGCTATGAAAGACTTACATGTTTTGAAAGGAAGTCCTCATCGTATATTGAGGAACATGACTCCAGAAGAAGATTTCTTTAGAAATAATCCAAGTGTTGAACACTTGAGGATCCTTGGTTTTCAGTCAAGAAGAAATAATGGAAGGAAGCTATGATGGAAGAATATCAATCCATCAAGAAAAATGATGTGTTGGACAACTGAGAGGGGGGGTTGGGGGGGTGAATCAGTTGTTACCGTGCTTAAACAATTATGCTTATTTTAAACTATTTACAAAGCACTCAATGACAATCACAATAATGCAGGGAAGTAAGCAATAGAACATTCGACATCATTCACACATACGAGATACACAGAGACAGATATTTCTTGAGGAATCCCATAAAGGGTAAAAACCTCTTCTTCTTTATATGATAAGTAATCTTTACATTCTATACATTATCATACTTATGAGCACCAACTCATCATGAGGTTACAACCTCTATTTTGCAAGCTGCTACTTGCTAAGAGCACCAACTCTCTGGATTCTCTAGCACCCACTAGAAGGAAGCACTGACTCCCTGGTTTCTCTAGCACCCACTAGAAGGAAGCACCAACTCCCTGGTTTCTCTAGCACCCTCTAGAAGGAAGCACCAACTCCCTAGTTTATCTAGCACCCACTAGAAGGAAGCAACAACTCCCTAAGTGTTCCAGCACCCACTAGAAGGAAGCAACAACTCCCTAAGTGTTCCAGCACCAACTAGATGGAAGCACCAACTTCTAGTCACACAGGCACCAACCTGTATAACAGAGAACAATAGTTCTCCCTTGCACCACCCTGCCACCCTTGATTCTCTGGTTGCAACCAGATGGAAGCTACAACTCCCTGTGTTCAAGCACCCACTTGAATCTCTAAGGACAACATTCCTCCCTAGCACCTCCCAACCACCCTGAAATATAAATATTTGCTACTGAAACTTATTATAGCGATATAATGTTCATCAATGGCTTACCAGTCTCATCATTGTTCTGCTACACTTCCCTGCTCTGTCTGCCTCACTTTCTTCCTGCACACATGCCTTGCGCTTTCTGTTCTTCTACCTTTTATTCTTTGTGCACCATGTCCATTCAATGCACCATTCCTCTTCTGTGTATTTCAGATGTTTCACACTGCCTCCTTCTACACGCCTGAATCACTCTCAACAGCAACACTCATATCTTCTTTGTTCTACATTCTTATAGTCTCTGTACACCTTGTGCATGCTATATGCGCAATCCTTATGCATTCTCTACACCTACCCATTTTTCTCCACATCGATATGTCAACTACCACTCCACATTGCCACCGCTTCACTTCCTCGAGCATCAACACACTCTCTTTGTTCTTCATGTTCTCCTTGTGTTGAGTCCTCTTCCTGATCATCATGGAAATTCCTCATCTTTTCTAGTGGTTTCACCCATGCGTTCATCATCACTGAGTGTTATGCTAAGATTCCTTAGCCTATCTAGCAGTCGAGACTCTTCGTCTACTCTATCATAGTCAAGCTCATCCTCTCTATTGTAGTTACAGGATTCAACGCTCTTCCATCTGTCAATGGCCTCTATTAACAGTCTTCATTCCACTAGCAAATGCCTTGAGACTCTTCATCTCCTCTGGCAATCACACTGAGGCCTCTTTGATTTTTTTGTGTAGAAACACTCAGTGGTTTTTGGCAGTTACATTGTGAACCTCTTGAGCCTTATGCCTTTGGAACCTTTCACCTTTCCTTTCACATGTAGCCTTAGGTGGTGACCACATGCCTGTTCAGAAGGCGCTTTCGCAGTTCGCATTTTGACAATTCCTGTTGTGAGGCATCTCAACTCTCCAAGTCACGATCTTCGAAATGGAGATTAGCTTCGTGCTAGCTCCTCCCTTGAGCCTTTATCTATGTGACCATAGGTTATGACCAGGGGCCAATTCTGAACACACATTTTTCATTTCAGCATGTCGGCATTTCGGCATTCCTGTGGTGAAGTGTTTTGACACTCCAACTCCTGGTATCTGGAACTTACACCAAAAGGTGTTTTTCTCATTTCAGCATTCTGGCATTTCATCATTCCTGTAATGAAGTGTTTCAGATATCTGGAACTCCGAAATGGTGTTAGATCAACGGTTTGGTATTTCAGTGTTTCGCATGGCGGCATTTCATCATTTATGTGATGAAGTGTTTCGACACTTCCAACTCCCGGTATCCGGAACTCCGAAATGGAGTCAGATCAACAGTCCGGTATTTCGGCGTTTCGCATTGTGGCATTTTGGCATTTTTGTGATGAAGTGTTTCGACACTTCCAACTCCCAGTATCCAAAACAGTGTTTAGCTTCTGATACACCTCCAACTCCTGGTATTCGAAACTGCAGTCTTTGTTGATGTGCTTGTTTTGGGATTTCGGTGTTTCGCATTTCACAACTTCAGGACTCCTGCGATGAAGAGTCTCGACTCTTGACTCCTCCAACTCCCGGTATCTAAAACTATGAAATGCAGTGGTTTCGCATTTCGCGATTTCATGCCATGAGTTTCCTTGACACCTCCAACTCCCGATACTCCGAAATGGAGTCTTTGTTGATGTGTCTGTTTTGGGATTTCAGCATTTCGCATTTCACAACTTCAGGACTCCTGTGATGAAGAGTCTCGACTCTTGACTCCTCCAACTCCCGGTATTCAAAACTCCGAAATGGAGTGGTTTCACATTTCGCGATTTCATGCCGTCAGTTTCTTCCTTGACTCCTGGAGTTTACGCTTATGAATGGGATCCAAGGATCACTTGTTGAACTTGTCATTGCCATGCCATTATCCCTGCATTGTTGGTCGTGATATTTTCCATCAATGATAAACACGCATACTCTGCACTATCTCTTTTGATCTTATCGAGCTTGCTCTACTGCATCTTCCCAAAATACTTTTGGTGCCCGCCTGGAACATTCTTTCTATACTTAAGCCATCGTTGTTGTTGTACTTTCCATCAATGACAAGAATATGTTGCCTATAAAACATGCCAACAATCTCCCCCTTTGCCATTGATGGCAACAAAGGCACCCAAACTCTTTTCTCCCCCTTTGACATCAATGTCAAAGAAAACACGCTCCCCCTAAGTTGTTGCAGTATTTTTCGGAGGTATCGGATATTCAACCAATAAAAACTCCCCCTAATAGGATGGACTCTCTTAGGTGTGAGATGGGATGACACCAAGCTTCTGTCAAAGATATTCAAATGGTGTCTTGGCTAGGGGTTTAGTAAAGATGTCTGCAATTTGT
>ML785300.1:164441-201091 GCA_009831015.1 Picea engelmannii | reverse complement strand
GCATTCTTGAATCCAACACAGATCAAATGTTATATTATATTTTTCAATTTAAAATAAGTTTAGATTAAATAAATGTATGTATTCCAATATATATAATATTAAATGCTTTATTGTAAAGTTTATAATATTTATCTTTAAAATTTTATATTTTCAAGTTTATCTGGTTTGTGGATAGTTTAGATTGAATGAATGATATATATTCCAATATATAATATTAAATGTTTTATTGTAAAGTCCATAATATTTATCTTTAAAATTTTATACTTTTAAGTTTATCTGGTATAATTTGTGGATAATAATTTGATATAATAAGTTTATTATTCATAATATTGAAATATATTAAATTTCCAAATTTGTTTATGTTTATAGTTGGTTAATTTTGCAAAACA
Organism: Picea engelmannii; assembly: GCA_009831015.1. Taxonomy (NCBI): domain Eukaryota; kingdom Viridiplantae; phylum Streptophyta; class Pinopsida; order Pinales; family Pinaceae; genus Picea; species Picea engelmannii. The sequence goes on along the minus strand of ML785300.1, from coordinate 200,702 downwards.
ACAAAATTTCAAATTTTTATCATGTTTAAAGTTTAATTATTAAATATTTTGATGATTTTTTTTTTCAACTTATTAGATGTTTTGATATCAATTTTGATTAATATTCAATCACACTTGAATAGTCAATTTACATCAATTTTGATTAATATGATATGAAACAAATGGAAAGATTAAAAGAAAATAATTATATTGACTAAGATTAAGTATGTTAATGTGTTAAATAATAATCACAAATAACAAATGGAGAGAGTTACAAAACACAAAGTATGATATAGAAGATGATTTCAATTAAGATTTATAAATTATGCTAAGATTATTTTAATTAAGATTTATAAACATATAGATGATAATGATAATATATGTTATTATAAAATTTGAGAGGACATTGTTAGATTAGTTTAGGTATATCATCATAAAATTAATTTTCATATGGATAAAGTTTTTGGTATATCTAATATTTCATAGATTTATTTTTTTTTACAATAATACTTATTGGTTGTATGACAATAGCCTAAGTTCATTTTAAGTATGTATCTATTAAGTTCATCGACAGAGATCCACAAAATAATTGAGATGCAAATTTCTAGGTGCTTAAATTTATTATTACTATATTAATATATTTTATTAGATCAACATGCTCATATTAGCATTATGGACATGGGACAGATGTCACAATCTCTTCAATACTCAGTTGTAGAATGCATCTCCCTTCTCTTTGTGCAACAAAAGTAGGGGAATTGTGGCCATCCCCATACAACTTGTTATAAAATGGTTGACCCCAATTAACTTTGGCTACTTTCAATGCTTGTGAGTTGCTTCACAAAATGTTTACAGAGAAAAATACTTCAAAAGCACATACTTATGCCTTGTCTCAAATTCCCATCATGTAGATGAATTTGGAAAGTGAGCATTGAGATCCCATTTCTTCATTTAAGTTCCCTTCACTTTCTTGAATCTATTTCTTGGATTTCTTGCCAATTGCAAGTGGTGGAGTGTTAAGTTGCTTACTGCTCCAACATATGTTGGTGTTTGAAGTTCCCCCTTGCTTCCTCTTGTCTTTATTTCTTCTTGAATCAGAAGGGCATCCTCTCCAACGAGCTCTGGCTCTTTCTCATCCCCTTCCCTCTAAGAGTCTTTTGCTTCTTCAAGCACATCTTGGCCATTCACCTCCTATGGAATCTCCTCTTTATTTTTTGGATGTTCCTCCTAACTTAGAATCTCATAAAGATTTGTTGAGGGTGTCAATGAGGTATGAGCTTTTGACTGGATGTGTTGGAGTGGGGGTTGTTAGTTTATTATTGATGTAGGGGCATTGGAATAATTGTCTTGCAAAGGAGGTTGTCTTCTCTTGCGCCTATTAATTATTTGCATGGGTTGTTCTTCCTTTCACTAATCTAGTAGAGGCAACAAAACCCTTTTACATGTTTTAAAAAAATGGCCATATTTATGAAACTTGTTGCACTTAAAAGAGAGTTGCTCACAGTCTAGATCATGGAGGTGGCATCAACCAACTAGACTCAATTTTAGTGCCTCAATAAGGCCCTTCTATAAGTCTACTTTAACGCATATTCACTCACATGCACATAGACTTGCCTTGAACATCGCTTTGTCTAGGAATTTGTTGATGTTGTCTCCAATCACTCGAAAGATAGGGTCATCCTAGAAAATCAATGATAGGTATGGAGGGAATACCCATATTCGAATCGATTTGGGGTGATCCTCTTAAGGGTTAAAATCTAATGTCTATAGGTTCACATACAAGCCTCAGGGGCCCATGAAATAGGGTTCGGTCCTAAATATTAAGTCACAATCCTCCTTGAACTTGAACAAAAAGATAATATAGCCCTGACAACAAAGAAAAAAATCAATGACCCTTATATTAAGATAAATCCTCTATTTTATGAACTAGAACTCAATTACCAGTGTGTTATTTGGTCATTGCCCAATAAAATTTTCAATCAAAGTATTTCCCTTGGAAGATGGGTTTGATATTTTGATTTATGGAACCTCTGCGAGCTTCCTTACTAATCGCTCATTTTTTTATTTGAGGTCGTTTCCCCTATTTGGAAACCTCTACAACTAGGGTTTGAAAACCCTCTACATCCTTTTCAAATGCTTATTTGATCATGCATCCATTTCTTTTATCCACGTCAATAACAACAACTATTCTTTAAGTTTATAGGTTGCAAAGGTAACAACCCTAATAATGAACGAAAGCCACATATTGATTCATGTTTTTCCATACTCTATGTTCCTTAGTTTCAAACTTTTCCCATAGAATATCTTGTTATTTTGTTAAACAATTGGTATCTATGTAAAAAAATTCATAAAACCTTCCACATATCATAAAATAAATACATTAATGTGGAAGAAATCCCAACATGAAAATATACCATTGTAAGATGAGCTTACAAATATAAACATTATATGCATAAAGGTTCTATAAGGGTTGGGTCATGTAGTCTCTATCCTTAGAAGAGAAATAGAGTTGGCAAAGTTATGAGTACAAGAAATATAGCCTCTTGTACAATAATAATGTGTTGTTTAATCCTATTGTACATGACGAAAGTATCTATAAAAGTTATTACAACTTTCATAGCTTTTATGTTACAAGCAATGAATTATGAATCTTAATTCATTTTGTTGTTTTTATGTTGAGAACATAATTGTTTTTTTTGAAGGAGCATGGTTTAATAAAGTATTTATTATGTTATAGTTGGAAAGATAAAAGGTTTTAATTTCTCTTCGTCGTAGGGTTGAAAGTAAATGTTACTAAGTATAGTTGGAAAAATTGAAATATATTAATACCTCTTTCTTTTTAGCTTAACTCTTTGTGCTTATGTTTTTGAATGTTAGTTTACAAGTCTATATCATGACACGATTATGGTTGGAATACCCTTTCATGTGCCTTCAATATAGGTATGACCTAAACTAAGAATTGATTTATTGTTCACCCATGTTACTTGTATTAATTTCATGTTAGTTTATTTTCATAGTGTTTTCCCTGGATGAATTGATACCTCTTCATTAGTTTAGGTTTTTAAGAAGATGGAGAGTTGATAAGAAGATATATGGTGGGTTGATTTCATATTGATACCTTTTCATTAGTTAAGAGTTTTTAATAAAATGGAAGGTTGAAACTACATCCTATGTAGTGGATAATTTACTTCTTATTAAATTAACCACACTTCTATAAACATGACAAGCATATAGAATTATAGGATAGGAAAGTGATAGAAGATACATAATTTTGATGTATAAATGTATATGTATAATTGTTAACGAAGTTATGTTTCGTATCCTCGAGCGCTATGACCACAGGTTCGAGCGATTTTTTCTCGGCCACCCTTCCCGGTTTCCTTTTTGTTGGTCTCGTTTCTCCTCACTTCCCTGCTCCTTTTCCTCGTTCCTCCCCTTCTCCCTCTTTCTAATGAACACATGTCATTTCCTCCTTTCGATTACGACTTCGGTCTGGATGACCTCTTTGTTCCTTACACATGAATAATTTAAGGAAAGGTTGGCTGGCACACAGCTCCATCTCTCTGCAACGGACCTCGGGCAGGGTGGCGAATCAAAAGGTAGGGATGCTCATGCGAAGGATTCTCCATCTGGCGATGAGAAGTCGTCTCTTAATTCTTTTGGTATGCACAATCTCCTTTGAAAATCAGTTGCAACCTCTACTTCTTTGTCTCTAGACAAAATGCATTTTCAAAGGAAGAAGCAGAGTGAAGTCTCTAAAACAAAATTGGGGCTCACAAAGGTTTATGGAAACCCAAACCTTATGTTGATATTATGGTAGTTGTGAGAGGTATTAACCTCCATGTGTAACCTTTGGCTAGAATAGATAATTCTAGAAGAAAAAGAAACCCTAAACAGATGTGTAAAAACCCTAGAAGACAAGTCAGCTCAATAAAAGAATTAATATTAAAGTATTAGCCTCTAAAAGGACAAGTAAGCCCAAACAAGTGACAAGAACCACTATAAATAAAGGGCACTCTAGCTCATTTGTACTCACTCACCTCACTCACTCTCTCAATTATGGTGCAAGTTTGGAGTTGCAGCTGCAAGGATGGAAGGTGGCTCTTCTAGGGTGTTTCTTGGTCTCTCTCTCTAGTGCCATCTAGCCTAAGATGTGTGGCCTACCTTCTAGTATCTCTTGGTGGTATTACTGATGACATTCTGTAACACCCATGTTTCCCCCAACTTGTAAATATAAATATAACTTGCCAAAAGACTATGGGCAGACTGAATATGTGTGGATGTTGGAATTGATGAACCTTTTTGCTATAAAAGGTAATATGTGTATTTATGTTATTAAATAAAATAAATAGTGTTGCATAACTACTTAAGGTGATTGCCAAGGTAGATCATGATGCTATGAGAGAGATGGTTAGGGGAACCAACAATGGCTGAGATGACCTTCACCAGACCAATACCTTAATGGATTTAAATTACTTAGACCCAGAACATTCCTCTGACCCAGAAATAAGTTACCAATTAGGTTGGTAGTTGGGAAGTCCTCCTCAAGAGTTAATGAGGAGATGGGCAGAGTACCCATATGAAAGACTTCATGACCTGACCACGAGTTGGGGATTTGAACCCATGTAATATTACTAACGAAGGCAAGAAAAGAAGGGGATTTGTGGGCAGAGGAGATATGCGAAGAGATGAGTTGAGAGACCATTCTTCTGGAGAGAGAAGAGCACATGCATCTCTCAGATTCAGAGGAGAACTGAAAAACAAGTTCGTTCTAGGCGCAAGAAGATGTTGGTAGTGTTTTCAGTCCAAGTTGATAAACAAGGTTGCAGAGAAGATGAGTGATTGTGGAAGTACTCGTTGTAGACCCCCTTGCTTGGTAGAGAGAAAATTGTTTTTCCAAGTTTCTATAGGAGGAGGAGAGTAACCTTCGTCCCTGAATATCGCTAAACAAGAAAGTAGATTCTCTCTCAGAGCATCATGGTCTAGTTAGGGGGTGGCCAATGGTAAATCCGTTCAAGAGTGGTTGTGCCTACGGTTGGGTGGAAACAAGCACCCTTCTCAGCAGTTGCTTCATGAATTGTGGTTTCCTGATAAGTATTTTTATGCTTTGTATACTAGAATTGAAATGATGGTTGGTTGTATGTGTCTATGACTAAAAATTGTATTCTATGATTAAAGTAGAAATGCTTATTGTTTTTTGTGAACCCATGCTTTTGGATGGTTTATGTTTGCTTCAGCTTAGCAGCTGGAGAGATATGAGACGAAGGTTTGTAAATGAGTCTAAGGATAAGTTTACATTTCTAGTATTGGTCGAGAAATACCTTTCTTTGTTTTAGAACTTAAGTCCAGTGAATGGAAGACGCTTCATTCAAACAATTCATCGGTGTGACTGAGGGCTCATGACCACGGCCATAACTAAATCAAGGTAAAGAGGTGGGTGTGTATCCCTGAGACCTGTCAGTGGACCCATATGACCAAGGCCCATGAATTATTCGCTAGGCTCGAAAGGAGTGAAGCTATTCTAGCTTCAGAACTCTGAGAGTTCGATGCTTTGAGATGTATGACTTCACAACCCTCGAAAACGACCAAAGGAAAACTGTTGGTTCGGTTATTAGCGAGGTTGACTGACATATGGCAGTTTCCCTAACTGTGACCGTGGGATTTGCCCCACTCTTAAACCCTGACCCACTTAACAGTCGCGAAGTAATGCGAGTCATAGATCTAAGTGCCCTCGGGGTTTTTCCTGACCGTTAGATCTAAGTCGCAATTAGTTCGGTGTTGACTACTCTATGAGTAATGGAGTGTTAGGCAGAGGGAAATCCCGAACACCGAAGTTGTGAAGTGACAAGGACCGTTTATCCGAGGATCATTCAAGATTCCCTCTAACCATTAGATCTAGACCATGGTCATCCTGGTGCTGACCACTCTGGGAAAAAAGAGTAAGTTACATAGTGGATTTTTTGAACATCTAAGTTAAGAAGTAATGGAGGCCATAGATCTATTGATCTACGTGGACACATCTCGACCATGAGAGTTAAGGGGCATTGGGAGGTTGTCATCTTGGAGTGACGTGGCATGCTGACATCACCCAAGATGATGTGGAGCCACATTCGATGTGCCACATGTCACCTTGATTCATGTTTTTCACAGACCCTATGTGCCCATTAGAATTTGACATGTGTCACCCATTGATGGGACCACGTCTCATATATTCCCTTGACCGCATGTCATTCCCCTAGAGCATGCTCGCTTGACCAAAATGGTGGAGTACTTGGGACTCCGAGAGTTCAGGACTTCGGGAAGATTGGGAGGATGGAACGTTGGGGTTAAATCAGTCAAAGGCCTAGACCCCTTGTCCATGTCTCTACTTTTAATGCGTCACCATGTGTAAGTGTGGACCCTTCAGGAGTCTGGGAATTCAAGACTCTAGAGGATTGGAGTGGTGTGTTTGGATGAGTTGAAACGAGCCGAAGGTCGGAGCTACGTGGCACAATTTCGGGGTCCTTCGGGAGTTTGGTATTTCTGGGCTCTGGAGGATACGCACATAGAAAGAAACATTGAATTCCCCTTAAGCTTATGTGTAAAACGAGGATGAATTTTCGTCGTTGGATTTGAAAGTCAATGGACTTCCACCATAGATGCAGGAATGTTGGGGACTCTTCGGGACTTCGAGGAACTTTTGATGGTGCGAATGAGATGGATGCCACATGGACCTTGACAAATAACTCTCGAAGAGATTTGGAAGGGCATTTCTCCCAATCCAGAGCTCTGATTTGAGAAGGGTAGCAGTTGTTAGATAGCTCTGGATGAGCAGAAGAGGACGAAGATCCCTGGGAAAGGATTCGAGATGATTAAGGAAAGCGGAATTTTGATGCCCCTTCTTTAAAAAGAGTACTTAGGGGTCGGGTGTGTTACAAAATGGTATCAGAGAAGGAAACAACACTTGGCCTGCTTTGGCTCATGAACGAGTCGCTTAAAAATATTGTTAGAGAACGTTTAAGGGTAACACCCTACCTTACCCCTTTCATAAGAGACCTAATTAAGCCGTGACTGAAGAGAGGAATGAGACTTTATGTTGTTGTTTATGTTTTCAGAAATTTTGAATTATGTTCCAAATAAAGAACATGACTTCACCTTATAAATTGTATGTATTGTTCCTAAACTAGTAGGTAATTAACTAATAGAAATGTTTTATCGGCACTTAAGCAGTCAGTGGACAACAGGAAAATTCCAGCATAAAGGATGGTAACAGACCATGAGTTGGGGGAAAGCTCCCACAATAGAGAGGAAGAGTCTAGTGAGAGGAGGGCGGTGGAAACACCTCCAGATTTGGTTGAAACCGTAAGAAGCCTCATGGAAGAATTACAGAGTTGTAAGGCTGACAATGAAAGGTTGATAAAAGAACAAGAAAAGAAAACTGAAATTAATTCAGTCCTACTGCAAATCATATCAGATATACAAAGACAGTTGCAACATGGACCAGCAGCCAGTCACATGGACAGACATCATACTATGAAAACTCAAAGTCCACCTGAAATATGAAAGCATGGTCCTGAAAGTGGACACACAAGGAGGAGCACCTCAAATAAGTCCCAACATGGAGCCAAGAGACACTCAACGGAAGAATTTGTTGGTGAGGAAACTTACAACTCCAAGGGATCTTCTAGTAGCAAAACTAGTTCACATTCCCATAGGAAAAGAAAGAAGAGGAAACCTTCCAAGAGCCATGACCCTAAAGAATTTAAGAAATCCAAACCACCCACTTTCGATGGAGAAATTAAGAAGGGGGAAGAAGCAGAAGTCTAGCTACCAGGATTGAATAAGTACTTCAAATTCCATGACTACTCTAAAAACTTAAAGGCTTGAATATCCATTTTCAACTTGAATGGAAAGGCATCCATTTGGTGGGAGGACCTTAGGAATTTGAAAGGAATCCATGAGAAGGATTTTTCATGGAAACAATTTGAGAAATACTTCAAGAAGAAGTATCTGTCAGAGAAATACTTTAATGGGAAGACCAAGGAGTTCTATGAAATCAAGTTAGGCCAACTCACAATAGATGAGTATATCAACAAATTTCTTGAGTTGATAAGGTATGTTCTCTACATAAAGGATGAAAAGGTAAATATGCAACGATTTATTAGTGGACTACCTCAGTCCTTCCAGGACGGAATTGAATTTGATGAGCCAAAAACCTTAGAAGATACTATCTGGAAGGCAAGGTATTTCTATGAGAAAATCAAGAATAAGAGAGAACCTCATGAGGACTGGAAGAAGAAAAGTAATTCGGGATTCAAGAAGAAGGGGTTTAAATCCCCAAGATTTAAGAACCATGGGAAACATTCTAAGATGAGCCTTCCTACTAGAATTATATATCAGCGAAATTTTCCATCTCATAGTGGTATTAAACCCTTTGAAGCAGCCCCAGGTAAGATTGATAACACAAAGAGAGAGCCTTTGATATGTTGGGGTTGTAGAGAAGAACATTTGTTGAGGGACTGTCCACATAGGAAACAGAACAATAGGAGGGTCTACTATGTCCAAGAGGCTACCACAGTCAATGATGTGGCTAGGAGCATGCCATAAATCTATGATTCCTTGGATAATAGGCAAGTTAACCACCAAGCTTCAGTGGTGGATATGGAAGGTATGATTACCAACCAACTAGTTTTAATTTTAATTGAACCTGGTTTTAATCTAAGTTATGTTTCCCCTCAAACTATTGAGAAATTGATTCAGGTGGATATCGGTGGCCACCCACCTCTTCCAACCCACCTCTTCCAACTCGCTCAAAACAGTTTTATCGCAATTTTGGTAATTTACTATTTTTAGTAGTTTTTAACTTATGAGGGCCTAAATGAAGGTTTTTTGGGATCAATATTCTCAATGACATTTGAATGCTCTTATTTAAACCCAAAAATCAATATCCTCGACGATACCTTTCCAACGGGCTATCGTGCGCCTAAAACAGAGATCGTATGCAAAAGTTACAACCTCGGGAAGTTGATGTACTAACTTACCCAAACGGGGCCCAAATGATTTTTGGCACTTCATCTCCTAGGGTTAGGTTTTTGGATGTCTAGGTTTTTTGGCATTCTTTTTATTGTAAAAAGGACTTCAGAGGCTCATTGTAATCATCTTCTTATGAATGAGCACAGGTGTCACATCTCTTCTCAAAGATAAGCCCCCACCATTCCAGCAAGATTGTTTTCCGCTGCATTTTACAGTTTCATCTTATTTCTTTATTGAATAGAAAACCAGTTTTATTGTATCTCTGTTATTTTGTGTTAAGCATATTTTAATAATTTGTATTCATTTCATTCTTCTCATAAAATATGGATCAGTGGTATCAGATCAGTCTGCTCCTTGTCGTCTTAATGCATGTCCCCAACGAGGTCAGGGTACAAAGAATTTGGTCTTGAACTTGTTTCTCTTGATGAAAAAATATCTCGCACACCCAAGCGACCTCTCATGGCAGGAGAAAAGAAAGATGATGGAAAGGAGATCATTTCAAAAAAATTCTTGAGGAATCCCTCATGCAACAAAGGAACGAGATGATGGATAGTTTTGCGTAAATCCTTCGACGGCTACCAACAGGCGACGCATCTTCCTCAAGTGGAGGCGCTGCCCCCTTCAAGGTACAAATAAACTTTGATATCCCTATATTTGAAGTTCAGATAGACGCAAATTGGGTATACAAGTGGTTGAATCTACTATAAGGGTATTTTTTTTTCCATAACTTTTCTAATAGAGAAAAGATTTTTTTTTCACTCCTCAAAGTCATTCCCCATGTCAAAGATTGGTGGAAAAATTTCTGTGAGCAAAAGGAAATAGAGGAACCCTCATTAATTACAGTCGCGGCCACATGGGAATCCTTCAGGGATGCTATTAAGGAACAATACTACCATGTTGAAAGTTATGACGACTTGTATACCAAATGGACCACATTACGGCAAGAAAGAGACCAAGCAGTGCCAAAGTTCACAAATATCTTCCATACCTTGTGCACCAAGCCAAGCATCAAATATTTGGAGTGACATCTGGTGCTCAAGTATCAAGGTGCTCTGCACAGATACATCCAGACTGAAATGGAATTTTTGGACATCTCGTCCTTGGGCGCGGCCTATCGATATGCCATCAAAATTGAGGAGAAGCTCAAACAAAAGAGGCGGCAATTTGGGCCTGGAAACCCCTCACAGCAAAAGCCAAGAAGGGGTGGCCCCAACCCACAGAATAAAGGATAGAGAAAATATAGATAGTATGAAGACAACCAGTCCAAGCCGCAAGCAAAGAAGGACACCCGAAAGACAAAGAAAGATATCAAGAAGTGGTGTGACTTCCATAAGAGCCCTTGGAATAACATTGTTGACTATCGCTCAAAGCAGTCGTTGGTGGCCGAAGTGAAAGCCTTTAAATCAGACGCAGGTTTTGAATCTGAGTCAGAACCAGAAAGGGGAAGACAGATCATTGACACAGAACCCAGTGCCATCGTTGCTACCACCGAGCTCCATCCTGGTGAACTAGACGAGCCATAAGAAGGTGAGCGCCTCTTCCATTCACAGATGTGGGTAAAAACCACCTCATTGCACTTCATCGTTGATAGCGATAGAAAAAAGAACCTCATCTCAGCAGAGGTCATTAAGCGATTGTCCCTGCCAACAACGTCGTACCCACAACCCTATAGCATTGGATGGCTCCACCAAGGAAGCGATCGGCGTGTCAGCCAACAGTGTAAACTATCGTACGGCATCAATCCCTTCAAAGACAAGGTATTGTGTGATGTTTCTCCTCTCAAAGTTTGTAATGTTCTTTTGGGAAAACCTTATTTATGGAAACATCATGTTGTATATGAGTCTAGGCCTTGTAGTGTTATTATTACTTTGAACGGGAAATTGTACAAGATACCTGAGGCAGTCCCTCCTAGTGTTATTTCCTTGATCTCTACAAAGAAATGTAGGAAGGTCATCTCTCAGACCGGGAAATTTTTCTTCTTCTTGATTTGCTCTCAGAGTGAGCGAAAGATCGCAGCCACATCCAAGGCCTCCACGGTCGATCTCTCAACACAATAGAAGCAAGTGGATAAGGTCATGGAAGAATACTCAGCTATCTTCTCCTCTCCTACCAGGGTACCTCTGCACTTCCAGATCAAGCATCCCATCGATCTGACCCCAGGCTCACCGCTACCCAATGGGCCTATCTGCCGCCACTCTCTATTAGAAAACGAGGAGATCAAGAGTTAGATCTGAGAACTGCTCCATAAGGGGCACATACACCCCATCTCATCGCCTTGTGGGAGCCCAATCATGTTGGTGCAGAAGATGGATAGGACCTGGCGACTCTGCATTGATTACCAAGCCCTGAATAAAATCACAGTCCGAAACCGGTACCTGATTCCCTGAATTGACGACCTCCTTGATCAGCTCATGGGGGGAAAATACTTTAGTAAGATTGATCTAAATTCTGGCTACCATTGGGTCCCAATAGAATAGACACATGTATGGAAGACCGCCTTCAAGTCAAAAGAAGGTCTTTTTGAATGGTTGGTCATGCCCTTTGGTTTGACAAATGCTCCAGCAAATTTTATGAGGATGATGGACGATATCCTAAGACCTTCACCAATAATTTTGTAGTGGTGTATCTGGATGACATACTCATCTACAATTATAATTGGGTGGAACACTTGAAGCATATTCAGCAGGTTCTACACACCCTACGGCAGCACAAACTATATGCAAACTTAGAATAAGGTCCATTACTTAGGCTACATCGTTGATCGACATGGTGTGCATGTGGATCCAACCAAGATCCAAGTCATTCGTGACTGGACAGCCCCAACCACACTCACTGAACTTCAGAGCTTCTTGGGAATCATCAATTTCTATCGCAGGTTCGTGTTCAAATTCTCTCATATCGCATGGGCCCTCAGTCAAGTAACCAGGGGTGGCGGTAAGGAAAAATTTTTGTGGGGCCTGTCCCAACAACAAGCCTTCGATGACTTGAAGAAGCATTTGTGCTCATCCTCGGTACTTTCATTATCGAACCTGCAACATCCCTTTGAGATCAAGATAGATGCTTCAGACTATGTTATGGGAGTCATTCTCACTCAACACGGACAGCCCGTGGCATATCATAGTGAGACACTATCAGATGTTGTCTGTAAGTACCCTACTTATGACAAAGAAATGTACTCCATTGTGTAAGCCTTCCGCGAGTGGAGACATTACATTCTTGGGAAGGAGACAGTCATCCACATTGATCACAAGCCACTACAGTTCATGCAAACCCAAGGAAAATTGTAGAATGACCACCATCAAAAGTGGTCCACATACTTACAGTAGTTCCACCTCAACATCAAGTATAAAATAGGAAGTACCAACCAAGTTGATGATTGCCTCGGTCGACCTCCAATCGCGGCACTCACCATGGTGCCAGACTCTTGCAGCCACGAGACCTATGGATGCCCCCACATCTACAAGACAGACCCTAACTTCTCCACCACCTACCAAATGTTGGGTGCCAACTCAGTGGTCACTAATTTCCATCTTCAAGAATGGTTTTTGTGCCATCTAGGCCATCTATGTGTTTTATCAAGTGAGCATGCGAAGCTGATTTGGGAAGCTCGCTACATTTGGGTAGTAGGACAATTTGGCGTCGAAAATAAAGTGGCAGTGTATCAAGTCCTGTACCGCCTGGACTATTGCCAAACCAACCACTAAAAAACAAGGCTTGTACACACCTCTTCCTACTCCTGACAAATCGTGGGAATCCATCTCAATGGACTACATGTCGAGCCTCTCGTCCACCAAGAAGGGAAATGACTATGTTTTTGTGGTTGTTGATCACTTTTCCAAGATGGCGATTCTAGCCACCTACAAGAAGAACATCACAATAGAAGCCACTGCCAAGATCTTCTTTGAACGAGTATGGTTGCATTTTGGGATCCCACAAACCATTATCTCATACCATGACAGTCGGTTCCTTGGCACATTCTAGTCGAGCCTCTGGTCACTATTGGATACCAAGCTTACCAAATCCAATTCCTTCCACCCCCAAACACATGACCAAACTGAGGTCACCAATCAGATGATCGTACATATCCTGCGCATGTACAATTCAAAAAAAACCCGCAAATGGGATGAGAGTCTTCCCTATTTCCAGCATAGCTACAACCGAGCCCTGCATAGCTCAATTGGCCACAGCCCCTTTCAGGCGGGGTTGGGATTCCAACCATTGGGCCCCATGGATGTTGCACTACCCCTAGTGACCACCTCGATTGACTCATACCCTACTCCACCAGAAGCTGACAAAGCCACTCGGTTTATTGAGTAGATCCATCACACCCCCCAACAGGTTCATGATATTCTACATAAGTCTAATGCCAAGTACAAGCAGTTCCATTATCAACATCGGCTGCCACATAAGTTTCAGGTGGGAGACAAAGTTTGGTTGCACTTGCAGAAAGAATGCCTTACAGGGCCCCATCGGAAGCTTCTCCCACTCTGTTATGGGTCAAACACCATCACCAAGGTTTTGGGTGACAATTATTTTGAGCTCAACATTCCCCCTTTCCTTGGCCTCTACCCAGTCTTCAATGTGGCTCTCCTTTGACCATATTTCCCACCATTATTAGACACCTCAAAGATAGAAGAGCAGTTGACACCAATAGAGCTCAACCCTGACTACATGAAATAGGAATCCAGTGATCATATTGTGGACACACAAATCAAGGGCACTCGATAGCAAAGGATCCAGCTTTATCGAGTCATGAAAGCAGGGCAGCTCCTACACCAAGGCAAGTGGCTCACCCAGGGCCAAATTCAGCAGAAATTTCCTCATCTGATGGGGGAAATCAACGCAATGGAGACCATTTATTCCTATGGATGGAGGAATGATCCAGGTGGATATCGGTGGCCACCCACCTCTTTCAACTCACTCAAAACAATTTTCTAGCAATTTACTATTTTTAGCAGTGTTTAACTTATGGGGGCATTTTGAGGGCCTAAATGAAGGTTTTTCGGTATCAAGATTCTCAATTATAGTTGAAGAGTCTTATTGAGCCCCCAAAATGAATCTCATCGACGATACCTTTCCAACGGGTTATCGTGCGCCTAAAACGGAGATCGTATGTAAAAGTTACGACCCTGGGAAGTTGATGTACTAACTTACCCAAACGGGGCCCACGTGACTTTTGGCGCTTCATCTCCTAGGGTTAGGTTTTTGGATGTCTAGGGTTTTTGACATTCCTGTTTATTTTAAAAATTCCTTCAGAGGCTCATTGTAATCATCTTCTTGCGAATGAGCGCAGCCGTCACATCTCTTCTCAAAGATAAGCCGCCACCATTCTAGCAAGCTTGTTTTCTGCTGCATTTTGCAGTTTTAGCTTATTTCCTTATTGAATAGAAAACTAGTTTTACTATATCTCTATTATTTTGTGTTAAGCATATTTTAATAATTTGTATTCATTTCGTTATGCTCATAAAATATGGATCAGAAATTATGTAAATTGCAACAAGTAAAACATGTTAAATCATGGTTGGTACAACTAGCAACTGGAACCAAAATAAAAGTAACAGAGGTCATACCAGCATGTCAATTCATTATGAATGGATTACCCACCCAAGAAACCCTAAGTATGCTCCCTTTATGATTTTATGACCTGCTAATTGGCATGGACTAGTTGGCTACCCATAAAACCAAGTTGGATTGTTACAATAAAACTTTGGAGTGTGAAGATTCAAAAGGAAGAAAAATAACCCTACAAGGGATTCAAAATCCTGTCTTAGTGAGACAAATGTCAGCCCTTCACGTGAAGAAGTATTGCAGAAAAGGATGTCCTTTATATGAAATACAAGTGTTGAAATCTATTGAGAACAATAAACCAAGCCTAGAGGACCATCCCATATTAAGAGAGTATAAATATGTGTTTCCAAAAGAGGTACCCGGTCTACCTCGAAGAAGAGATATTGACTTTTCAATAGAACTTGTACCAGGAACGGTGCCAGTGTCCAGAACACCCTATAGAATGAGTATACCAGAGCTAGTTGAGCTCAAAATGCAACTAAAGGATATGTTGGACAAGGGATACATTTGACCTAGTGTATCTCCATGGGGAGCACCAGCCTTGTTTTTGAAAAATAAGGATGGCACACTCAGGTTGTGCTTAGACTATAGACAACTCAATAAGATGACCATTAAGAATAAGTATCCCTTGCCAAGGATCGATGACTTGTTTGACCAGTTAAGGGGTGCTACAATTTTTTCCAAGATTGACTTGATGTATGGATACCATCAAGTCCAAATTAAGGATGAATACATCCACAAAACAGCCTTTGGGACAAGATATGGTCACTATGAATTTGTGGTGGTGCGATTCGGGCTTACCAATGCACTAGCCACTTTTATGTGCTTAATGAATAATGTACTCAGTAAGTTCTTGGACAGATTTTTATTGGTTTTCATTGATGATATCCTAATATATTATAAGAATAGGGAAGAGAACAAAGAACATCTCAAGCTAGTGCTCCAAGTGCTAAGAGAACATCAGCTCTATGTTAAGTTTAGTAAGTGTGACTTTTTCCAAAAACAATTCCATTACTTAGACCATGTTATCTCTGAAGAAGGAGTGGCAGTTGACCCTGAAAATATCAAATCCATTATGGATTGGCATAAACCAAAGGATGTATCTGATATCAAATCCTTTATGGGCCTAGCAGGATACTATATAAGGTTCATAAAGGGATTCTCCAAGATTGGTTACCCAATCACCTTCCTTCAAAAAAAGGGAGTTAAATTCATTTGGACATCAGAATGTGAAGAGAGATTCCAAGAACTGAAATACCTTCTAACCAATGCACTTGTGTTGAAGATTGCAGACCCAAACAAGTACTTCCTTGTGTGTACAGATGCCTGCAAGGAAGGGCTCAGAGGAGACCTTATGAAAGAAGGACATGTGATTTTCTACAAATCCAAAAAATTGAATGAACATGAAATCAATTATGTGACCTAGGATTTGGAGTTGGCTGCGATAGTACATGCTTTAAAAATGTGGAGGCATTACCTCCTAGGTAGAATATTTGTTCTTATTACAGACCATAGTGGGTTGAGATATTTTTTTGAATAACCAAAACTCCATGCTAGACAAGCTATATGGATGAATCTCCTTGGTGAGTTTGATTTTGAAATCAAACATATCAAAGGAAAACAAAATAGGGTGTTTGATGCCTTTGGTAGAAGTATGAAAGTAATTCACTTGGCAGTTGTAAGCACCTGTGAATCAAACGTCAAGGAGAGAGTGAAAAGTGCACAAGAAACAAATGCATTTTTCAAGACTTTGAAATCATACTTAGAGACAAAGCCCTCGAGGTTGAAGTATGAGGGTTATCAATTGTTGAATGATGGCCTACTAACTTACAAAGGTAGGTTTTATATTCCAAATTTTGACGACTTGAAGAGGTTCATAATGGATGAACTACGCAAAATACCATATATCGGACATCCTTCTTATCAGAAGATGATCACAGTCACTAGGAAACTATTTTATTGGCCCAAAATGAAAAAGGACATAGCTAATTACTTTTCTAAATGTCTGGAATGTCAGCAGGTTAAGGTAGAGCATAGGCATCCAGCAGGGTTGTCGCAACCCCTACCAATCCCAGAATGGAAATACGAAACCATCTCCAAGGATTTTATCACAGGGTTACCAAAATCAACCAAACAGAATGATGCCACCATGGTAGTTGTGGAAAAACTGAGCAAGTTTGCTCACTTTATTCCCATCAAATCGACTTGCAAGGCAGTAGATATTACCAGTATTTTCATGAAAGAAATATTTAGACTGCATGGCATGCTTAAGGAAATCATATCCGACGAAGATATGAAGTTTACTTCAAACTTTTGAAGATCTTTGTTCGTTGGTTTTTAAACTAAATTGCTTTTTAGTACATCCTATCACCCTCAAACTGATGGGAAAATAGAGAGGGTAAACCAAGTGTTAGAGGACATGTTAAGGATGCATGTAATGCATCAGCCCAAGAAGTGGGAAGACTACCTACCATTGGTAGAGTTTTCTTATAGCAATGGTTGTCAAGTATCATTAAAGATTATTCATTTTGAGGCCCTCTATGGTAGACAATGCAATATGCCAATCAGTTGGAATAACCCAGTAGACGGAATTACGATCGAGACAGATATGCTAAAGGAAATGGAACAACAAGTAATTCAAATAAAACAGAATCTGAAAATAGCTCAGGATAGACAGAAAATCTATGCAAACAGAAAAGGGATTCCTAGA
Organism: Picea engelmannii; assembly: GCA_009831015.1. Taxonomy (NCBI): domain Eukaryota; kingdom Viridiplantae; phylum Streptophyta; class Pinopsida; order Pinales; family Pinaceae; genus Picea; species Picea engelmannii. Next base: position 183,433 of record ML785300.1, on the reverse strand, counting down.
GAGTTCAAATCAGGGGATCATGTGTATCTTCAAGTTAGGCCCAGGAAAAGTTCCTTGAGAATGGGAGCTTTTGCCAAGATGGCACCTCAATATTGTGGAACCTTTGAAATTTTGGATAAAGTCGGACATGTAGCATATAGACTAGCACTTCCTACCACAATGAAGGCACATAATGTTTTCCATGTTTCGTTACTGAATAAATATGTACATGATTCCAATCATATAATTGATTGGTCTGTGATTTAGGTGGAACCAGAGGGACAATTTATGCCAAAGCCACAATGCATAATAGACAGGAAATAAATCTCACTCGTAAACAGAACCATTGTAGAGGTCAAGGTGCAATGGAAACACTTTGGTCCAGATGAAGCTACATGGGAAATGGAGGATGCCATGAAACAAACATGCCCATTTTTGTTTACTTATGTACATACAGAGCACATCGACGGGTAGAACATTGAGGATGATGCTCCTTTAAGGGGGAGGGGATTGTAACAACCATGTTTCCCCCGTCTTGTAAATATGACTATAACTTGCCAAAAGACTATGGGCAGACTGAATATGTGTGGATGTTGGAATTGATGAAACTTTTTGTTATAAAAGGTAATATATGTATTTTTTTATTAAATAAAATAAATAGTGTTGCATAAATGTTGAAGGGGCTTTCCAAGGTAGATCACGATGTTATGAGAGAGATGGTGAGGGGAACCAACAATGGTTGAGATGAACCCCACCAGACCAGTACCTTACTAGATTTAAATTACTTAGACCCAGAACAATCCTCTGACCCAGAAATAAGTTACCAGTCAGGCTAGTAGTTGGGAAGTCCTCCTCAAGGGTTAATGAGTAGATGGGCAGAGTACCCATCTGAAAGACTTCCTTACCTGACCACGAGCAGAGGATTTGGACCCATGCAATCTTGTTGAGGAAGGCAAGAAAAGAAGGGGATTTGTGGGCAGAGGAGATCTGTAAAGAGATGAGTTGAGAGACCATTCTTCCAGAGAGAGAAAAGTGCATGCATCTCTCGGGTTCAGAGGAGAACTGAAAAACAAGTTAGTTCTAGGTGAAAGAAGTTGTTTGCAGCGTTTTCAATCCAATATGATAAATAGGGTTGTAGAGAATACGAGTGACAGTCAAAGTACTTGTTGCATACCCCCTTGCTTGGAAGAGAGAAAATTGTTTTTCCAAGTTCCTATGGGAGGAGGAGAGTAACCTTCATCCCCAAAAGTCGTTGAACAAGAAAGGAGAGTCTCTCTCAGAGCATCATGGTCTAGCTAGGGGGTGGCCAATGTTAAATCCATTCAACAATGGCTATGCCTACGGTTGGGTGGAAACAGCCACCCCTCTCAGTAGTTGCTTCACAAATTCTAGTTTCCTGATAAGTATTTTTATGCTTTGTATACTAGAATTAAAATGATGGTTGAATGTATGTATCTTAGACTTAAAATTGTATTGTATGATTAAAGTAGAAATACTTATTGTTTTTTGTGAACCCATGATTTTGGATGGTTTTTGTTTTCTTCAGCTTAGAAGCTGGAGAGCTATGAGACAAAGGTGTTGTTGTGGGTGGGAAATCCCCCTATGGACTAGCACTAAGGTTTTACTAATGCATGCAGAAAATAACCTTTGAAAGTCTCCTACTTTTTACTATTATCCCGACATAGACCCCGCATTCATGCATAAAACACAAGGATAAAAGGATCTGGTAACTCTACCTTGAACTCCTCGCTCGGTGTTTATCCTTTTGCATTTGATTGCTCCTTGACTGAAAGTCTCCTCCCAAAGCTAACCTACATTCACAAATAGAAAAACAAATAACTACGAACATGCATCTCATATATGAATTCGTGGGTTAGAGGTTCCAAAAATATAAACCAAATTGAATATTGAACACCTCATATGGCAGGACGTGAAAATTAATTCTTTCTATTAACCTCACAAAAGTCACTTACAATGGTGAGATTGGCTACTGCTCGTCGAATCTGGTCCTGGTGTTATCAGGTAAATCGGTAGGTGTGGACATGAACTAATCCCCCTAGATCCACCTAGATCTAGAAAAAAACGAGACGGAACAAGACACTTTCCCTAAGTTGTGATCATTGAGTTTACTATCCAAAGAGGAATAGATAACATACCTTATGAATTGCTTCCATATATCTTTGTTGTCCTTGCTTCACTCCAGTGCTCTTGTACAATTAGATCTGTGATAAAACAAACCAACTGACATGAAATAAATAATAATAAAACTCAATGACAACCTAAACATGTGATTAAGGAATCATGTAATAAAATACTAATCATTTTATGGGAAAGAGACGTGTCACCGTATTATATTAATGAAAAGTGGAAGATACAATTGAATTGCCTTGATGTCACAAGTTCGCTTTTAGTGGTCCTTCATCCCAACACACACATATGCTTGCTATAAAATTCATATGAAGATGATCCACAAAATCTTGATGGACAAATGGAGGCTTCAAGCATCACTAAGAATAGGATTCTTCACATACTCTTCAGCCTATTCTTTCACCAATTCTCTGCTTGATCTTGCTCAACTGTGCTTAACCTTTTCCATGAGAAGCCCATAATTATATAGGAGAAGGTAAAGTGGTTAAAAGGATGAGGATTATCCCACCAAATCAGAGAAACCAGTAGGATCGCAACCATACGGATGCCACCTCACTTTCTAGAATATTCCCCTTATAGAAACTTCGTGAAACCTCTTTCCTTTTTTAGCTTTGGAATGCCATCGCAGCCTACGGAAATTGACAAGAAAATGTCTCTTCAAATATGAACAAGAAATTTTTTTCTGATCATAAAGTAATCCAGAAGATGCAACTAACTTACAAATCCAAATCCAAACCAAAAGCTTTGATCGAGCAAGCACTCGGACACAGGTCCAGAGATTATATCCTTGTCGATAAAAACAAAGATCGAAAAAGAATCAAAAAGAGGTATTCAATTTTCGAAACGAATCAAGATCGAGCTGAAACAATCAGTAGAAGTCAAGAACTGACATTAAAAATCCTTTCCCAACTGACTTAAAGCAAAACTAGGACATAGTAGAAGACAAAACCCAAACCAAAAAAAAAATTCAAATGTCGTCGTAGGCAGGCAGTATAACACAGTGCAGAAATGTATGATTTCCATGAGCCAGAAACATGCAGGGTGCATAAATCTTGCGTTGGAAGGAACTACCAGGGTGCGGAAATGAATGGTTTCTGCAGGCTACCTATAAGGTGTAGTGCGGACGTGTTTGAAAAATCAAGAAAATTGGGAGAAAGACAAAACTTCTAAGTGGACTTTTAAACCCAGGGAGAGTGAATGGGTCTCACAGAGACTCAGAGATTGATATCAAGTGAAAAGAATAGGTCAAAAGAAAATGGCCAACAAAAACCACAAACTAGTTGTTCTTCCCCAGTGGAGTCGCCAATTTTGTTATCGGGTAAATCAGTAGATGCGGACATGAACTAATTCCCCTCGATCCACCTGGATCTAGAACAAAACGAGACGGAACAAGACGCTTTCCCTAAGTTGTGATCATTGAGTTTACTATCCAAAGAGGAATAGATAACATACCTTATGAATTGCTTCCTTATATCTTTGTTGTCTCTGCTTCACTCTAGTGCTCTTGTAGAATCAGATCTGTGATAACACAAACCAACCGACATGAAAGCAATAATAATAAAACTCAATGACAACCTAAAAATGTGATCAAGGAATCATGTAATCAAATACTAATCATTTTATGGGAAAGAGACGTGTCACCATATTATATTAATGAAAAGTGGAAGATACAACCGAATTGCCTTGATGTCGCAAGTTCCCTTTTAGTGGTCCTTCGTCCCAACACACACATACACTTGCTCTAAAATTCATATGAAGATGATCCACAAAATCTTGATGGAAAAATGGAGGCCTAAAGAATCACTAAGAATAGGATTCTTCACATACTCTTCAGCCTATTCTTTCACCAATTCTTTGCTTGATCTTGCTCAACTGTGCTTAACCTTTTCCATGAGAAGCCCATGATTATATAGGAGAAGGTGAAGTGGTTAAAAGGATGAGGATGATCCCACCAAATCAGAGAAACCAATAGGATTTCAACCATACCTTATAGAAACTTCATGAAACCTCTTTCCTCTTTTATCTTTGGAACGTCGTCGCACCCTGCCTATATAGCAGCCTGCGAAAATCCCGCAAGCCAGCTATAGGGTAGCCTGCAGAAATGATGGATTTATGCACTGTGTAGTATGGGCAGCCTGTGGACCCTTTCTAAAACGCAGCTTTGTAAGGTAGGAAAGAAGCTACTCTTCTCATGAAAAAGCCATGTTGGGAGCCTGAACACATGGTTGTGATGCCATCATTAGAATGACCAAAATAATGTGTAACACCTGGGCTCTTCTTCAACTGTGCACCAACCGCTTCCACTTATGCTTCTCCTCTTCAATTCTCACACAATGGTTGCAAAAGGTTGGGGCAAGGGAAATGCCAAATCAGGTAGAATTTCTTTACTATTATTTTCCTCCTTTCAAATGGGACCCCTACCCCTTCTTTTATAGGCTAGAAAGGGATAGGTATTTGGTTGAGTGACCAGCTATGGGCGGTCAACCGGTTTACACAATTTACCCAAAAATATTTGTTTTGTTTGCAACTTTCTATTTTTTGTGCTTTTGTAGGTATACGTGGGTTGTAGTGGGTCAGCTAGCGTATACACACGTGCAGTAGTGGAGCAGGGCACGTATTTCTTCAAAAAGGGTGTTTTTAAGAAGTTGTTCAGTAGTGGCTTGGCAAAAATGGAAAATGAGATGGCCTGCTGCCAGGTAAGCATGTCTGATGAAAATTAGGGTTATAACAGATGTCCCCTAATGTGTGAGGTCAGAAGAGCATCTGATGGCCAAAATACATTATCAATATTCTCCAACGTATGGAACAAGTGAGCCTAGATACCAAAGTTCAAGAGATGCCATCTGCAAAATAACAATTGTCTCACCGAGGCGGGCATACACATGCTCAGGATGAAATAAAATCATGGTTTCCAATCAAATACATTGTAGATCCATGTCATATAACTATATAAAGTGTATCCGCGAGCAATACGCAGCAGATCTACATCTTGAAATAAAAAAGATATGCATGTATAGTATCCATCTTCCAAAAGCTAATAAGGCCTGATGGCCGGAGATGAGACCTTCAGAGCTAGAGCAACAAATTCAAAATATTCACAACTCGGGTAGGAGTGTAATATGAGTGTACAACTTCACTACCCAGAGGTCTTCGACGGCTTGTCAGGAATGGACTAGAGGATATTGATGATCATGCTGAGGGCTTCATTGATTTCAAACAAAGACTTGATTGGACTTTAGGCATGGTCGGGTATGAGGGACAAAGACAAACTGCAGAGGGGCCGACTCAAGATTCGTAAAAACTTCCCTTGGAAAATAGCATGACAAAAGATGAGACTCAGGCAACATGGTACTTGACATAAGTTCACGATGCAGGGGTCAATGCAAACTCTCCAAATGTTTGGAAGAATAACCAAATGGAGGAGGACACAACTCTACGTAGTGAGAATAGCTTCCTAAGTTCATGTTAAATCCCAGAGCTTGACGAACAAATGGAAGGATGTGCTATGTCCAAGGGTGACTCATTGTGCTGCCAACAAAAAGAAAATACTTTTCCCTTCCTCTTTTTGGGGTATATTTGATTTTTTTGTCTTTTCCAATAAGTTTGGAAAGCTTGAAAAAGAATAAAAGAATGCTACGTTACAAAGGAGGATCGAGTGTCGCAAACATACTAGTTCCAAGCACAAGGAACACATGTATGCTCAGAGCAAAGGGACATATGCAGGAAAAGGATGCTCGGGAAAAATCCTCCATGGGCCAAGGTGTCAAGACGTGGAGGCAAAGGGCTACAAGGCTTGCATATAAGGCATGCTTCATATGGTTCAGTTGAGAGCAACATGGAGTCGACATTCAGCCAAAGACGCAGGTATGCAAACGTGATTAATAAGACACAATGGTAACGTCCTTCGATGTGATTTTAACAAGCCTAGAGAAGGTAAGCTCGGCGGTTTTTCATTTTTAGAGAGTCTGAAAAACTGTAAAAGGAGACTCCACTGGGGTACCTTTTTAGAAGGTAGTCTAGTCAGTTCGAAAAAGGGGTAAACTATCACCGAAAAGATGTCAATGCAAAACCATTTTAACGAGTGTGATAAAGACAAGATCACTTGGCAATTTTTTCATATTTAAGGAGTCTGAAAAAAGATTAACTATGGAATCTGTATTGGATGTTCTTTTGGACAATTTTAATGAGTGTGAAGGAACAAGGTCACTCAACGATCTTTTCAATTTTAGGGAGTCTGAAAAGAGCTTAACTATGGACTCCGTGGGGATTCCTTTTTCATAAATTTAGTCCCTCAGGCCTGAAAAAGGGTTAAAATTATACCTGAGAATACTCTTCTAGGGGACCGAAGTTCCTATGTTGCGCCTCTTTCGTCACCTTAGTGAGCAAAACAGAGGTGCTTGTAAGCTTAGTTGGGTTTGCTAAGTAGGACAGCCGTAAGGAAAAGGGTTAGAGAAAGAAATATAAAAGAACAACTAAGAATTAAACTAAGAAATAAAATAACAACTAAACTAATGAACATAGGGACATAAGGACGAAAGAAATAATAAGACCCATGTCACCAATGGTAAGGTTGATATTAGTGAAAGAAAACACCAAGAAGAAAGAGGACTATGAGTCCCTTCTTCCTCCAAGGGAGGTCTCTTGGACCCCCACAAATAATCTCTTCTTACAACTTTGAATGAAAATGATGAAAGAATTCCTTGCTAATCCACTCAAGGGGTGAGATGGATTTCCCAATGCAATGATGCTAGTATACTCTTGATGAGAATAGAGGATTCCTCAAGAGAATAGTGGCAGCATAACTTTGCTAATGAAATTCCTTGAAAAATGAAGTGCACCCATGGCCTTTTTATAGCACCTCTTTGAGGTATTGTGCAACCAGCTTGTAGTGTGGAAAGAGGCTAATTAGGGCATTTTTAGGTCTTTGACCAGCCACCCAGTCGGATCCTGTCCAGATTTGAGTGTCAAATCAACTTGGAAGCTGAACCAGAAGTGGGTGGGAGGCTGACCACTCTCATAAATGCATCGTTCTCACATGTGTGTGGCTTTTTGCGACCACAGTCGCGCTTCGGGCGCATGTGCGCTTTTCCTGTGTTTCTATTTTTTGCATGTGCGCGCGCGCCCTGTGTAGTCATAGCGCACTTTAATTTTGTCACTGGTTTTATAGTTTTTGACCCTTTGGAAATTCTTTTGTAGTAATTTAGTTCCATGGGTGACCTCATAACTGTTTGACGATGTTGGATTCTTGTAACCATTTGCGGACGAAATTTCAGTGATAACAGATGCCCCCTGATGGATGAGGTTAGGAGCATATGTATAGCCAAAATTCATCAATGTTTCTTCTATTGAGAGTGTCGTTGTAAGAAAGAGAGATAGTGGGATTGTCAAGAGTTACCCGTTGGAGGGAGAAGGGAACATGTAGAACCCAACCTTCCATAAGGTGTGTAAGAAATAAACTATGTACAAACGAGGCGGGCATGCCCCGTGCTCGTGTCATGTAACTAAAAAAGGAATGGTGTGTTGATGTAGACAACTGTAGCGCCCTCAGGGGTGGTCGTGATAAAGGTAGAAGATGATTATGTGGAGGAACATACTCTGAATAGTAGGTAGTGACATCTGTAATAAATATCACGGATTCTATAGGCATTGATAGCCCAGCCAAGTTCAGAGGTCTTCGGCAAATATGAGAAATAACTGCAATAGTCGCAAAGTAAGATCCACCGTAACATGAGAAAGTGTTAGAGTCGAATATTACGAGGGTCAACGACAGCAGGGAGCAATTGTGGTTCTCCCTGTGTCGTCCGAGATCTCTCATTGGAAAGGCAATGAGAGTCAAGATATTGTCGCCCTTCTGGAAAAATGCGATGATGTCAAGAAAAGGGGGACGCGACTCCCAGAAGCAAAGGGCTTCGTGAAATCTACTAGGTGAGGTTAGGAACTAGAGGAGGTACATGGTCGAAATCAAGATGTATGAAGACTCAAGACTGCCCTTGGTTGGGGGTATATGCGAAGTATAAGTGGCTGCAACCGTTCAACTAAGTCGAGTGTCAGGGGGACAACAAGACATGGGATAAGTTGTGCCAGAGGCGGGACAAAGTGAACAAACTCAGAGTGTAGAGGTAAGTGGCATGTGGGATACTCAGAGTATATGGACGATGTCAACAAGGGTAGATGATAAGGAGTTCCCAAACCAAGGGCGACATGGGTTGCGTTTGCCAAAAAAGGGAAGAAGGTCGCCAAAGGTGACGACAAAAAGGTATGGAAATGCTGGAAATAAAGACTTTTTTACAATAAATAAAGAATAATTTGGGATGAGTGTACAAATACAGAAACAGGTGCCCCAATGTAAGATGGTTGGGCCGGTGAGGGTGCCATTAGTTTGGGGAATTGGTGGAAGGTGGGGGCCCCATGGGTGGGTTTCTGTATGAGGTAGATGAAATGGAGGGAAATTTGCAGAGGGGCAAACTGCTTGTGGATGAAATGGAGGGTTCATGATATTGCGGAGGCGCAGTCAAAATAGAACCTGGGAGTCCATTGGGAAAGCTAGAAAAATGAGGAGAAGGAGTATGTGGCTGATTCGCGACATGATGTAAGACTATCGGGACTCCCATCCCTAAAGGGTTGAAAAACAACATGAGTTTCAAAGTGCAAAAGGGTGCTATGAATGGGACAACTCATGTGGGTAAGAGCGCTACTGGGTGAAAGTACCTAAGATGCAATGGAGGTGTCGGTATTGTAGAGCCGGAGATGGGGATCCTAGAGGCAAATGTCAGAGGGTGTGACTGGAGATGCAATTGAGATTCAGAGGGAATGATTACATGCCAGTGTTGATGATATACCTAAAGGGGTTGCATTGATGTATGATGACCAAGTACATGCACACATGAAAACCAAATACCCGACGTGAACAATATCTAAAAAGAATCAATCATACAATCATTTATTTGATCATTTTGAACATGATCATGCGTACCTGGACGAGGTATGAAAAAATGGTGCCCTGGGGGCTAAGGATAAAAATTGACCCGGGGACTATCTCGATGTAGGTGACGGGATGTTGATCCCGTGGCTGAAGATGGATCGAAAAACGGACACCCGGAGCTCCCCGAATGGTGTTTGGAAGTTTGGCGGAAAAGCCTATATATAGTGGTAGGGCCCACATTGCCACCTCATTTGTACTTTCTGCCAGAGTGACTGGACGAGAGGTATTCAAAGGAGATTTGGAGATTTTGGGAGAACGAGGCAGCCGATTTAGGACCAGCGAGCTTCAGGTTAGTAGTCTTATCATCCTGCATAGAAGTAGAGTTTCAATTTCTGGGCAGGGTCTGTACGGAGGGTCGTATAGAGGGTTTTATGGGTGTGGGCCCCCTAGTGCACGGGTGATCCAGAAGCATGTGCGCACGAGTGCGCGCCTGTTATCCGGATAGCCGCACATGGGGGCGCCCGTAGGGGGGACAAAGGTGTGCATGATCTGCACGCCTGCTTGCTACATAGCCGCACAAGGGTGCGCGACTGTGTAGTGGACTGGCGCGCTTTGATGCGCTCCTGTGTTCGTGACAGGGGCGCATGGAGGTGCCCCTGTAGGGTGAGCAGGCGCACATGTATGCGTGCCTGTGGGATGGACAGGCGCGTATGAGTGTGTGTCTGTGGGGTGAACAGACGCGCATAAGTATGCGCATGTGGGGTGAACAAGCGCGCATATGTGCACGCCTATGGGTTAAACGGCCACGCCTTGGGGGCAAGGTTGAAAGGTGTAAAACTTATTTTTTTAATGTTTTTTATGGTCAATGTGGCTGACCTAGGACTGTTTTATGTTGCTGCAGGCGATCATTTGGCACGATGTCAGTCGGTTGGCGAGAGCGGGATTGGTCCCAACTGAGGGATGTCGTGGCTATTGAGGAGCTGGGGATTCGTGCCACTTTGGTAGCCTGTGGGCTGCTGAAGTTCTTCGAGTGTCCATTGATACAGGCGCAGGAGTATCTCATGCAGTTTCTTATCCGGATATGGAGTCCGAACCTGCATTGCTTTATGGTGCGGGGAGAGCAGATCGCCTTCACTGCGGTGGAGGACATATACTTTTTGAGTGGGCTCCCTTTTCGTGGAATGCCTCTACCAGCGGAGCCAGTCTTACCTGCGGACATGTCGTTGGCAACTTTGGGTCGGAGGTACTATTCGAGGGAGAACTATATGCCGGGCTCTGTCGTGAGCATCGGGGCAATGGATGCTCTAATACATCGTTGTGTAGCAGCAATGATTGTGAGGGTGTATGGGTCCCTTGCGACTCAGCAGATCAGTGGTGGTCAGCTGAGGGTTATGGGGAGGGCATTGGCTGGGGAGCACTTTGCCTGGGGGTTGACGCTGCATGCCCAAATGGTAGGGCAGCTGGAAAGATGTCGGTCTATCAACACAGGGGACTTTTCTTTTGGGTCCATCTTGGTGGCCTGGTTTTTGGAGAGGGTACCGATGTTGCGCCCTAGGATTTTATTGGGTGCTCCTGGGGCGCGAGAGCCGCGACTGAGGCGGTGGTCGACTATTTTGGTTTTCCATGGTGGTGGCGAGGGCGGCCATTTTTTTACAAGTGTGGCGGCAGATGCTGCAGGTTATATTGTAGTATCCATATGTTAGTGTTGACTTCCGGGGTGATCCGGACATGGTGTTACCTCCAGGGGAGGTGTTTGATCACCGAGGTATGTTTATGAGTTTAATATATTGAGTTTTGAGATAGCATGACATGTGTATTTTGTATAGATATTGATACTATCATTTGGTTATTTGTATGTGCAGATGTGGGACCTCGCGAACACGAGGTTGAGCTATTGAGAGCGTCGGCTCACCAGGATCCGGGGAGACCGCCATGGGGAGGGTTGCGGGCATGAAAGAGACGTCGGCATGAGGACATCGAGGCGAGACCAGCTGATGATGAAAGAGCAGCGAGGAGACATTGTTTTGATGACCCAGGTGTCGGGCCATCGCATGCTCCTTTGGTGGATGTCGGAGTAGATTTTGAGGATATTCGTCGTCGCCTGGAGGCGGTGCTATAGGGCATGCCTGAGGGCATGTGGTTGTGCATCCAGGATGAGGGAATCCTGGAGCAGTGTGTGGGAGTTTCACCGATGTGGTGGTCCATGGTGCAGCGAGCAGTAGTAGCAGGTGTTGCGATGACCGGACGGTTACCTCCCAGTCCGGAGGGACCAGTAATGGATGGGGGACCACCTCCTGAGGGAGGGGCAAGACGTGGTGCTCTAGAGGCACGTTGAGGGTCTCTCTATGTATTTTTTTATTTTGTATATAGGCTAGTGAGCCCATTTTGTACTAAGGTGCTTTACTGACCTACGGATTCTGTATATGATGTTTTGTATGTAAATAGTTTGATGGCACTGGTGACCGATTTATATATATATGAGTATACATTTTGTGATCTATGTGATGTTTACATGTGTTTTTTAATGTGTTGATGATGTCTAATTTATATATGTTGTGACAGGTTTTTGATATGTTTATGTATGTGTAGAGGTATGTTGATGTGATATATGCCAATCTAACACAATGTTAGCTAAGTTATCTGTAATTTGATTTAATTGTCTTGGAATATGTGTAAATGTAATGAAATAAAAATGTCGAGATAAAAGTCTAACTTGCAAGTATTTGCGAAAGGCGGACGCGGTACACATTGTTCAGCTGGAGGAAGACTAGTTGAGAGTCGAGAAAGACTCTAAAGTGACGAATATGATGATGTTGGGCATCGGCAAGGAGGCCAATGACGGCATTGTATTCGGCTTGGTTTTTGGTTGCTGAACCCAAGCATATGCCGCTAGAGTGGAGCATTTCATGTGAGGGGGTATAGAGGGCCCAAGCTGCCGAAGCAAGATTTTGTGTCCAACGGCTGGCGCCATCGACGTAACCAATGTGGTAGGCTGGTGGAGGAGGCATCTGTCAATAGCACAAATGATAGTTTAGACATGAGGGATGGAAAAAATATTAAAAACACTATAAAAGAAATAACCTAAAGTAGAATGACTATGCTTAGGCGTAAAATTTCTTTAAGTATAACCCGTTGACAGGTTCTTTGAGAGAAAGGCCTTCGGGAGAGGCCAGGATGTATGCACCTTTGGTGAGGCAATGTTGGATGATGTAGGGGCCATGCCATAGTGACTCGAATTTGCCATGACCAAAGGTATCTTGAGTGATATCGTAAGCAAGGATGAGGTCATCGTCGTGAAATGAGAGAAGGTTGACATGGCGATCAAAGGTGGCCTTTGACCATTTTTTTAGCTGCCTCATTGTATTGTAATGAAGATCGATGATCTTCATCTAGGGACTCTAAGTTCAGCAAGCGCTGCTCCATTGGAGCAGTGTCGGGTAATAGCTCAATTGCGGTGCGTAAGGTGGGAATTCCGCACTCGATGGGAAGAGTGGCCTCAACCCCATGGACTAGATGAAATGGTGTGAAACCAGTGGTTATTTTCACGGTTGTTCGATAAGCCCATAGCGTGGAAAATAACATATGATGTCAATTGGTATTATGTTTATTAACGGTGCACTGTAACATGGTCTTGAGGACCTTGTTAACTACTTCGACCTATCCGTTAGACTGAGGGTAATATGGTGAGGCAAACTCATGGGAGAATCCTAACCGAGATGAGAGTTCGACGAAAATCTCATTTTCGAAGTGTTTCCCGTGATCAGAAACTAGTTGGAGTGGTACTCCAAAGTGAGATATGACATGATTAAAGAAAAAGCGCGCTGCAGTGTCAGCAGTGTTGTTGAAGGTGGGCATAGCTTCAGCCCATTTTGTGAATTAATTAACTGCGAAAACAATGTATTTGTGTCCATTGCTGGATGGGGGATTACAAGTCATGAAGTCGATGCCCCATTTATAGAAGGGTCGGCAGTAATGACTGGGTGAAGAAGAGCAGGTGGTGCTCATGCTTTGTTGGCGTAAAGCTGACATTTATCGCATTGCTTCATGGCATGAATGCAATCGTGAAACAATGTAGGCCAAAAATAACCGGCTCGGATGATTTTTTGAGCAGTGGACATTCCCTAAAGATGGCCCCCACATGCGCTTCTATGGCAATCGTTTAAGACTCTATCGGCCTCGTCAATAGTCAAGCATCGATGAAGTATGGTGTCAACCCCTCACCGATATAAGATATCTCCGATGAGGAGATAGCGGGGGGCCTGGTGGCGAATATGATGATGATCATCTCGTGAGAGGTGGTTACCGAATTTTTGGGTGAGGAGGTCGTCGTACCAAGGGTCATATAAAGAGATGTGGAAGAGATGTTCATCGGGGAAGTCGGTATTGGCAGGGGTACTGGTAGTATCAAAGGGAAATGTCGTGACAAGTTCGGCAAGGACGAGGGCTTTCTTGCTCTTGGGTGTGGAAAATTCAAGATCATACTCCTGAAGGATAATGATCCATCGGGAAAATTTTCCATTAATTTGCCGACGACTGAGCAAGTATTGCATAGGGTTGGAATCTGCTACGACCTTGGTCGTGCGAAGCAGAATGTAATGACGCAATTTCTGGACTGCGAGGATGACTGCAAGGGCTAGTTTATCTTCATGTTTATACTTCAAGGGTGGCCCTGAGAGGTTTTTACTAATGTAGTAAATGACATGCTCATGATCGTCATCATCGATTTGAACGAGAACTCTGGCTACTGAGACAGCTGATGCTAATACGTAGAGGATATAGTAGTGATTGTAGTCGGGTGCACTAATTAAAGGGGCATTGGAGAGCACCATTTTAAGATCGTCAAATGATTTTTGGGCATGTTCATCCCAGTGACATGGGATGTCATGGCGTAGTAAGCGAAGGAAACCATGTGCTCGAGTGGCATAGTCTGGGATAAAACGCCATAGAAAGTTAGATTTTCCTTGTAGGCTCTGGAGTTGACGTAAATTTCGAGGAGGTGGAATTTCTGTGATGGCTTGGACTTTGAGGGGGTCCACGGTAATACCACTTTGAGAAATGATGAATCTGAGGAGGTGCCCCGCAGTGACGCAGAACACGCACTTGAGTATATTCAAGTGGATGTTGTACTGATGACACCGTTGGAAGATGATCCGTAAATCATTAATATGTTGGGTGCATTGCTTGGATCGAGCTGTGAGGTCATCCAAGTATGCAAGGATGATATGAGCCAGATCGTGAGAAATGTATGTCATAGCCCGTTGGAAAGTTGCGCCAGCATTCTTTAATCCAAAAGGCATGACACGATATGCAAAAGTACCCCAAGGGGTAGTGAATGTGGTTTTGTATTGATCAGCTGGGTGGATTTGGATTTGATTATAACCATAGAAACCGTCCATGAAGGACAGAGCCTCGTGGCCTGTGCAATCGTCGATAATTTGATCGATGAAAGGCGTTGGAAATTTGTCTTTGTGACAGGTGTGATTGAGATCGCGAAAGTCCGTGTAGACGCGAATAGTGCCCTATTTTTTGTTAACGGGTAGAGGGTTGGAAACCCATGAGGTATAGGCTATGGGGTAGATGAACCCAGCCGCACGTAATTTGTCAATCTCAGCTTTGATGGCCGCTACTTTGGATGGGTGTAGAAGTCGTTGTTTTTTACGAACGGGTGTAATGTCAGGCCAGCTGTCGATGCGATGTTTGATGATAGAGGGATCAAGCCCATGAATTTTTGTGTATGACCAGGCAAAAATATCTCAATATTCTTGGAAGAGGGTTTTATAGGTGGTGATTTCTTGAGGAGTGCAAGCGGCACCAATGGTGATTTCCTCAATGACTCCAGTTTTGATGGAAATATCGATTTTAATGGTCGAGGAAATGTTGACCATGTTGCCTTCTTCAAAAGCATCAGGGGTCGGGATGGGGTTGTTGAACCAGTCGTTATCCCCTAATGGGATAAAATCCTTGGTTTCGACTGCGTATATGGGGTGTTGGTTAGGAGGCGTGAAGACTTCCTGTGAAAAGAAGAGCGCTATGTGGTGTAGCACATCCCAGGGGTAGTTGGGAGTGGTTAGTTCCTCGAGTATGTCTTCGTCACAGTGAAATTGGAGAGAATACAAGGGGTCTAAAAGAGTGATATCGGTGACTGTCGTCGTGTGGTTGTCCCTTGGTGATGAAGAAGCAGGGGAAATGATGCAATGATATTGCGATGGTTCGCTCGACATAAATCAAATATCGAAGTGCTGAGGAGTACCAGTGGTAGTTGGGTGTAAAATTTCCGTAGGGGAATGTACGGGAGAATTGGGGGGATTTGGGGGTGAATCCTCAAATAAGTCATCCAAGAACCATGGAGGCATCGGGATTGCCTTGGGTTCGAGAGAAATGATATGAAGAATCTCTAGTGACGAGGTAAGGTCAACCATTGATTCTGTAGGGGGCACAGGGGTTTGAATCAGGGTCAATTGGCGTTGTCTATATTCAATGATCATAGGACATTGGTATGTAAAATGATATAAGGATTCACACAGAGAGAAAGGGCATCTCATACGTTCATTGACTGAAGTTGTGACATAATGGATGTCAATGATTTTTGGGTGGGATGATGTAGTTGGGTTGGGTTCATTCTGGAAGCTTTGGCGCACTGCAGCTAAGGTCTATCGGAAGCATGGTAGTGCTAGGAAATGGTGTTTATAGTGGCCATATTATGAACATATCGTGCAAGCAAATTTGGTTCGCAGCCCTTTGTTACTTGAGTGAGGGGTGGTAGCGGCAGTACTTTCTACAGTGGGGAGCGTTAAGGGTGTTGGATTGAGTGGAATCAAGTTCAGTAACTCAGGTAGAGATGGGCAGTTGTTGGTTTGGTGTCCATCTTTCTCACACATCATGCAAGGAGGTTGTGCACATGGGGGAAGTGGAGCTACAGGCTCCTTCTTATTTCGCCTGCCCCCAGCCGTGGCAGGGAGGTTAGTGAGTGGGGGTGTAGAGGGTATGGTGGGAGTGAGTATGGGAATCGTCATTGGGATTCCTTTCATTTGGGGGGGAAGGGATGGCTGAGGGACCATCTCTGGTGGATGTAAATACTAAACTGGAATTCCCAACACCATATTAGGGATGGTAAGCATTGTGGCTACTTGGAAATCTTGTACACCTGGTGGAGGGTAGAAGAAGGGGATTTGAGTGATGGCGTGGGGAACTGTCTCCCAAACTGGGATATGGCCTTGGGGAGAGCTGGAATCATGACTTGGTGTAGTCGATGATTTTGCAGGAGGCTCATGAGGGGGGAGCTCTGCGACTAGTGGGACATCAGATATGATAGAAGCCTCCCTAGGAGGAAGGGTATCCTTTATATCAGTTTCGTTGGATGACATGACGCATACTTGATTGGAAGGATGAAGGAGTGGTGGTGCACCATGGTAAGTTCCTAACAATGATGGGTCTTTGAAAATCCCGAGACCCATTTCGATGAGTGGGTATGCGTCATGACTCGTGTGGATGAGAGGGAGAATGTTATCGATGTTGGTAGAAGGGTTGGGCTCGTAATGTGAGACTTGGTCAATGGTAATGATCTTCCTGTTATGGGGGAACATCATCGTTCGAAAAATGGAAGAGGCAACTGCCTTCATAGCGTACATGTAGCTACGACTGAACAGGATATTATAATCAAGTGGGGTGTCGATAACTTTGATGTCAATGAGAATGGTCTTGCCCCCGAGTTCTACGTGGACATTTTGGAAGAGCCCTTTAGGAGATAATGGTCATCCGTCATAAGCTCTTAAGGTAATGGCAGATGGTATGAATTCAGGGGAATCAAGTTTCTGCCATACAGACTTGGACATAATGCATGTGGATGCACCTTCATCTATGATACACCGATGAACTATAATGTTCCAAATTTTTACGGCGATTTGAAAAGCGATTAGAGTGGGGAGTTGAGGTTCTCCACTGTCGAGATCAAATTTGATGAGTCGATTATCTGCGGGGTCGACGGCCCCGATGGTGGAAAGTAATGATTTCCACTGAGTGGGACAAGTTTGAAGGACTTCTAAGACTGACATGGCAGCTGGGGATTGTGCTAAATCATCAACCAAACTGTAATTATGAGCCGCCCTAACTTGTGGGTTGTGGACATTCCTGCGCAATGGGATGCGAGGGATGCGAAGAGGTGGTTCTATGTTAGGGAGAGGGATCACCAACGGGGGTCCTGTTGGTGTGGGGATTGTTTCTGGGGGAATGGGAGGAGACTCAGCGGGTTCACGGTATTAACGACTATGTGTTTGCAAAAGGATTTATTCCTCACTGGTGAGGAGGATCGTACGATCTGCTGGATTGTTTGGATTGAGGTATTGTCCCAACTGTGGTGGGGTAGGTTGAATATCTTGTTGGGTGTTCATCACACCTTGGTGTGGAATGGGGTTCTGCAGCATGGTGGGGGGGGTTGTTGCACATGTTGTTGTGGGGCCTGCTGAGGGGTAAGCGGTGTTGGAGGATGTGGGAGACTGTCGGAGTCTTTTAGTCGTTTAAAATTAGCGATTTGGGGGCAATGGTGAGTATAATGACTGAACTCACCGCAAAGGGAATAAGGGAAGGTGGTTTTAATAGTATTGTTATTTCTCCCTTGATGCCTGTTGTTATTACCCCCTTGGGGGTTTTTATTCCCTTGATTCGGGTTGCCCCCAGTAGGTTGGTTTTGTTGGGGTTGATTCCCGCCTTGACCTGGGTTGTTGTTGTTCATGTTTCTTCCTTTATTTTTGGCATTATTCGACAGGTGGGTCGGATTTTTCATATTCAGTTGTTCGAAATTTTGATATTGCTGAATGGGAGAGGGTTGAACAAAATTTTCCCCGACGTGAGGATGTGGGGGAGCCATGGGTTGTGGAGGACCAGGGAATGAAAAGTACGGATTATGTGGAGGTAATGATCTGTAAGGTACATAGGAAGGCATGGCGCTTTGGCTAGTACTTAGTGTATAAGTTGAGGTAGAGGGAGTACCAGAACTTGTTTGGATAGGTGGGTGTATGGGGGGTGTCGGTTGTGGCCCACTGATGGGTGGAGGCATAGCAATAGTGTATGGTTGTTGATAAGGGGGTGGGGGGAAATAAGAGGTGCCCCCATATGTCGGTGGATATTGAGGTGTGCCATACATTGGTGGTTGTTGGGGTTGTGGACCATGGTGCATGGTATTACCAATCAATTTGTTTGTTGAGTGAGACATCCCAGGTTTGTCTTGGCCGAATGGTACGGGTTTTGGGAGATCAGTAAGTACAGTGTGCAAGTACCCTGACTGTGAATAGATGAGGTCGTATTGTTGAGCCTTACTGATGGCTTCTTCTTCTTATTGAGGGAAGGTGGAAGCTACATCCTTACCGAGGAGAGAAACAAGTGATCTGAGAAACCAATGGAGACACTATTGTTTGGTGGTTTCTGCTTTGCACAAACTACGTCGTCTACGCCACACATGAATGTGATCAGCGATATGTGTGGCTGAGGTTTGTTTGAAATTAGAGAGTAGTTCAAGACCATTGTCATGGCGGATTGGTAATTGGAAGAAGGTCAAAAATGCTTTGGCCAAGGACTCGAAAGTCGCATGGGACCCCGATTTTTCATCTACATACCATTTGGTTGATGGGCCAGTGAGTGTGCGTTGAAATAATCGTAGTCTGATGGAATCATCCATGATGTTGTTGGAAGAGCACCATAGGTGGAAAGTCATGACATGATTGGCAGGGTCATCCCCTACCTTTCCTTCAAACTTGGGGATGTCTAAAGGTAGTTTGGTGGGCATTGCAGGCCATGTGGGGTCATGTAATATAGGATCATTGGTGAGTTTTCTTAGATCTAGTATGTTAAGAGAGGCCAAATATGACATCAGGAGTGTTGGTGGAGGATTAGCTCTAGCCATGGTGTGAGTGTTATGTGAACCTGGCCCTTGAGGGGGGCTAGGTGGGTT
>ML785300.1:148042-164391 GCA_009831015.1 Picea engelmannii | reverse complement strand
ATGGAATCATCCATGATGTTGTTGGAAGAGCACCATAGGTGGAAAGTCATGACATGATTGGCAGGGTCATCCCCTACCTTTCCTTCAAACTTGGGGATGTCTAAAGGTAGTTTGGTGGGCATTGCAGGCCATGTGGGGTCATGCAATATAGGATCATTGGTGAGTTTTCTTAGATCTAGTATGTTAAGAGAGGCCAAATATGACATCAGGAGTGTTGGTGGAGGATTAGCTCTAGCCATGGTGTGAGTGTTATGTGAACCTGGCCCTTGAGGGGGGCTAGGTGGGTTGGTACTTCCCCCTTGAGAGGAAGTTGTCCCCCCACTTCCATGTAAAGGAGAGTGAGTGGACGAAGGACCTTGGGAAGTGGACCCAAGTAATGTGGAACCAAGCAACGTTGATCCTAAGACAGTGGCACTCACTGGAGTGTGAGAAGGTGGTGTCGATGAGTTGGCAAGACCAGGCACTCCCCCTAAGATAGGAGGGAGATTTAGAAAGCGTCTGGAATGACGAGGATTCTGTGGGTCCCCTATGATGTTCAACTAGCTCAGTGAATGTGTGCAAATGATGGTGATATTAATAAATAAGCAAGAGCCTTTGTTGTAATTTTTTGAACTTTACACAATATATATCTAAATGAAAATGTAATCAGAAGTGCATCATACATAAAGTAAAAGAAGCATATATGTGGATAAACGGGTTTTTTCCATGTGGGGAATCAAAGAAAACAAATGCTCATGTCCTAAAAGACATAACGTCCTTCCTCTCAAATAGCATTGGACCTTCCAATAGTACTCAACAGTGGGGTATGAAGTCACCGGAAGAGAAACTAGTGAAGGATGAAGTAATCAGATATAATGAGGGGTAAAGGGGGCATATACCGAAAGAGTTGGCAATATTTCCCAATAACCACACAAAATCTGATCAAGGTGCAATTCCAGCCTACAATTTCCACCTGGGTAGATGTCCTAAAATTTGGTCACTAGGTACCTCGGTCAAAGTGCGGCATTTAGATTTTTGGCCTAAGAAATGGGTCATGGGCTCGATCCCGTCAAAGAGGTGGGTGCCTCAAGGGGGGATGCACAGAACAACCAAACCTTGGCCTTCAACCCTTCATGGGTATCTCCCTGCCTTATGGTGTTAGGAACACTTGACTTGGAGGATTTTAAGTTCCCTATTTGACAACTTCTATTGTTTTGACAATGTGAGAACCAGATAACAGGGAGTTATTTGGATGCCTATCCCTGAAATCCTACCTAGACTAAAAAAATTCTTTTGGCACCTCCTGTGGAGGAAAACTTAGTGAGTTTATAGAAAACATTTAGATGTGGTTGTTTGAGAGATTGGGGGTGTGAACCAACCTCGTTGAAATCAAATGGGAGTGGATAGTTTCGTCAAGAAAAGGGTGGGGTGTTTCGGAATCCCTTTGGAGGAAACTTACTTTGACCTCCACATTTCGAGAGGAAAACTATGTGAGTGATAAGTGACTTTTGTGTGTGAATGAGTGAAAGTGTGCCAATGTTTTAATGAATTAGGTGTCACCTTGTTTCATGTGGACTTCGTTTGGTCCTTACAAGTGTTGGTTACC
Source organism: Picea engelmannii (assembly GCA_009831015.1). Classification (NCBI taxonomy): domain Eukaryota; kingdom Viridiplantae; phylum Streptophyta; class Pinopsida; order Pinales; family Pinaceae; genus Picea; species Picea engelmannii. Next base: position 162,806 of record ML785300.1, on the reverse strand, counting down.
TAATTAACTAAATGCCTTTGGTACAACCTTGCGTAATTCAAAAGTCCCTAGGAAACTAGCATGTGGACATGTGGGTATGTTACTATTCCTTTAACTCCCTATTGTGATTTAATCTAAGAAAAGATTTGAAACTATCCTAGATTGTGATCATGTGGGCATGTATGGGCCGTTACAAAACCTTTAAACTTCCCTAGTGATTTAATCTAAGAAAGTAAATTTCAACACTATCCTATTTTTGTAGCATGTGGGCATGTATGGGCCCGTTAAAATCTTAAGATGTGTTTGAAAAATAAACTAAGAGGAGTCCCAAGAGGGTTTGTTGTCCTCTCCTAAAGGTTTTAATCTTTTTAAGGGAGATGAAATTGTCCTACAACCTCTTTCTGTTTCTCAAGGTCGCTTTGAGGTGCGAGAGAAGAGCATACTAAAAGATTTGTTATCCAACCTCTAGTCCCAATGAAAGTTAGATGTGTTTGCAAATGATTCCAACTTATACTTTTAGTCAAAGCAAGCCATCCATGTGGCAAAATGAAAGCAAAAAGAGGAAAAAATGATTTTAAACCCCCTAAGTGCCTATGTGTTTTGACTAATCCCTTTATATGAAGAGGGAACTAAGTCTGGTGCAGCTTAAAACATGCATGAAATCACTTTTAAGAAGGCCATGGGCCTTCCCCAAATCACAAAAAACCTTACAATGTGTAGTTTTATGCACAGGTGCACAGGTCTCAGTGTAGACAGAGGCGCACTGAGTGCCTGTGCGCAGACCGAAACGAGATTTTGGGTGCAGGTGCGTAGAACAATACTATGACTTAGGCGCATGTGCGCACGATGTGCGTCTGTGGGCCACAAAACCCGTGCACAACTGACACACGACCGTGAAAGAAAATTTTGAATGGAATTCTCTCAATTCAACTTGGAATTGGATGTTTTGCAGGTCGGCTTGGGCCGGTTAATGCACCTGCAAATTAAATAAACCAAAAGAAGAGCTAGAAAAACCCAAATGGGGTAGGAAATTGATACCTTTCCCCAGTGGAGTCGCCAATCTGTTGCGCCTCTTTCGTCACCTTAGTGAGAAAAATAGAGGTGCTTGCAAGCTTAGTTGGGTTTTCTAAGCAGGACAGTTGTAAGGAAAAGGGTTAGAGAAAGAAATATAAAAGAACAACTAAGAAATAAACTAAGAAATAAAATAACAATTAAACTAATGAACATAGGGACATAAGGACGAAAGAAATAATAAGACCCATGTCACCAATGATAAGGTTGATATTAGTGAAAGAAAACACCAAGAAGAAAGAGGACTATGAGTCCCTTCTTCCTCCAAGGGAGGGCTCTTGGACCCCCACAAATAAGCTCTTCTTACAACTTTGAATGAAAATGGTGAAAGAATTCCTTGCTAATCCACTCAAGGGGTGAGATGGATTGCCCAATGCAATGATGCTAGTATACTCTTGATGAGAATAGAGGATTCCTCAAGAGAATAGTGGCAGCATAAATTTGCTAATGAAATTCCTTGAAAAATGAAGTGCACCCATGTCCTTTTTCTAGCACCTCTTTGAGGTATTGTGCAACCAGCTTGTAGTGTGGAAAGAGGCTAATTAGGACATTTTTAGGTCTTTGACTAGCCACCCAGTCGGATCCAGTCCAGATTTGAGTGTCAAATCAACTTGGAAGATGAACCAGAAGTGGGTGGGAGGCTGACCACTCTCATAAATGCATCGTTCTCACATGTGCACGGCTTTTTTCGACCACAGTCATGCATCGGGCGCATGTGCGCTTTTCCTGCGTTTATGTTTTGTGCATGTGCGGGCATGCCCTATGTAGTCATAGCGCACTTTAATTTTGTCACTGGTTGTATAGTTTTTGACCCTTTGGAAATGCTTTTGTAGTAATTTAGGTCCATGGGTGACCTCATAACTGTTTGACGGTGTTGGATTCTTGTAACCATTTGCGGACGAAATTTCAGTGATAACATCCTAGAGTATACCTTTGTTCGTACATTTTACCATTCAGACCGAAAAAGGGGTAAACTATCACCAGACAGACGTGCCTTCAAATTTCAGTTTAGCGAGCGTGAAGGGAGACAAGATTGCTCGGCAATCTTTTGATGTTTAAAGGGTCTGAAAAGGGATTAAAAGAAGACCCATTGTGTTTTTTGGGAGTCGCAAGGGTGAGATCAAGAGAGATAATGAATCATGCAAATGAGGCTCATACTCGTAATCAAGAAAAACTAAGAAGGACTCTTGAGCCTATAGTCAGTAGTGACGACATGGATACCAAGAAATGCAACCACTATCTACCTAGGGCATCCATGAAGGGTTAGGATCTACCACTAAATTATGACACTTCTAAAGTAGAAAAGATGGTTCTGTGTCACAACTCGGTGGGGTCGATCCTATGGAAAAGCGAAAAAGACAACGAGATACAGAAAGTGGAGGTGGAATCCTAACTTAGATGCAACATGTCGAAAAAATGACTTTTTACCAAAGGACCTTTAAAATTACCCAAATCTCCAAAAAATTCCCAATACCCAAAGTAACATTTACGTAACATTCCATAAGAAACTCTTGAACCATACTAAATGATTTTTCAAGCTAGAAGAAACAACAAAAGGGCCAAAAAATGAAAAAAAAGGGGCCAAAAAGTCTATAAATAGAAGTTGGCAGCTCATTATCACCATTGTGAATTGAGAAATTGACCAAAAGCCAAAAACACCCCTTCGTTAAAAGAGTTGATTCTGGGAGTTTCAGTGGATGAAACAAACTTCAGCTTGGACCAACTAAGTACATATTAACCCCTCTTGCATTTCAATTCTTCCTTTATGCATTTAATTTTGTTTTTTGGAGGGGCACCGACCTTTAAAAAGGTTGGCCCTACGTATACACGGGTTGTCTTATGACAGCCTGTGTGTGCACGTGGGCAGAAGAAAAGCTGCATGCGTGCACATGTGACTGTGCACAGTACAGCCTGCGTGTACCCTCCATTTTGTGGAAAAAAATCAACAAAAGAAAGAGCTAATCACTCATGAACTTGTGAATTCCAGTATGTATGTTCATTGGAGAGAGAGGGAGCATGAGGAAATTGATTTTCTAGTCAGTGAGCACCCTGTTGCTACTGTCGCATTGGCGCAATGTGGTTTGTTAAATTTCTTCTAGTGTCCTTTCATGCATGCACAACCTAGCCTACTAAATGCCTTGATTTATTATTGGCATCCTGACGCAGAGGCCTTCATGCTTGAGGGACAGTCATTGACTCCAACGACCGAGGATATCTACTTTCTGATTGGCCTCTTTAGGAGAGGGGAACCAGTCAATTTTCGTACTTTTCCCTTTGGGCCTCACAACATAGAGGAGTTGATTGGACTCCATTGTGAAGCCGGCATGGACAAAATGGGCACACAGGTGTCGATAAACAAGATCTCAGACCTATCACTGAGAGTGATAGTTTTTCCCATCGGGCGGAAGCTTTGCATCAGGCTTCCCGAGCGTATATGAATTGTGTTGTTCAGTGCTTAAATGCACAAGTTTTCGACTGGAGTACTACTTTACTGGATTGCATGAAGAGGCAGTTGATAGAGTGTCGCAGGCGGAGGCATAGAAACTTTGGGTTTGGGACTATTCTTTGTTCTTTGTTTTTCGAGAGGGTACCTATTCTGAGTCCGAGGGAGATAGTACGAGGGAACATAGCCTCTTCTCCAGCAGTATGCAGATGGATGGCGTTGTTTCCACGACAGGGGGGAGGGAGGAATATTGAGGCCTTCGACGACAAGTTTTTTGAGTGGTGGTCTCAGTAGATTCCAACGATAGAGGACTATCCTTATGTCGGAATCGACTTTTCCAGGGACCCTGACATGGGCATACCTCTCAGAGTGGTACAAGGAGAGTTAGGTACGCTTGTAGATTTTTTTATTTTTTTTAAGTTATTTAATTTTTATGTCTTTTTATATATCAAATTTTTTTGTGTACCAGAGTATCTGACTACTATGTATTTGTTCTGTGAAGATGTGGGGCCATTGCGCCCAGTGGACTTTTCGAGGACTAGGCTGCATCCTCGACCAGAGGTAGGACCATATGCGGTTGGTGGACCAGTTGCGGTTGGTGGACCAGCAGCAACAGGGGGACCTCCAGCTAGAGAGGCTGAGAGATTATTGAGATGGGTAGAGCGGAACCTCACCGTGCTTACTTGGATAGTCCCCATGGCGGAGATCGAGGATCTCCCACCTTCCATGAAGACTCGCATTGTTGGGGTACCACGGACCTGGGTCCAGCTTTTTCGACATCTGGCTAATGTCATTGTTCACTATGACAGGGCCAACAGGCCCCACCCTTAACTCAGACTAGACTTCTTATGTGCCGAGGGAACCGTTTGTATATTTTTTAGGGCATAAGCCCCGTGACTCTTTACTGGACACATATTTTTTTAGGCGCTCACGCCCACTTATGTACTCTGATACTTTGCGATATATATATGTGTATTTATATCTCTTGTGTTTTATGGATTACATTTTATTTACAAATGTATTTACATGCGTGTGTGTGTGTGTTTCTTAAATGTGTGCAAGATGCCAATATAATATATGATTAGCTAGAGTATATGTAACTTGATTCAATCTCCTAGGAACATGAATATATGTATTGTAATCAAAGCTTCATTCTAAGAGACGTACCCTAAGGAATCGTCGGTGTAGAGTAGGATCGTAAACACAGTAAACCCCATTTAACTAAGACACAACCAGCTGAGCGTCTAGATAGACCCGGATATGAGAGATACCAAGTGACAAAGAGTCACAAAGCAACTCAATAAATGTGTTGTATTCAGCGACATTGTTTGTAGTGTCACCTAAACAGATACCTCCTGAGGATAGTAACTAGCCCTGAGGTGTGAAAATCACCCAAGCTACGGAAGCAAGCCTCCGAGTGTGCCGGCTAGCACCGTTCGCGAACCCAATGAACACCTCTGATTCACTTGACATCTGCCACGGTGAAAAAGATAACATTAAAAATGACTCGTTCATAAAACTAAAAGACAAAACTAAATATGTAATAGTACAAAGACTATACATATGTTACAAAAATTCACCCAAGGCAACCCACCTATGAGTAATACTTCTTGAGGTAGAGCCAATTTCTAGGCTTCGCCAACACATTTCCCTCAAATTCCACCAGACGATAGGCGCCCTTTTTTAGAACCTCTTTCACGATGAAAGGTTTGAACCACATAGGTTTGAACTTGCCTGCCTCCAGGGGGTCCTTACCTTGGTCATAGACTAGGACAAGGTCACCTTCAGAGAAAATCCAAGGACGAACGGATCGATCATATTGACACTTAACTTTTTGTTTGTGAGCTTCGTTAGCTAAGGCCACATCACAACGTTGCTCATCGAGTTGCTTGAGATATAATAAATGCTCTTCAATCGGTGAAGTGTCTAGCAATAATTGTACTACCAACTTTAGAGACGCAATCTGGCACTCTATGGGTAACACTGCTTCCAGCATGTAAACGAGTTGAAAAGGTGAGAAACCAGTTGCAGTCTTAAGAGACGTTCGGCAAGCCCATAATGTCAAGTATAACATCAAATGCCAATTTGACTTGGCTGAATTGATCATTCATTGTAGAATGGTCTTAAGAGATTTATTTATAGCTTCTACCTGACCATTTGCTTGTGGGTAGTAGGGTGATGAATGTTATTTCCTTAACCCAAGATTTGACATTAACTCGGTCATCATTTTGTTCTGAAAGTGACTGTCATGGTCAGTGACAATCTCTCTCAGGACGCTGAACCTTGCTATTATCTGGTTGAATAAAAAGAGAGTTGCGGTCTCCCCGACATCTTTGAACGTTGGCATAGCTTCGACCCACTTGGTGAAGTAGTCTACTGCTATGATGATATAACGGTGCCCCCTTGCTTAAGGGGGGTTTCATGTAGTGTAATCAATCCCCCACTTAGTGAAGGGACCAACGGTAATAACGGGAAACATGGGAGTGGGGTGTACCCTCATCTTCCGAGAGAAGATTTGACACAGGTGGCACTTCTTGACAGATTCAACACAATCTTTGATTAATGTCAGCCAGAAGTAACCGGTTCATAGAATTTTTTGGGTTGTTTCCAACCCAGACAAATGACCGCCACATGCTCCAGTGTGGAAATCGTTAAGCACGATTTTTGCTTCTTCATGAGTGAGACATCGGCGAAGGATGTAGTCTACACCTCGATGATACAAAGTGTCCTCCAGTATGAGATAGTTCTTGGCCTGATGGCGTATACGGCGACACTCATCATGAGAAGTAGAGGTGGGGCACTTCAAAGTCTGGAGATAGAAAAGCACATATCCATACCAGGGGTTGTAAGACGCGATCAAAAACATGTCTCCTTTGATAGGCGACTTGTCGGGTATAACATCACCTGATTCGACCGAAAGTTCCGATATGAGTTCCGCGAAGACCAACGACTTTTTGGATTTTGCTGAAATGAAATCCAAGTCGAATTCTTGGAGGATAACTATCCATATACTGATCTTTCGGCCAATGACGCATCATGTCAACACATATTGAAATGGATTCACAATGGCAATGACGGTAGTCTTGCGAAACAAGATGTAATGACGGAACCATTGGACAACATGAACTGTTGCCAACATAAGTTTTTCAATGTGGGAATAATTGATTTCTCGTCCAACTAGGCCTCAGCTCAAGTAATAAATCACGTATTCTGAGAGAAAATCATCCTCCTGAACCAAGACCATACCGATGGTCGACTCTGCAGCGGCCAAGTACTATAATAAATCTTTATTATAATTGGGTGGCCGAAGCAGAGGGGTTGATGTGAGAGCGTGTTTCAATGTTGCGAAAGAGCGTTGAGGGGCTTCATCCCAATGGAAAGAATCGTCCTTCTTCAATAAATGCATGAAACCCTTTGTGATCTCGACATTCTTGCGATGAAACGCCGTAAAAATTCGCTTTTCCTTGCAGACTCTAAACCTGTTGTTGAAACTATGAAACCTAGTAGACGACCCAATGTGACGCAAAAACTACATCTGTTTGGATTCAAGCGGATTCGGTAGTAGCGACATTGTTCAAGGATAAGTCAGAGGATGATCAGCTCTCGTGCAAGATCATGACGCTAAATCATCAACATAAGCCTCGACTATGTGTTTGAGGTCGTGGAAAGCAAAATACATGCCCCATTGAAACGTAGCTCCAACATTTTTTAGACCAAAAGGCATCTTTCGATAAGCGAATTTACCCCACGGACAAATGAAAGTGGTTTTCTATTGGTCTTCGGGCTTGATTTGTATCTGATTGTATCCAGAAAATCCATCCATGAAATAAAATTCCTCACAACCTGTGCATTCATCGACAATCTTGTCAATAAATGGCGTGGGGAAATTGTCTTTTGGACAAGCCTTGTTCAAATCACGGAAATTCATACATACGCGAATCGTACCCTGTTTTTTATTGACTGGAACGGGATTTGACACCCATTGAGTCAATTGGATGGGATAGATGAAACCAGCTTTGAGTAGTTTCTCTACTTCAACCTTAATAGCTACTGATTTCCTAGGATTGATCGGACGAAGATTCTGCCAGACCGTCTTAACATCAAGATAAGTCATGATTTCATGTTCGACGATTCTTGGATCTATGCCTGGCATTTCCTCATATGACCAGGAAAACACGTCGCGAAATTCTTTAAATAAATCCATGTAGATTTGAATCTCCTCGGGGGAGAAATACGCTCCAACGAAGATATTCTCCATGATGCCATGGGTTCTGGAGATGTCGATAAATATTGTTTCATCTATTGTTTCCATATTTCCTTTAGCGTAAACTATGTGCGTTGCCAAAGGATTGATAGGATAAGATTTATCTCCATTCATAGTCAAAGTGAATTCACCTACTTCAATTCGTCTTAATGTTGGGAGGAAGTAAGATATATGATGAAGATCATCCCAGGGTCTGTTCGGACTAGTCATTGCCTCAATAATCGCCTCCTCTAAGGGAAAGACTAAGTCTAAACAATCTGTATCATCAAGGGAACCTTGAGCCCAAATAGGCAATATCACCAGATCTAACTCTTGTGCGAGAGTCGGGTCGGGGTCGACGAAAGCTTGCTGAATAATCGAGTATGAAAATTATGCCGTGGAAAAAGGCATGGCCATGCCATGGTGCTCTTTCCCTTCCATCGTGGATGATGGGGAAGGAAGAGTCCACAGATCATTAAAGTACGGCGTGCGAAACAACGAGAGTTGAAAAATTTCAGCCCGAGGCTGGTTGGGGACAACTGACATGAAATGGACATTGTCGGTCGGAGGCGGGTAATCGAAAGTACCCATCAAAGGTGGGCAAAAACCAACCCCTACGTTGACGATGTTGGGATGAGGGTTATCAATCATCGGGACAGTGGAGACTCCCGATGAAGGGTCAAGACGAGAGAAGGATAATTGATCAATGGTCATGATCTGGCCCTCATGTGGAAACAATAAGACCCGAAATATTTTCGTGACCACTGCTTGCATAGCATAGGTCCAACTCCTTCCTAACAAGATATTGTAGTCAAGAGACGCATCGACCACTTCGAATTGGATGCACACAGCTTTCCCCCCAAACTGCACGGGGAAGGAGGGGATGATCCCATGTGGCCGGAAAGAATGATCGTCGAAATCCATAAGAAGAGTAGGTGACAGGGACAAAATGGGTTGGTTGATGGCCTTCCAACATGCCAAAGACATCATGCATGTCAAGGCACCCTCATCAACCACTATGTGGAAAATGTTCCGGGTAAAATTTTTCATGTTGTAATCCACTACTATCTGAAAAGATACGTGGTAAGAAAGATGAGGTTTTAAGTCGGTCGTATCAACCATGATCATTCCCAAATTACAAGTCTTAGCAGATCCTAAGGCAACTAACAGAGCCTTTCTTTGGGAAGGGCAACTCTAGAGGACTTCCAAAGCAGAAATGGCACAAGGGATTTGTGACAAATACTCCACCACAGAGTAGTTTTGGGTGGCCCTTGTGTTCGGATTGTGAGAATCTTTCTTGAATGCACCTTGTGGGATGTGTATCATTGTTTCACCCAATTTCTTTTCAATCTGGAGGGGAAGAGATGGGTTTTCGGCTTCTTTACTCTTCTCATAGGTGCTTGGCATTCTGTAGTCGCGTGCTCTAGTCAATATATAGGCATCACCTTTCATCATATACACATTCACAGATGAAGGATTACTCGAAGACAGGAGAGGGTCCTTGACTACCCCCCTCATCACTCGAAGAGGCTTGGGTTAAGTTTTTCCATGTGGAAACGAGTTTGTTAATATAGCAGGTTGTTGTTGTGCCAATAACTTCTGGGCCTCAGCAAGTCGAGGGCACTGATGTGTTAGGTGGTCCTCCTTGAAAATATTACAAGGATACTTCGACTTCTTATTTTCAGTGTCGCCCCCGCCAGCATTATCGGTGGGTTTCTTATCCCCCTTACCCTTATTTCGTTGTTTCTTCTTTCCGTCAGGTTGTTGGGTGGCCTTCGGGTTTGTCATTTTCACACTGTGTACATCCGACTTTTGGGTAGGGGGAACATCTGAACCAGTGGTCTGGCTGGCCGTTGTCTGTTGTATCGAAAATTGTTGCAATTGATTTGACAATGGATCAATGAGCTTCATTTGTACTGAACCAATAATTCCATCAGCATGTGGTCCAGACCTTTGTCTGGTCTTGTCAAGTATTGACCTCGGTGATTCTGGAAAAATTTCGTAAAGTAAACCAGACTGAGAGTAAATCAACTCTAGTTGTTGAGCTCTCATTATCGCATCTTCCTCGGAAAACACCCCGGATGTTGTGACGTATTTAGACAACTAGGGTACCAAAGACTTAAGGAACCACTCTAGCAAGAATGCTGGTGGGACTGGAACTTTTATCAAACTCTTCTGGCGTCTCCATTCTCGAATGTGATCTGAGATATGATCTGCTTTTGTCTGCTCAAAATTGGCTAGCAATTCAGTGCCAGCGTCATATCTCACAGGTAATTGGAAATGGTTTAAGAAAGCCATTGCCAATTCGTCGAAGGAAGAGTAGCGTGATTGGTCGAGTTCGATGTACCATTTCGCAGCACTCACTATGAGAGTGCGTTGAAACAATCGCAACTGGATGGAGTCGTCCCTGAAAGAGTTAGACGAGCACCATAAGTGGAAAGTAGTCACATGATCACCAGGATATTCGTTAGGCTTGGCCTCTAACTTTGGAATGTTCAAAGGCAACTTGGTCGGCATAGGAGGCCAACTTGGATCGTGACAGATGGGGTCGTTTAATAACCTTGTCAAGTCTGGCAAGTGCAGAGTTGCCAGAAAGGGTAGTTTGTGTTGTGGATTGTAACCAGGGAAAAAGAAGCCTAGATTTTGAATGGCACCAGGTTGCAAGGAAAATTTAGGTTGTTGGGCAGGGCTCTGGTAATAAACATGGTGGTGACTAGTGTATGGATTTTTCACTTGTTTAGATGTCATCGGTTGATTTCTGTAGTAGGACATAAAGGGTTGGGCTTGCATCTCATTCCAAGGATTCTAGGAAGGTTTCCCCATGCTGATCCGACAGGCATAAGTGTTGAGCATTAACCGGTGTTCCACTAGGTACTGAAAGGGTTCCCCCCGATCGGCATCCCTGACAAGGGAACTGGTCCCTGCCACAGATTCCCAGGTCCTTATGAGGAAGGAATTCCTAAGTGTGCCCCATGTGTAGGAATAGTACCCTGTACAGGATGTTGTTTTCCATAACCGAGGTTTCCCCTGGTCGAGACAGCAACTGATGAGAAAGCATTGTGACCAAATGCATCGAACAAAGAAAACGGTGTCCAACCAACCGGCATGTTATAAGAAGGGAGTGCTTGACTACCTACTCCAAACAAGTTTACGTTTTCCCCGGTGGAGTGTTGATGAACACCATCAAGCGAGGGGGATGAAGGGGGTATATGACCCCCATCGTAAGGGAAAGTGATAAAGGGAGCTGAATTTCCTCCCATAGATCCTTGCAGAGGAGCGTTGGAACTCCCTTCCCCTAGACCTAAAGTCTGTAGAGTGGAGGAGGAAAGTACAGTACTCGTACTGAAGCTAGGCATATCGTATGAGAATGGAGGGCCTATCGCACTCTGGGTAAATGGAGCAGTGATCACCACCAGAGACATAATCAGACCGTTGCCCAAGGTAGAAGCAGTCAAGACCATACTGGCCCATACCGACGATGGTTGGTTAGGAGGTGGAACACCCCCTATAGTGACAGTCGTGGAGGGAATATGAGTATTCCCTGAAGAAGTAGCAACGTTTGGTTCCATTGTTGCTTGAGACACTATGATTGGCTCCTCCAGAATCAAATGTTCTCCTCTCGAAGATGGGTCGGGCACAGTTTCTTGTAACCCGGTTGTCTCAAAAGACCCTTGCTGGTCTATTTTTCGCCTTAGCGGTGGCGGGGGGGGTTCGAGGTCAATCGGCGACAAGCCCAAAATCCTTCGTGACGGGTGGAACTCCTGATCCTCCACTGTGTGAGAAGATCAAAGACACACTAGGGCTATCTATAATCATTTGAAAACGAACACGCACTAGAAAAAGTACCTATGAGATCAAAAAAGGAGTCACTAGCTAGTTGGAAGAACAGTTACAACAACCAACACTAAAGCAACTTACCGGTGCAAGTGAAACTTGAATACGGAAGCACCCTCCGAGTATACTCTACAAAGCATGGACCGATGTCTATCCTAGGTACTGCGGTATACCCCCGCAGTCACCTGTGTAAGTCACTAGAATGATAGGCAACTAGGTTGTCAGCACGCAAACAGTCACCAGGCGGGACAGTCGACAGTCGGGTGGACCGCAATGAGCAGGGTATCAAGCCTAAAACCTATCAAGGGTATCGAAAGCAAGTGTTCTGGAAGACAATTGAGGACCTCAAATGGATTCAAGACCCATGAAGCTCCGTGGAAAATGTGATCAATGGAATCCCAAGATAAGCCCTCTATATGTGTTCCCCACTATGCTTGGTCTAGCTTTGGATGGGTTGTCTCCGCTACCTTTCCGCACCTGACCTCATGTTTATCCCCTGTGTTAGAGGGGGGTCCCAGATAACTTTCACAATACTGGACTTTTAACACTCCTTAGAACAGACTCTTATGTTTTTTTTTGCAGCCTTGAAGAGTTTCCTCTCCAATCCTAAATCAAGGCTCTAGCCTAGACTAGTTGATGGACCCTACAAACATAAAGTCTAGTTGATTTTAATTAATCGTTAATTTTAGTGGATGTCTTAAGTCAAAGGGAACGAAAGTGAAACCAGTGATTTTTTTCAGAGATGAAAGAGAAAATTATATCATGAAACTGGAAACAAATTACTTCTTCACAAATTCAAATTTGCACATTCAAACTCTTTAACCAACTTTTCAAACTATATTTTTCCTAAGATATTTTAACAAAAAACTCAAAACAAGCTTTCGCTCGACTATAAGCTACTTATTGTCCTAATTCAACAGCCAAGAAATTACAAAAGCAATCTTTTTTTCCTGATGATTAATGCAAACAACCAACTACTTAACCAAACCAAGAAATAAAAGTTTTTTTTTTTTAATGCTTAAAAAACAAAAATGGAAAAATGATGACAAGTAAAGACCAAGAAATGAATTCTTGCCTAAGCATAGATCACAAAGAGTTACTGACAATAACACACCAACTGATTGAAGAAGACTCTCAAACTTGTCTAAAAACCCTATTACAGAAAAACAGAGGAAAACTTTTTAATGAAAAAGAAAGCTATGGTGTAATCAAACCTAAGCTACAGATTGTTATGACAGAGACCTAGACTCGATCAAGAAAATCTCTGAGAGGTGTGACTCGTGACAGTGAAGACGATGATTGACCCTTCTAAAAAAACAATTATCAACAGGTATGCTACTGACAGTTCAACAGCCAGTGTATGTACGCGGGTTGTGCAAGGTCAGAACGTGTATGCACGCGGGTTGTGCAAGGTCAGAACGTGTATGCCCACTACAGGCCGCGTGCACCTCTGAAACCCCTCAAAAATTTAAAAACAAGCAATCAAGCACTAGCAGGGAGTACTGGTATTGAGAACCAGAATCCCTTGAAGACACAAAAACTTACTTTGACAGAAAAAAAAAATGCAAGGAAACTTTGTTAAAAGCAAATAAATCTGAGGTTATACCTAGGCTACGAAATGCAACAACAGAGACTAGAACTAGATCCAAAAAACCCCTGAGAAGGTTCACTTCTGACAGGGAAGAGGATGACTGCCTCTCTAAAAAAAAAAATATGAACTCAAGCACGCAGCTAACACTTCATCAGCAAGTGTATGTACACGAGCTCTATAAAGGTAGGGCACGTATATATGCGTGCAGGCCTTGTACAGGTCGTGTATACCTCTGTCACTTCCCGGAAAAGAAGAAAAACAGTCGAGTAATGAAAGCAGGGAGTACTGGTATGGAAGACCATAATCCTTACTAGCTCATACTCTTGCAGAAACTCAGAAAAAAGGTAATAAAACCAATTTAAAACACCCAAAAAAAATATCCCCAAAAACCCTAGAGATGTCCTCAGTATGGTCACCAATTCTGTTGTGGGTGGGAAATCACCCTACAGACTAGCACTAAGGGTTTAGTAATGCATGCAGAAAATAACCTTCAAAAGTCTCCTACTTTTTACTATTATCCCGACATAGACCCCACATTCATGCATAAAACACAAGGATAAAAGGATCTGGTAACTCTACCTTGAACTCCTCGCTCGGTGTTGATCCTTTTGCATTCGGTTGCTCCTTGACTGCAAGTCTCCTCCCAAAGCTAACCTACATTCACAAACAGACAAACAAAGAACTACGAACATGCATCTCATATATGAATTAGTGGGTTAGAGGTTCCAAAAATATAAACCAAATTGAATATTGAACACCTCATATGGCGGGACGAGAAAAGTAATTCTTTCTATTAACCTCACAAAAGTCACTTACAATGGTGAGATCGACTACTGCTCCTCGAATCTGGTCCTGGGATCTTCTTCAACTGTGCACCAACCACTTCCACTTATGCTTCTCCTCTTCAATTCTCACACAATGGTTGAAAAAGGTTGGGGCAAGGGAAATGCCAAATCAGTTAGAGTTTCTTTACTATTATTTTCCTCCTTTCAAATGGGACCCCTACCCCTTCTTTTATAGGCTAGAAAGGGATAGGTATTTGGTTGAGTGACCGGATATGGGCGGTCAACCGGTTTAGGAAATTTATCCAAAAATCTTTGTTACGTCTACAACTTTCTATTTTTTGTGCTTTTGTAGGTATGTGCGGGCTATAATGGGTCATCTAGCATATACGCATGTGCAGTAGTGGAGCAGGGCGCGTTTTCCTTCAAAAAGGGTGTTTTTAAGAAGTTGTTTAGTAGTGGCTTGGAAAAAATGGAAAATGAGATGGCATGTTGCCAGGTAAGCATGTCTGGTGCAAATTAGGGTTATAACAAGTATGTAAATGAGTCTAAGGATAAGTTTACGGTTCTGGTAATGGTTGAGAAATACCTTTATTTTTTTTAGAAATTAAGTCCAGTGAATGGAAGACGCTTCCTTCAAACCAGTCTTCAATGTGACTGAGGGCTCATGACCACATCCCTGACTAAATCATGATAAAGAGGTGGGTGTGCAGCCCTGATACTTGTTAGAGGACCCATATGACCAAGACATGGGAATTCTTCTCTAGGCCCAAAAGGAGCGAAGTTATTCTGGTTTTAGAACTCCAGGAGTTTGGAGCTCT
>ML785300.1:131163-146648 GCA_009831015.1 Picea engelmannii | reverse complement strand
AGAAAAGCAAGCACTCACTCTTGAGGACAAGGCTCCAGGTTTGATTAATCAAGATTCAAAGGTACACATGACAATCTAATGACTTTAGTTGAGATAGCAATCGTCGTAAAGTATTATACTTGATAACATGTGAGAATACTTTGCCTGATATGACTAACACCTCCTCTAGGAGAAACCTCGTGTGTTAGTTTCTGATTGCCATGGAAGAATGCTTGGTCACAACACTAAGAGAGTGTTGACCTCATTTCGTATTGTATTCCTTACCTTTAATCTTTGCTAAATTATAAGTAATAATCTCTAAAGGAGCTACTGTGATGATTGTTCGTGCTATTGCCTTATATTATCAAGAAGGATATTATTCTTGCTTGTTGTTTTGTTGACCTTGCTCCAGGTCACATGAGGAAGCTATAGCAAAGGTTGCAGAAGGAAACGTGCTAAAGAAGAAATCATCAGTGGAAAAGAAGAAGGTGGTTCACTCAGAAGCTGCCATGACCCATGCTATTGAAGAATCCATGTGAACTCTAGAAGATTAGCTCACATCAACTACAAGGCGCTACCATACATATGCAAAGTTGTCACAGGTTTACCAGAACTCAAAGGTGACCATGAAGGCGTATGCGATGGATTTGCACAAGGGAAGAATGTCAAGAACCCATTTCCGAAGAGGGACAGCAAGGCATAAGGAGTCCTAGAACTCATTCATCCAGATGTATGTGGCCCAATGCCATCATCCTCCAATAATGGGTATGTATACTATATATCATTCATTAAGGATTATTCTCGTAAAAGACCTGGATATATTTGAAGTATTCAACAAGATCAAGGAATTCAAAGCCTTGATAAGAGAACCCTTCTGTAAGGAAGATTAAGATACTTAGGTCAGATAATGGAGGAAAATATACCTCAAAAGAATTCGTGAATATCTGCAAAGATGTTGGGATCAAGATCTCCAACAAAACAGTGTAGTTGAACGGAAGAACAGAACCATGCTGGAAGCTGTCAAGATTAATATCTTCCTATGTGCTTATGGAAAAAAGCAGCAATGGCAGTTGTTTATGTGCAGAACCGACTATCCCATAGCGCACTTGGGTTCAAGACCCCGGAAGAGATGTTCACCGGAAAGAAGACAGAGGTAGGCCATCTCAAAATATTTGGTTGTCCAGTATTTATTCATATACCGAAAGAGAAAAGAAACAAGTTGGAACCCTCTGGAAAGAAGGGAATATTTGTGGGATACTGTGAGGTCTCCAAGGCCTTCAGAATCTACATACTTGGTCACCACCACATTGATATCAGCAGGGATGTGACCTTTGATGAAGAAGCAGCACTTAAGAAATCGAGAAGATGTCAGCTTGAAGAAATGTATGAAGAGGAACCTGTAAATCCCAGGATGACAGAATCCGTGATGGAAGTTCCCAGAGCTGCAGAACCTGTAAGGGAAGTCATAGCTTCCCCTGATGAGGAGACTCCTGAAGATCATGATATAACAGAAGTCCAAGAACCTCCTCAAATGAACTTCTCCCATAAAATAAAGCCTGCTTGGGAAAGAGAGCTTATTCAAGATGGAGAGAAGTATGGTGTTCCAGAAGGAACCACGAGACAGGTGAAGAGACCAAAGCCATTCTCCAGTTACATGGCTTTGATGTGCAATCTACTTGATGAGAACCCACATGCTTTGAAGAGGCCATCTAGAAGAAGGAATGGGAAGATTCCATGAAAGAGGAATACCAATCCATAATAAAGAATGATGTATGGGAAATAGTTCCCAGATCAAAGAATAAAGATGGGGTATCCTACAGATGGCTCTTCAAAATAAAACATGATGTTGATGGAAGTATTGAGAAGTATAAAGCAAGATTTGTCACTTGTGGCTTTTTCCCAGAAGGAAGGCATTGACTATGAAGAGACATTCACTCATGTGGCCAGATACACTTCGATCAGGACCATTATAGCTCTTGCAGCTAAGATGAAGTGGAAGTTGTACCAGATGGATGTGAAGACAACTTTCCTTAATGGTGTTATCAAAAAGGAAGTGTATATAGAGAAACCCCAAGGATTTGAGGTTGAAGACAGGAAGTCTCATGTCTGCCGATTGAAGAAAGCCTTATACGGATTGAAGCAAGCTCCCAGAGCTTGGTATGGCCGTATAGACAGTTTCTTGACGAGCTTGGGCTTTACAAAGAGTAAAGCAGATTCAAATCTCTACTTCAAGATTATGGATAATGAACCAGTAATATTATTACTGTATGTGGATGACTTATTCTTAACTGGAGAAGAAAATCTCATCACTCAATGTAAACAGAGACTTTCCGCAGAATTTGAAATGAAATACCTTGGTCTAATGCATTATTTCTTAGGCCTTGAGGTATGGCAGAGTCCAGAGAGAATCTTCCTTAACCAAGGGAAGTACATGGTCGAAATCTTAAAGAGATTCAACATGCTAGAATGAAAGTCCATGAATACTCCCATGGAAGCGAAGCTGAAGCTGCTGGTCGATACTTCGTCAGATTTGATAGATGCCACTCTGTACAGACAAATTATTGGATCGTTGATGTACCTGATGAACACCAGACCAGACATTTTTTTTGCAATGAACACCTCGAGTCGGTTTCTGGTAGATCCCAGACGTGTTCACCTAGTGGTTGCAAAACATGTGATGAGGTACCTTAAAGGTACAGTGGATTATGGTCTCAGCTATGATGGAGATCATGACTTCTCATTGAGTGGATATACTGATGTAGATTGGGCAGGAAGCGTTGCTAACAGAAAAAGCACTTCTGGATGTTGTTTCAGTTTGGGATCAGCTATGATCTCGTGGCAGAGTAGGAAGCAATCCAGTATTGCTCTCATCACAGCGGAAGTAGAGTACATTGCCGCATGTTCTGCTAGCTACGAAGCTATATGGCTTCGAAAGTTCCTGACAGGCCTATTTGATTTGGAGATGAGAGCAACCGCAATTCTATGTGACAATCAAAGCTATATTAAAATGACAGAGAATATTGTGTTCCACGACAGGTCGAAGCACATAGAGATCCGCTATCATTTCATCCACGACATGGTACAGAGAGGACCCTTGAATCTCCAGTACATTAGCACGGATGAACAGGTTGTTGATGTGTTGACTAAGCCTCTATCTCGTGTAAAGTTTGAGCACTTTCGAGATAAGCTTGGTATAGTCCGAAAGGACCCTCCCTGAAAGGGGGAGTAGATGTATTCCTTGCTTCTGACCTCATTGTTAGACTTAAAGCAAGATGAGTCATGCTTCTGACCTCACTGTTAGACGTAAAGCATGACACTATGTGATCCTTGCTTTTGACCTCGCTGTTAGACATAAAGCAAGATGAGTCATGCTTCTGACCTAGTTGTTAGACGTAAAGCATGACGTCGTTTATTCCTTGCTTCTGACCTAGTTGTTAGACGTAAAGAAAGATGATTCCTCGCTTCTGACCTTGTTGTTAGATGTAAAGAGAGATGTTGATGTGTTCCTTGCTTCTGACCTCGTTGTTAGACGTAAAGCAAGATGAGTCATGCTTCTGACCTAGTTGTTAGACGTAAAGCATGACGTTGTGATTCCTCGCTTCTAACCTAGTTGTTAGACGTAAAGTGAGATGGTGATATTCCTTGCTTCTGACCTAGTTGTTAGATGTAAAGAAAGATGTGACTGACACTGAGCTACCAGCTTAACCGCTATGACATTGAGCCAGTGTAGTATTGTGATGTGCCAGCCTAGTGTTGTGATGAGGTATCATTTTTACTGATACATATTTGATGCAGATGATGATAGCATTCTTTCGAGAATGATGATGCTACTGAAGAAGAAAACTTTCGATGACTTGTAAATATGCTAGCCAATGTTTCAAGATGATATTGACGATACTATCCTCCAGGTGCCACTGATGATGCAGACCTCTCTCACCTGATGCTGATGAAGAATACCCTTCTTGTTAAGGGGGAGTGTTGAAATAATGTAACTGTGAATAGCATTCTTATTATTATTGGATTAAATCCCCATTTCGGATTAATCATGTCATTATTATTATTATTGTTATTGGATTAATCCCCATTGTGGATTAATCATGTCGGTAATTGTATAAGGACCAAATCCCTTTTTGCGGATTGGTCATCGGACAATTATAAAGGGCAGAACAAGAAGTCGGCCCCATCAGTTACTATTGAAGACCCAGAATTAATTAAATGTGGGTTTACCCACCCAGAGTGAGAGGTAGGCCCTGCCAGTTGTGACCTTTCACAAGTGCTAGTCTTGTATAAATAAGAGGCTAGCGCCTCACTTCAAACACACAACTCACTTGCTCATTATCTTATGAGGCAAGCTGCAATTACCAGTTAGAGAGAGGAGAAGAAGAGTGGCGAATATCTTGGGGAGGACTATCTGTATTGGTTTGAGTTATCTCTTGAACATTGTATAAGCTATTTATGATAAGGAAGTTTTGAGTTTTGCTGGGTTTTCTTCCCCTAGAGGGTTTCCCAGGATAAATGTTGTGTCTCTTATGAAAGTATATTTCTCAGTGATCTTGTTCTTATTATGCTCTTATCTATTGAAATGCAAAGAACTATAATAATGGCATAAACATTAACAAAAATGAATGAAGGCAACATGTTGGTTCAGTTACCAATGAGGTTGACTAACATTTGGTGGTTTCCATAACCGTGATCATGGGATCTATCCCATTGTTAAACCCTGACCCACTGAACGGTTGTGAAGTAACAAGAGTCGTAGATCTAAGGGCCCTCGAGGTCTTTCCTAACTGTTAGATATAAGTCACAGTTAGTTCGGCATTGACTACTTCGAGAGTAATGGAGTGTTAGGCGAAGGGAACCCCTGAACACCAAAGTCACAAAGTGACAAGGACCATTGATCTAAGGAACATTCAAGATTCCCTCTGACCGTTAGATATAGACCATGGTCACCCTGACACTGACAACTCTGGGAGAAAAGAGTAAGTTACATAGTGGATTCCCTGAACGTTGAAGTTACAAAGTAATGGAGGTCGTAGATATATGGATCTACGTGGACACATCTCAACCATGAGAATTAAGGGGCGTTGGGAGGTTGTCATTATGGAGTGATGTGGCACGTTGATTTCACCCAGGGTGATGTGGAGCAACGTTCGACGTGCCATGTGTCACCTTGATTCATTCTTTTCACAAACCCTATGTTCCCATTAGAACATGACATGTGTCACCAATTGATGGGGCCACGTGTCATCTATGCCCTTGGTCGCATGCCATTCCCCTGGAGCATGCTCGCTTGACCAAAATATGGTGGAGTACCTGGGACTCTAGGAGTTTGGGACTTCGGGAAGATTGGGGAGCCGGAACATTGGGTTTAAATCCACCGAAGGCCCGAACCCCCATGTCCCTGTCTCTATGTTTAATGCATCACCACGTGTAATTGTGCACCCTTCCGGAGTCTGGGAATTTTGGACTCCGAAAGATTGTAGTGGTGTGTTTGGATGAGTCGAAATGGACCTCTTGGGAGTTCGAGATTTCGGGACTCTGGAGGATACGCGCATAGAAAGAAAAGGGGTGTTCAGGATCGAAGCATCGAACATCGAATTCCCCTTAATCTTATGTGTTAAACGAGGATGAAGTTTCATTGTTGGATTTGACAGTCGATGGAATTCCACCATAGATGAAGGAACGTTGGGGACTCTCCGAAATTTTGGGGAACTTGGGATGGTACGAATGAGATGTACCTACGTGGACACCATGTCGCCCTTGACTAATAACGCTCGAAGAGATATGGAAGGGCATTTCTCCCAATCCAGAGCTCTGATTTGAGCAGGGTAGCAGTTGTTAGATAACTCTTGATGAGCAGAAGAGAACGGAGATCTCAAGGAAAGGATTCGAGATGATTAAGGAAAGTAGAATTTTGATTCCCCATCCCTAAAAAGAGTACTCAGGGGTCGGGTGTGTTACACATTCTTGGTGGTATTCTGATATTCTTGGTGGTATACTTGGTAACTGTAACTGCAACTATTGTATATGAGTATTATTCTTGTTCTATGGCTTTGGGATCTTCTCCCTGGTGAGCTATCTTTGGAGAAATATGCACTCTCTTGGTTATCTTTTGGTTCTAGTGTTGCTTCCATAATCATTTTATCTAACAAAGGTTATGGTGCTCAGGGGTGGTTGTGTGCCTATGGTTGGGTGACAATAGTGATATTATATATGATAAAATGAGCACATTGAATATTCTAACAAGTTATGGGACCACACTACCTTCAAAATAGTCTAACCACTGGAAGGTAGAGTGGTAGTTCTTTGTCAACCTCGTTGTAGCACCAATTGCAGTTGCAACCATGGTTTCTGATTTTGCAGTTGCAGCAAACCCTAATCCAACTCTTTGGACACCTTAAGTGAAGCATTGGAACTAATTTACGGATATTCCAGTGTGCTCTAGCCTAGCGCACCCTCTGGTGACCTCAACAATAAAAAAATGTCAAGTTTGATTTTTTGGTCAAAGTCAAAGTCAAAAGGTTGACTTTCAGTCAAAATTGATTTTGTAGTCAAAGTTGAAATTTCAAGGTTTCTAGCTTGTTCTCATCATTGAACCTTTTTTATTCAGCTTCTAACCTCTTCTTGTTAATATGGTGTCTATTTTCATATTAGAAGACAAGCTAAATGATGTTGCAAATTTCATAGGTATGCATTGTTAGCCTCATAATACTAAAGTTCTGTAGTAGAAGTATTTTCTAGTATAAATGTTTTGAGAAATTAGTTTATTCCAGTTTGTTAGGATAAGGACACCTACCTTCTATGTAAAGGACACCTATCATACTCAGGTGATTATGTGATTGGTTGTTCTCCTAGATTTTAGTTTAGAGTTGAGTTATATAAACAAGTTCCTTCTTCAAGTGAGGTTAATAAGTTGATTATGAGTCCTCACTTCATATTATAATCATGTTTTCCTTATTAATAAAATTACGTGTCTGAGGACACTTTGTCAACATAGTATCAGAGCCATGGTGAAATGGTGATGGAAGGATTGGTGATGGATTGAGGAAGCAAGGAAGTCTCCAAAACATCATCCTGGATCTCTTCAAATTCAAGGACAATGATACCAAGGTATTTTTGTTGTTAATTTAATAAGGAAAGGGTTAGTTTGATTACTGTTGTTTGTGTTTTGAAATTTTGAGAAGATAAATCATTATTTTCAGTGATTGAAAAAATTTTGAATCAGATATATTCTCTATTTGTTGTCATTAGAGATTCATTTATGATCAGATCTACTTTATTTATCAAGTAGATATTTGTAATCCAAGTAGAGGGCTCATTTTTTTTGCATCAAATCTTATAGATCCATTGTTATTCTCTTTTGAGGGATAATATTGTAAAATTGCTTCAGATCTGTTTATAAATATGGAAATTTCATTTTAGAAGTTGTAGATTCTAAATGTGTTTAAGATAGTACTATCATTTGATCGCTAGATCCAAGGCCGCATTGAATCTGAGATTCAGATCAGGCATGTCTCTTTGATCCTTGTACTTATTCAAATTGACAAGATTATTGGGTATTATTTCACAATGTCGACGAATCTCTATTGTTTGTTTGTATTACAAACAAAACTCAAAGCCTCAGACCTATTTTTTTTTCCTTTTCTCTCCACTGACGAAATTCTAGAGACAACGTGGATCCTCCTCCAAGGAATCGACCTATACCTTCTTCTGAGCCCTCTTAGACAATGCTTCAGAACGGGAAGGAAAGCGTTGAGTACTCATCGTCCACTATTTGATGGGCGGGGTCCCAAAAGGGGGCAGATGTGTGGTACATATCGTTGAATACATAGTCGACACTTGGGTTCACAACGAGTTCTATGTAGCACTAGGATGAAAATACCCCATCAGGCTTCCGCAGAATGTGCTTAACATGCCCATAAAATGTGTGGAGATCGAACCAGTGAAGATCCTAGAGACAGATGGTCTGGTGCATCTGAAACAAGAACAATTGGGAATGATTGTGCTTTGTAAGGTAAAGGAAATTTGATGTCAGCAACCTGGACAATACCCTTTC
Source organism: Picea engelmannii (assembly GCA_009831015.1). Lineage (NCBI taxonomy): Eukaryota > Viridiplantae > Streptophyta > Pinopsida > Pinales > Pinaceae > Picea > Picea engelmannii. Next base: position 138,613 of record ML785300.1, on the reverse strand, counting down.
AAATCAAATTCTTGCAGAAATTGTCTAAATCATATTATGTGATCTGATTTGGTCATTGGGACCGAGCGCACCAGCGACTATGTATTCCATGAATAGAAGACCTTCATCCAAGAAGATATGAATCAAATCACTCCCTTCACATATTCCTGCAACACAATAAAGTTATTATTGCATGCAATGGGTGTCAAATATTAAAAGTGTGTTGAGGTAGGCATGGCCAACTCGGATTCACAGATTTCAACTCCTTCAAGATTTGCATATTTGCAGAGAGATCGCACGATGGATGTTTGAATTATCACTCGATCTGATAAACTCGGGATCTGGGAGATCGGTGCCTTGTTCTTGATTCCTCCACGTATGATTGGTGCTTGGACCACAGATCACATCATCTTGTTATTCCACAGATCGCATCATCGTCGTGTTGGGAGTTACCTGGAGGAATAGCATGGAAATTGTTATCACATGAAGTTGTCAAGGGTCGTAGGTGCATGTTGATAATACCTAAGTCAGTATCCTTTCCCCATCTCTCTCTCTCTTTCGCAGGCCAAGTCCTAAAAAATTTCCCTTCGACTAGTAAAGTCATTTTTTCCCTCCTGTTTGAGCTACCTGGTTTCCCTTGATGTCTTACCCGAACAGGTCTTGGCCCGAAGCTTTTATGTTTTTCTAGGGATGAACAATCAACGCCTTTTGTTGCAATCACTGGTCATTCCTTTTTCCCAAGCCTGCAACTAGTCATCCAAATCTTTGTTTACACAAGAAGCAGCCATGGGCACAAAGCGCAACTTTCAGAATAGTCCATTTCAGGTTTGAAACACAAGAAAATAAGAAAGTTTAGTTTTCAACGACAGAGATCCCCTGTGAAGTTCATATTAGCGGCCCTCGGGTACTCGGAATCATAAAGTTGTGCAAGTTTTAGGGTCAATTAGAAGCCCCGGGTTGCAGATCGAGCGCCACGTATCCATCCAAATATAACGGTGGTAGTTTACTTCGAGAATCTGGGCTTCGGTAGTTTCAGCATCTCCAACCTTGACTTCATCCGGAATTATTTCTTTCGGAGTTGAAGATCAAGCACCACGTGTCCCTCCAGATTGGACGGTAAATATCTATTTCAGGAATCCCGGCTTCGGGAGTTTCAACATCTCCAACCCCGACTTCATCCGAAATGTTTTCTCCCAGATTTGAATATCAAGTGCCACGCGTCCCTCCGGATCGAACGGTAAATATCTATTTCGGGAATACGGGCTTCGGGAGTTTCAAGATCTCTACTCTCGGTTTCATCCGGAGTGATTTCTCCTGAAGTCCATCAATCGTTGTCGTGTGTCCATACGAATCAATGGTCATTGTTCACTTCAGAGCTTTAGCATTCATTTCAGGTCACTACGTCACTATGAGCCCATATTTATGCCAGCTCTACATGCAGACCCCTCTCAGGCTCCAAAGTCCAAAGTACGTGGCAGCCATCAGTGCAGACATGTGGCACCCTTATCAGTCATGACACGTGGAATCCATCTAGCACTGACACATGGCACTCATTTCAAGCATGTTTGGACGTGTCTTCAGTCTATTTTCGAGTGACACATGTCACCCCTCCATCCCTGACATGTCAGCATAGTGACGTCAGGCCTCCATGCCAGATAATCCTCCGGGAGGTGTTCTTGTTCAGCGCCAAAATTAGCGCCATCTCTAAGCGGGGTTAGGAGTATCCTAGAGTTGGCGAGTGGATAAACTTTAGCAGGGATGATAAGTCAACAGAGGTGTCTAGATCACGGACCAGGGTCAGATCAACGACCACGCTCCATTGTGAGGATGCAACATGCTCGAAAGATAAAATTCTTGAGCGGTCCCACAATCAAAACCATGGTATAGCATAAGAGCTACGTGGCAGTTAGTGGTGAATTGCAGGCCCAAAAGTTGTTTGGGTCCAAACCACCTTTGACGGCCCCACAATCATGTGTTTATAAAGTGTCAAATCCGAGAGCAGTGTGTGGCAGCTCCCTAGGCGTTAAGCCTCATCCTTATCTTGACGCGAGACCAGTTAATGAAAAAGGAGTGGTGGTTGAAACCTCAACTCGCTCCATAAATAGAAGGCGTGGAGGATCTGGTCATGGAGATAGAGTTGCCAGCCCAAGGTACCACGATGGACAATTTTTCCTGCAGGCCAATGCTGAGATAAGTTTGCATCTGACAGGGGCATATACTCATAGTCTGACAAAGGAAGGTGCAGACTAAAGGCTTTGAATGGAATGGCCAAATCACATCCCTGGTAATTTTTGGATTGATCTGAGTATAAATAGATCAGTTCAAGATTTTTTCAAGGTCGTCAATTGGTTGAGAAGAGCTCCTTATTTTGTAATATTTTGATGCCTAAACTGTTCTCTGGTTATGTATCAAACTTGAGACTTTCGCATTAATAGAAGTCATCTTCTCTCAACTCTTTGTTAAAAACTGTGCTAAAACACTAGAGCATAGAGGATCCAGTCGAGGGTTGTAGTTCTATTGTAATGTAGGTTTGATTATAGTATTGTTGTGACCAGTATTAGTCATCTTCCTTGCTATCTTATTTCCTCTTACACTGAAAGGCTCAGGCATGGAGAATCCAGTCGAGTTGTTGTATTTGCATTGTGATGTAGGTTTGATCATTATGTTGTTGAGACATATTTTAGTGTTTGAAACTTGAGTCCAAGAATGATCTTGAGCCTGAGTTTTTCTTGACCAAGATGCTTGAAAGTCGGATGCCCATAATAGTCTTGTTCACCTCTCCCACTAAGTCTTCCTTCTACTCATACTTAAACTCAAATCACTGACTGAAGTTAATGAGCCCCTCACTTCCTTGTGCATTTCTTGTTCAGTTTCTGTATTAAATTCATTCTTGTACTGAGTTATGTCCATTTGACCTCCACTCATAAAACCAACATCCACCAAACATTATGATGGGTACTGGGATTATCCTCTAGCAATCTGAGGGTGACTCTCAGTGCTAACAGAAACCTGTGCAACAAAAATCAAATACCTCTTATGTGTGATCTAGTGCCTCTTTTGCGCGATTTTGGTGGGCAGTTTTGATATGGGTGGATTGCATGTATTTGCAACAAATAAAAAGATGGGCCCTTTCTTATTAAAACTTCAAAAGTTTTAAAACATATCATAAAGCATAAATGAGATAGAATATGTGCATAGACTTTAAAACTGATTATTTAAAGTATAAGAGAAAGGGATAAGAGGTATATGTGAAAATATGAATAATGTTTATCTCAAAAGGGGTTATTCACGTTATTGAAGGCTTAAATTCAAGGGGGGCACATTTTCCTTTTTGTAAAAGACTATAATTCTTGTAAAAGGATCAAATTTTGAAAGTTATGATTGTAACCTTTAAGTTAAGAGTTGAGAAGAGTCCAGTGAAATACTCTCTCAAACTCCTTTTCGAATGAGACTTTTAAAGGGTAAAGGCCAATCCCTTAAAAGCACTTTTTTTGTGTGGATTGTGTACTCTTCTTTTTGGTGCCTTGTGTCTCTCTTTTGGTGTTTCATGGATTATTCACTTACAATCTTGCAATAAGGAAATCTACCATAATGACTAAATTAATCAATCTATTCACAGAATCAAATAAGCTAGATGGACCCAAGAATTACAAATCTTGGAGTCGGCACATGCAAAACACTTTGATCTATAATGAATTATGGCGTGATATTTGTGATGGTGATACTACTCCAAACTAATCCAACTGACACTAATTCTTTAGCTAAATGGAATTTGAAAGATGAAAAAACACTTGCTTTGATGTGCTCTTCTGTAACTGAACACATGTTTGTACATATTGATAATTCCAAAGATGCATGGTCTTGTTGGAATATGTTCAAGAAGTTGTTTGATACTCCTGCTCCATCTCATAGAGTTGATCTACAAATGAAATTGCTTAAACAAAGATTAGCAGATAATGGTGATGTATTAGGATACATTTCAAGAATTAAGAACATTCATCAGGAAATCATCAAAGGCAATTTTCCTAAACTTGAAGATGGTTTTCTAGTCTCCATTGTGATAAATGGATTGCCTCAATCTTATAAACATTTTCTTGATACTTTGAAAATACTGATAAGTTATCAACTGTGACTTTTGATTCACGTAGTGAATTACTGGCTCAACATAGTAAATCTTTTGGAAAACAAAAACAATCAGGAGAAGATCTTCTTTTCACTAAAGTTGAAAGTTCTAAAGGAAGAGGAAAATCAATTTTTGGAAATTTTTAGAATCATTCTTCTAATCGAGGTTGTGGCAAAGGTCGTGGTCAAGGTAGAGGTCGTATCAATTTTAATCAAAAAAAAAATCAAAGTAATCCTCCCAATAATAATGCACAGTTAGGAAGAGGCATAAATTTCAGTCAAGTGAGATGTAAGAGATGTTTAAAGATGGGACATTATGCATCAAATTGTCTTACAAGCAATGATCAATTGCCAAAGTTTAAGCATACATCAAATTCAAATTCACAACAATCATATCAATATGCAGAGGATCAAGATTACCAAGATGATCAATATGAATATGTTTTTACAGCAATTCAACAAGAAGATTCTTTTGAAAATGATTGGATATTGGACACAGGAGGTACTCAGCATATGACTTATCGTAGAGACTATTTTTGGGATTATCAAGATGTTCAACTAAATCCCATCTATTTGGATGATGATACAACTCATATACCTCAAGGAAAAGGTTCAATGAAAGTATTTCTCCCTGGAATTGGTGAAAAATGGATTTCAAATTTCTGGTATGTACCAACTTTTAAGAAAAAAAATTATCCTTAATCACAATCCGACAAGTTGGACATCAAATCATCATGCAAGATGGTTTGGTCAAGATTAAGTCAGAGAAGGATAACTTGAAAACAATAATGACAGGATATGAAGATGGGAAATTACTAAGAATGAATGGAAAAGTTATCCAAAGAAAGGAAGAGTTTGTAGCAGCAGTGAATTTTGAAATGTCATCATTCAGATTATGGCATTTTCGATTTGGTCACTTAAACTTTGATAGTCTCTTGAAACTTAAGTCCCAAGATTTGGCAAAGGGTTTTCCAACTTTCAAGAAAGAAAATTCCAAGTGTGAAGCTTGTACTTTTGGAAAGAAAAAGCGAAAATATTTTCCAACTAGCTCATGGCGAGAAACAAAGTATTTGGAGTTGATTCATAGTGATATATGTGGTCCAATGGAATCTTCTTTCGGTGGATGTCGATAGTTTATATTGTTCATTGATGACCACACTAGAATGACATGGGTATACGTTTTAAAGGCAAAGTCTGAATCTTTTGAAAAGTTTGTAAATTTTCAACACATGGTTGAAAATGCAACAAGAGAAAAGGTTGCATCTTTGAGAACAAGTAATGGAGGTGAATTAACTTCAACTGAATTTAATGATTATTTTCAAGACAATGGAATTAAGAGGCAACTGACAAATTCCTATACTCCACAGTAGAATGGAGTTACTGAAAGGATGAACAGAACTCTCATGGGCATGGCAAGATCTATGATGCAGTGTAAAGGGTTGAGAACAAAATATTGGGTTGAAGCAGTCCATACTGCAATTTATCTCAGAAATCGATCACCTACATCAACTTTAGATGGAAAAACACCTTATTATTCTTGGTATGGTTTTAAACCCAAGGTAAATCATCTTAGGTTTTTTGGCTCAACATGTTATGCTTTAGTTCCTAAGGAAAAGAGGACTAAATTAGAAAAATGAAGTATGAAGTGTATCCTCATTGGATACTTTGATAAAAAGAAAGAGTATATGTTGCTTTCAAATGTAAAATTCATTATCAACAGAGATGTAATTTTTTATGAAACTGAAAGTAACAGTTTTGATGAGATTAATTATCTCCTTAGTCGTTTATAGAAGAAAAACACTAAGGGTAAAGGTAAGTTGAACAAGTCAAAGAAAAAATTTTGGTTTGAAAAAGACTTTTTTTCTTTAGAAGACATCTCTCCATCAAAAAGTTCTTCTAATTCATCTGATGATGAAACTACAAAAGACTCTTCAGATATTGAATCTTCAAAAGAATCTTCTCCAACCTCAGATATTCCAGATGAAAGAAGAGCCTCAATTTTTGAAAATCCTCTTTTTAATAATAATGGTGATTTAGATCCACAATCCCCTCAACATAAGAATCCAAAGTGGGTCGAACAACTTCTCAAAGATGTTAATTCAGATGAAATTAACAAAATAGGAACTAGGGCATCTTCAAGAGCAGAAGCAAATTTTTCTCATGCTTCCACTGAACCTACTTCTTTTGTTGAAGCAGTTGGACATAAATAATAGTAGGAAGCAATGATTAATGAATATGATTCAGTACTTGCAAATGGAACTTGGAACTTAGTTGATTTTCCACATGATGTTAAGCCCATCGGTTGTATATGGGTTTATCGAGTAAAGTACAAGCCTAATGGTAAAATTGACAAGTACAAAGCAAGACTTGTTGCTAAAGGTTTTCCTCAATAGGAAGGAATTGATTATGAAGAAACTTTTTCACCCATAACTAAATGGAATACTATCAGAATGGTTATCAATTTGGTTGCACATAATGGTTGGAAATTACATCAAATGGATGTCAAAAGTGCCTTCCTGAATGGTGATCTAAAGGAAGATATTTTCATGACTCAACCACAAGGGTTTGAAGCTAAAGGACAAGAACATAAAGTTTGCAAACTTGTGAAGGCTTTATATGGCTTGAAACAAGCTCCTCGAGCATGGTATGCAAAAATCGATGAGTACCTACGAAAGGTGGGTTTTCAGCGAAGTGAATCAGATGATACATTGTATTTTTTAATGCAAGATAGGCACATGATAATACTTGTACTCTATTTTGATGACTTAATCATTACAGGAAATAATGAAGCTCACATTAGAGACGTTAAGAAAGAACTTAAAGCGGGGTTCAAAATGACTGATTTAAGGACATTGTTGGTTGTGGAGCCTAATTATCTTCCTGATTCATAGGTCCTTGCTTTCAGTCGTGTTTATACCCCATGAAGTATTTACACCCCAGAAGTATGTACACTCTTCCACGCGGGGGACTACAAAGGGAGGGGTACCCCCTCTGCGGGGTTCGGGGTGGCTATCCCCCTGGCTGGGGGGTCTGGGGGCAAGTGGGCCCCCAGCAGGGGTTCGGGGGCGAAGCCCCCGAAGCAAAAATTGCCTTGTAAAAGTATATTGTAATTTCATTGTAAATATAGACCGTTCATTATAAGGTCGCAGATCTAACGGTAGAGATTATGTTAGGGTTTTTCTCCCTAGAAGGAAACCCTCTTTTATGAGGGAAATGTATTGCGGCTATGGGTGGTGGTGAATATTGTATTCTGAGAGAGGAGACTGTGAGAGAAAGAAGAGGAAGTTACAACGGGTTTTGATGTAGGTTGTATCCCTTCATTTGTTGGATAATAATAAAGGAAGGACCT
>ML785300.1:85821-128323 GCA_009831015.1 Picea engelmannii | reverse complement strand
TTTGGCCAGCCATTTCAAATTAACTAAGGAAATGTGTCCCAAGACACAGGAGGAGATAGAATACATGTCCAGGGTCCCTTATTCATCAGCAATTGGCAGCTTGATGTATGTAATGGTTTGCACAAGACCAGATATTGCACATGTAGTGGGAGTTGTGAGCAGGTATATGAACAATCCAGGTAAAGAACATTGGGAGGCAGTAAAGTGGATTCTCGGGTATTTGAGAGGTACTACTACACATTCATTATGTTTTGGAGGTTCAGACACTTTTCTACAAGGATATTTTGATTCAGATATGGCAGGTGATAAAGACAGTAGGAGGAGCACCACAGGGTATGTTTTTACTATAGGTGGAACAGCAGTAAGTTGGATTTTGAAACTACAAAAGGTTGTTGCACTTTCAACAACAGAGGCAGAGTATGTTGCTGCTACAGAGGCTAGTAAAGAAATGATTTGGTTATAAAGGTTTATGGAGGAATTGGGAAAGAAGCAGGAGAACAGCCGGTTGTACTGTGACATACAGAGTGCCATTCACCTTGCAAAGAACTCAACCTTCCATTCGAAGACTAAGCATATACAGTTGAGGTACCATTTCATATGATCCACCTTGGAAGATTGACAATTGAAGATGGAAAAGATACACACTAGCTAGAATCCTGCAGACATGTTAACAAAGGGAGTAACCAGGGAGAAAATGAGTTCCTGCTCAGTTTCAGTTGGTCTTCAAGAATGAAGATGAAAATGAGAAATTTTCCAGGTCCAAGAAGGTTTAGAGTCCAGCATATACAGTAGCAGTGGAGTTGTTGAGATCAGTCTCCAAGTGGGAGATTGTTGGTTGTGGAGCCTGGTTATCTTCCTGATTCAGAGGTCCTTGCTTCCAGCCGTGTTTATACCCTATGAAGTATTTACACCCCAGAAGTATGTACACTCTTCCACGCGGGGGAGTGCAGAGGGGGGGTACCCCCTCTGTGGGGTTCGGGGGGGCTATCCCCCGGGCTGGGGGGTTTGGGGGCAAGTGGGCCCCTAGCGGGGGTTCGGGTGGGATATCCCCCCGACTAGGGGGCTTGGGGGCAAGTGGGCCCCCAGCGGGGGTTCGGGGGTGAAGCCCCCGAAGAAAAAATTGCCTTGTAAAAGTATATTGTAATTTCATTGTAAATCTGGACCGTTCATTATAAGGTCGCAAATCTAACGATAGAGATTATGTTAGGGTTTTTTGCCCTAGAAGGCAACCCTATTTTATGAGGGAAATGTATTGCGGCTATGGGTGGTGGTGAATATTGTATTCTGAGAGAGGAGACTGTGAGAGAAAGAAGAGGAAGTTATAGCGGGTTTTGTTGTAGGTTGTATCCCTTCATTTGTTGGATAATAATAAAGGAAGGACCTAAAAATTTCTCTGGTGGACGTAGCCCACACTGGGTGAACCACGTAAATCTGTGTCTCTCTTGTATTGTGTGTCTTATGTGTTTTTTTTCTTCATTTATTTTATTCTATTGCTCCGCGGTCCTGTTTTTCTAACAGACACTTCATTATTATCTTGGAGTTGAGGTATCTCAACATCCTAACCAAATATTCCTTAGTCAAACTAAGTATGCCACTGAATTGTTAAATAAATTTGGCATGGAAGATTGTAAACCTTCTCTTACCCGCATGGAGCAGAAATTGAAACTTTCAAAATTTGAAGGGGGGGAATTGGTAAATAGTACAAAGTACAGGAAATTGGTTGGAAGTCTCATTTATTTGACAAATACTCTACCAGATTTGTCATATTCAGTCAGTATAATTTCAAGGTTTATGCAGTAACCAAGGGAAAGTGTAATATCCTCAAGGACGAGACCTATTGTAATCATGTTTTGTAGGCTGGTGAGCCAAGTATTGATAATTTGGTAGTATTATGTGGTTATTAGGCCAGAGAGCCTAAGAATTAAGGCCAGAAGCTTGTTTTTGTATATGTATTATGCAAAACATTAATAGAATTATAAACATCAATGCGTGTAGACTGACCATGAAGAAAGAGTGATGGGGGACTAAGCTTCCACAGAGTGGGTAAGGGTTGAAAGGTGGGAAAGAGAGGCTAAGTGTTGATCCTAGGGGCTAAGCTTGGGGGCTTAAGTCCTTGGGAATAATAATTTATTATTATTCCAAAATCTATGTGACAAAACATGTTTTTATCCTAAGTTCCTAGAAGGGGAAACATGGGCAAAAGGGAACACAGACTGATGGAGCGCATGCAGCCTCATGGGAGACATGTGTCGGCCCTGGCACATGAAATTTAACCCAAATATTGAGTCGTGGAGGGGGTTCGTTCTCCATTCTTCCGTGAGTTGTATGAACCGTGAGAGTCTGGCAGGTCCTCCGTTGTGGCGTCTATGCTGCCAGTTTCTAGATCCTCTGTCTGAAGACCATTTCCTCTTCTTTGGAACCTCTGTTGTTTTTACCCTCACGCAATTCTAATAACCGAAACCAGTGAATTGTTCTGTGTCTTTTGTGGAACCCGACACCGAGGAAATCGCGTGATTGTGTTGTGTCTAGCGTCTAGTCATTTCCATTTTCAGACCTATGCCCATCTATTATTGCAACTGTGATCCTTGTGTGAATGAGTGTTGAACCATGGTTGTGGTCATTTCCTGTTTTCCACACCCTGTTTTCTTGTTGTTGCTTTCACCAGTGAGTTAGCTAAAAGTTGTTGTTGTTGTTGTCATCCTGAACTTGCAGGAATTGAATTGAAGACTAGTTGAAGAACCAGGTTGTCAGGACCATGGTAGAAGAGGCAGGTTGTCAGGCCTGTGAGCATCTCTCTCCAGGTGAGAGAGCTTGTTGGGAAGTGGTTTTCTCCCAGAGTGAGTCCAGCACCAGCTATGGAGCTCCGAGAATTCTTGATTTGGATTTTTTTCGAGGCGCAGAGAGGGAGGTGAAGCACCGATGGACTGTGCTTGTGAAGGTGTATACTCCCGGGAAAAACAGGCATGTAGGGAATGAGAGTCTATTAGTAGTGGGCGTAATAAGTTTCCTAGGGAGAATCCTTCTGGTTGCTCTATGTAGTTTTCTTGTAACCTCAGCCTAGCCTAGGATTCCCTTGCCTTGGGTGGAGCTTAGTCCCAGCTCAGGGGTGACCCATTGTTGAGCGTGATGAGAAGTGAGGTCTAAATCTGGGAGGTTCGTGGAAGGTTTGCACGTGGTTGGTGGAGTTACTACAGTTTCAAAGATAATTATATGCATGTGTTTAAATTCAATTTTTAAATACATGTCTGTGATGCTCGCAATATTATCATGTATTCCATTGCGATGATGTTTACTGTTGATTGAATTATTTCTGTACATTAGCAGTAATTGTATGTTTACATTGTTAATCCATTTAAATGCATAATATATCAGTATGAGAATGTTTCTGCATAATAGCGTTTCCCGGCAAGGGGGTTGATGGTCGAGGGCATTACAGTATGGTATCATAGCCATGTTTTCAATGCTAAGCCTAGATGGGTCGGATAAGTGGTCTTTGGACCCAAGGTTTTGAGTGGAAATGGTGTTTGGGGGAACCAATTTCGAACCTTAGATTGTTTCTGAGTGCCAAGGGATTACATTGGCCATGTTACGAAGCTCAGGAGGAGTTGCGGTGGAATAAAACTACAGTCGTAGATCAAATGTAATGGAGAATATTTGAACCATCGAATCCACATCCAGGCACTAAGGAGAGCACGCAGAAGAGATTAGATCTAATCCATCAGATATGAGCGTGTGGACCAACAGTCGTTGGATCCAGGAAACGTGTGCAAGGTTTAAAACCTTTTTTGAGTTGCATAGGAGTGTGGAAATAGCGATACGCGAAGCTCCGACATCATCAGAACTATCCATCGGGAAGGACGCATGGAGAGCGATTAGCCTTTCACTGACTCATGACTTAAAAAGGTCAAAGGGCCAGTCTGTGAGAATTCGTGAAACGCGAATTCACGATTAGATCACAACCATTGATAAGGGAGAGATCTGGACCATTAATTGTCCAGGAAGGATTGCAGCATTTCAGGAATCGAAAGAACGAAGGTGGGAGGTCTTTCAACCTCACGATACACGAAATCCCGACAAGATTTGAACCGTCAGATCATGGGGAAGTCAGGACCGTCAGATTAGGAGCTCCAAAATGTCGACATTTCGGGAGATCGATTGTCAGTAGAAGTGATATGTGCAGATGCACAAACTCCTGAGGCCTGAAATCATGAACTCCCGATGAGCCCAAGTATTGGGTCGGGCTGACGTCACTGGAATTGATGAGGACACAGAGGATGTGTTCCATGTGCCAGTGGGTCCCGAAGGAAAAATTTGATGCAGTAGGGGCAAATGGCGTCACCCAAGGTAATGTGGACCTTCTTAAGGTCACCACGTGTCACCACCTTGGTTGGTGATATCTTTGTTATGGGCCCGAGGATGAGAAAGGTCGGAAGTTCAGAAGTCGGGAGTTGGAGAGGAAAGTGAGTGTTAGAGCCTCCAGGACTGAAACCCCGAATTTTCGTTTAGAGAACCTTGTAGATCTAGCGCTTGGTCAGAACCCTTGGTCATGTGGGGTTGGGGAAATAGAGGAAGAGGGCTATGGCCTGAGTGTACCGTAGAGCCGACCAAAGCTCATAAATATTCATGGAAAGTGAACGTTTTCTTGAATCAAGTTGTTTTTGAATGCTGTGGAATTTGTTAAGGATTAATGACCTGACAAATTATGGTTGTTTGCACATTGGTTTGCAAAAGTTTAGCGAGTGTCGGAACCGAGTAGAATTTCCACTGAGTGCAAAAGAAATGGAAAGGGCACGGACTGCTTCCAGTTCTGAGGATGAAGCAAAAGGAATGGATGTTCACTTGGGAGTTGAAGGATCAAACTCCAATGGGCATGGAGAAGAGATAGATAAGGAAGGAAACATGATGAAAATCGTTGAAAATTTGCAGAAAGATGCCCAACTCACCAAGCAGATAGCAAAAAGCTCAGAAAAGCTTAGGAAAAACAAGGTGAATTTAACATAAATATGTTAATGATTTTGGAGAGAATAGAGAAGAAGTCGGAGAAGGAGAGAGACTCGAGCAGAACAGAGAGTCACCATAATTTTGAGGGAAGAAGATCAAGGAGTGTGGGTAGACACCATCATCACTCCTAAGGTCACTCCAAGAAAAGGACACACAGTAGTTCCAGCCCATCTCCTACCAGAAAGCACAAGAGATCGGGAGTGGATGAATTGAAGGGAGATATGAATAAGATTAAGCCACCTACATTTGATGGAGGGTATAAGAAGGAGGAAGATGTTGAAACATGGTCTCTTGGCATGAGGAAATATTTCCAACTGCGGAATTATTCCTCTCATGCAGAAGGAAGAATTGCAATGTATCAATTGAAGGGAAAGGCATCCATTAGAGAGAAAGATATCACTTGGAAGGAATTCAAGAGGTATTTTGAGAATAAATACTTGACTAAAAGATACTACGACAGAAAGATGAAAGAGTTCTTTGAACTCAAGCTGGGCATAATGACCATTGATGAATACAAGTGAAGATTTTTGGAATTACTGAAGTATGTTTCGTTCATCAAGGATCAAACTGTCAAGATTCAAAGGTACCTGAGTGGACTGCCACCTTCCATTCGAGACAAGATCCAGTATGATGACCCAAAAAATATGGAAGAAATGATAAGAAGAGAGAAATGATTATATGAACAGCAGAGAGAGAAGCCTACTTTCCGAAAGGCTTGGGAAGACAAGAAGAAATTCTGTATGGATCAGAGGAAGAAGGGAAACAAACCTCCCTTTTTCAAGAACAGTCCTCAAGGACATCCATCGTTTAGAGAGCCGAGAATGGCTGATGTAGGGGAACAAAATCCAAGACAGACACCCATTTAGTGTTGGGGTTGTAAAGAGAACCACAAGTACAGAGATTGTCCCCATAAAAATGGAAAAGTGAGAGCTGTCCATATTGTTCAACAAGCTGAAACAATGGAGGACATGGGTAGTAGAATACCAAGGATATACACAGTCGTGGACAACAAGCGAGTTGAATATCAGTCGCACATGATTGAAGTGGAAGGTATGATTAAAATTCAACCCTTTACTATTTTAATTGATTCAAGGGCTAGCCATAGTTATATAGATCCTAGAATGGTGGAAAGTTTTCATTTGTCAAGAAGCAAACATGAAAAGTCTTGGTTAGTGAAGTTGGCTACAGGAACCAAGAGGAAAGTCACTGAGTTGGTTAAGTCTTGTCCTGTGGACATGAATGGACTGAGCACAAAGGATGAATTGAATGTTCTACCTTTAGGTTCTTATGACTGTCTAATTGGGATGGATTGGTTGGATCAGCACCATGCCATCTTGGACTGTCGTAATAAGGCATTCACTCTTGGATGAGAAAGAGAATTGGAAAACAGTCCAAGGAATTCCCAGAGTTGTTTCTATTAGATAAATCTCATCAATGCAGCTGAAGAAGTGCTACAGAAAAGGTTGTCAATTATTTGCAGCCCATGTGGAGGAAACACCTAAGGATAAGGTGTCAAAGATCGAAGACCATGCGGTACTAAAGGAGTATGAGGATATATTTCAGGAGATACCCGAACTACCTCTGAAAAGAGATATAGACTTCTCAGTATATTTGATGCTTGGAGCAGCTCCAGTGTCAAAATATCCCTACAGAATGAGTACGCCAGAGCTGAAAGAGTTGCAACTATAGCTTGAAGAGCTTCTGAAGAAGGGGTATATACGCCCAAGTGTGTCACCTTGGGGTGCCCCGGTCTTGTTCGTGAATAAGAAGGATGGGATGCTAAGATTGTGTATCGATTTCAAACAATTGAACAAAGTAATTGTAAAGAACAAATACCCTCTGCTGAGGACTGATGAACTCTTCGATCAGTTGAAGGATGCGAAGATATTTTTGAAGATAGACCTCAGGTCGAGATATCACCAGGTAAGGATAAAAAATGAAGACATCAGCAAGACCGCCTTTAGAACAAGGTATGGTCATTACGAGTTCACAGTGGTGTCGTTTGGGTTGTTGAATGCACCTGTTGTTTTTATGTGCCTGATGAATGGTGTATTCAGGGACTATCTAGACAAGTTTGTCATATTCTTCCTAGATGACACTCTGGTATATTCCAAGTCAGAGGAAGAGCATGAATAGCATCTTAGGATGGTGTTGCAAGTGTAAGAGAGCACCAATTGTATGTCAAGTTGAGAAAATGTTCATTTTATCAGGAGCAGATCCATTACTTGGGGTATATTATTTTGAAGGAAGGGATAGTTGTAGATCCTGAGAAGATTGAGGTCATTAGAGAATGTTTAGCGCCAAAGAATGTGATAGAATTCAGATCCTTCATGGGTCTGGTTGGATATTACAGAATTTTTATCACAAGGTTCTCGAGGATAGCTCACACTATCACTTCCTTGCAAAGGAAGGAGAAAAAGTTTCAGTGGACAGATGATTGTGAGAAAATCTTTCAACAATTGAAGCAATTGTTAACCAGTGCTCCAATTTTAAGGATTACAGATCCAAACGAAGATTTTGTGGTGTGCATTGATGCGTTCAAAGAAGGACTAGGAGGAGTCCTCGGTCAGAATGGATTCATAATCTGTTATGAATCCAGAAAGTTGAAACAGCACGAAAGGAACTATGCAACTCATGATTTGGAGTTGGCAGCCATAGTTCACGCTTTAAATAAATGGAGGCATTACCTCATGGGAAGGAGGTTTGAACTAAGAATAGACCATAACGGTCTGAAGTATTTGTTTGACCAGCCAACCTTTAACGCTAGGCAGAGTAGGTGGTTGGAGTTTCTCTATGAATACGATTTTGATATCAAGCATATCAAAGGGAAGGAGAATAAAGTGGTTGATGCACTCAATAGGAGAGTACGTGAATTACATGCTACATCCATTATCATGTGCCGAACTGATATAAAGGGCATAATTTCAGAGCTTGCAAATACAAATTTGCAGTACAAGGATTTGGTAGCAAAGTTATGGCAAGGTAAGATGCCACAAAAAGTGGAGAATTATAAATTGGAAACCAATGGAACACTTCTATACAAGAACAGAATTTATTTACCTAATGTCCAGGACATAAAACTTATGATTTTGCATGAAATGAAGAATGTGCCTTATGCATGGCACCCTAGATATCATAAAACCGTAGCAGCAGTCAAGAGCCATTACTTTTGGCCAGGTATGAAGAAATATATTGTTGAATACATCACCAGATGTATGGAGTGCCATAAGGTTAAAGTTGATCACAGGAACCCAGCATGGTTGCTGCAACCTTTACCCATTCCTGAGTGGAAGTGGGACGTGGTGACAATGGATTTCATCACCGGGTTGCCCAGAATCGACACGCAGCATGATTCAATCATGGTGGTGGTGGATAAGCCTATGAAAGCTACCCTTTTCATTCTTTTAAAGACTACTCACAAGGCAGTGGATGTTGTCAACGTCTTTATGAAGGAAGTGGCACGATTGCAGGAATTCCCAAGACAATTGTGTCTGATAGAGACCCGAAATTTACTTCAAATTTCTGGAAGGGGTTGTTCAAAGGATTTGGAACAAATGTGAATTTTAGCACAGCTTATCATCCTAAGTCTGATGGACAGATAGAGAGGGTGAACAGAGTAATAGAAAACACACTAAGTATGTATGTGATGGACAAACCATCAAAATGGGAAGACTACATGCACTTGGTAGAATTTGCCTACAATAATGGGTATCAAGCATCCTTGAAGATGAGCCCATTTGAAGCACTTTATGGCAGAAAGTGTAATACTCCAGTAAGTTGGGATAATCCAGCTGATAGGGCAGTGGTTGGGCCAGAGTTGCTCAAGGAAATGGAAGAACAGATGTTAAAAATTAAGCAGAATTTAAGGTTGCCCAAGATAGGGAGAAAATTTATGCTGATAGGAACAGAACCCATAGAGACTTCAAAGTGGGTGACCATGTTTTCCTGAAAGTAAAAGCTAATAGAAGTTCCCTGAAGCTGGGAAACTGCACCAAGTTGGCAGCCATATTTTGTGGGCCATTTGAAATCCTAGAAAGGATTGGACCAGTTGCATATTTTCTTGCATTACCTGCATCCATGAGTATACATAATGTGTTTCATGTTTCATTTCTTAAGAAATATATACCTGATGCTAATCATGTAATTGATTGGAATGTGATTCAGCTGGAGCAAGAAGGTGTCCTGCAATCGCATCATGTGTGCATATTGGACTGGAAAAGAAAACAACTCTGGAATCGATCCATATGGCTTGTAAAGGTCCAGTGGACTTGGTACGGTCCTGAGGATGCGACATGGGAGCATGAGGATGTTATGTGGGTAGGATACCCGCATCTTTTTGAAGATTTTTAAAAATATTGTTGATGTTGTGTGAAAGTTGCACTGAGGACAATGCAAAAATAAGGAGAGGGGATTGTAATAACCCCAAGGATGAGCCCTGTTGTAATCATGTTTATGAATTGTAAATCATGTTTTGTAGACTGGTGAGCCGAGTATTGATAAGTTGGTAGGATTATGTGGTTAATAGGCTAGAGAGCCTATGTATTAAGGCCATAAGCTTGTTTTTGTATACGTATTATGCAGAACATTAATAAAATTATAAACATCATTGCGTGCAGACCGACCACGAAGTGAGAGTGATGGGGGACTAAGCTTCCATAGAGTGGGTAAGGGAAAGGGGGATGAAAGGTTTGAAAGAGAGGTTAAGTTTTGAGCCTAGGGGCTAAGCTTGGGGGCTTAAGTCCTTAGGAATAATAATTTATTATTATTCCACAAGCTATGTGACAAAACATGTTTTTATCCTAAGTTCCTGGAAGGGGAAACGTGGGCAAAAGGGAACACAGGTTGATGGAGTGCATGCAGCCGCATGGGTGACATGTGTCAGCCATGGCACATGCAATTTAACCCAAAGATTGAGTCATGGAGGGGGTTCGTCCTCCATTTTGTCGTGAGATGTATGAACCATGAGAGTCTAGGAGGTCCTCCGTTGTGGCATCTGTGCTGCCAATTTCCAGATCCTCTGTCTGAAAATCATTGCCTCTACTTTGGAACCTTTGTTGTTTTTACCCTCACGCAATTCTGAGAACCAAAATCGGTGAATTGTTCTGTGTATTCTATGGAACCCGACATCGGGGAAATCGCCTGAGTGTGTTGTGTCTAGTGTCTACTCATTGCCATTTTTGGACTTATGCCCATCTACTGTTGCGATTTTCATCCTTGGGTGAATGAGTGTTGAACCGTGGCTGTGGTCGTTTCCTGTTTTCCACACCTTGTTTTCTTGTTGCTTATTTCACCCATGAGTTAGCTAAAAGTTGTTGTTGTTGCTGTAATCCTGAACTTGGGAGAATTGAGTTGAAGACTGGTTGAAGAATCGGGTTGTCAGGCCTGTGAGAATCTCTCTCCAAGTGAGAGATCTTGTTGGGAAGTGGTTTTCTCCCAGAGTGAGTCCAGCACCAGCTACGAAGCTCCGAGAATTCCTGATCTAGCCTATTGTCGAGGCCAAGAGAGGGAGGTGAAGCATTGATGGACTTTGCTTGTGAAGGTGTATACTCTTGGGCTGAACAAGCATGTGGGGAATGAGAGTTCGTTAGTAGTGGGTGTAAGAAGGCTTCTGGGGAGAATCCTTCTAGTTGCTCTGTGCAGTTTTCCTGTAACCTCAGCCTAGCCTAGGATTCCCTTGCCTTGGGTGGAGCTTAGTCCCAACTCAGGGTGACCCACTATTGAGTGTGATGAGCAGTGAGGTCTAAGGCTAGGAGTTTTGTCGAAGGTCTGCACGTGGTTGGTGGAGTTACTACAGTTTCAAAGATAAGTATATGCATGTGTTTAAATTCAATTTTTAAATGCATGTCTGTGATGCTCGCAATATTATCATGTATTTCGTTGTGATGATGTTTATTGTTGATTGAATTATTTATGTACGTTAGCAGTAATTGTATGTTTACTTTGTTAATCCATTTAATTTCATTTAAATGCATAATATATAGGTATGAGAATGTTTCCACATAGTAGAATTTCTCAGAAAGGGGGTTGATGGACGAGGGCATTACAGAAAGTCACTGGAATTCAGCAAAAAGGGTACTAAGATACATTCAATGTACAAAAGATTTTGGTCTTCTCTACAAAAAGAACAAAAATTTTACAGTTGTTGGATATTTAAATGTTGATTTTGCAAGTGACATAGATGATAGAACATCCACTTCAAGTTATTTAATGAATATGGGTTCAGCAGTAGTATCTTGGAATTGCAAAAAGTAGACAACAATTTCCAATTCTTCAACAGAGGCAGAGTACATATAAGCTTGGGAAGCAACATGTGAGATTTTATGGCTACGCAGAATTTTACAGGATCTTGGTGAAACTCGGAAATCACAAACTACTATTGATCGACAGTCAGTCAGCAATAAAGATGACCAAGAATCCAGTATTTCATTCAAAGACTAAACATGTCGACACCAAGTACCACTTCATCAGATCGCTCATCATCAAAGACATCATCAAGCCTCAGGTATGTCCATCTGAAGATCAAACTTCAGATATTTTTACCAAACGTCTTAGTAGAATAAAGTTCACTAAGTTCATATATGAGCTTGGTATTTGTAAAAATGAACTTTTGGATTAAAGGGGGGATTGTTAGCCTCATAATCCTAAAGTTCTATAGTCTAAGTATTTTCTAGTATAAATGTTTTCAGAAATTAGTTTATTCTAGTTTGTTAGGATAAGGACACCTACCTTCTATGTAAAGGACACCCATCATACTCAAGTGATTATGTGATTGGTTGTTCTCCTAGATTTTAGTTTAGAGTTGAGCCATATAAAAAATTTCCTTCTTCAAGTGAGGTTAATAAGTTGATATGAGTCCTCACTTCAGATTGTAATCACTTTTTCCTTATTAATAAAATTATGTGCCTGAGGACAGTTTGTCAACATGCACTTGTATATTCTTTTCATATTATATCATCCAGCAAAGAATGAGTGTGTTTGCAGGGAATGTACAAGAGACCTTGTCCAAACAATGATCTTGGATTTAGTACATTTAGAGGAACAAGTAGTTGAGGCTCCAGGTTCTAGGTTTGATTGATCAAATTATTAAGTTTCAATTTACATATATCAAGTTTGATAGTTGCTATAGTACAAGTAAACATTGTAGTTGTGATAACAATCTTTGAAAGGTTCTATTATCGTCAGGTATACTTGGTTGCATGTAAGTACTATTGATAGAGATGCCTATTGCACTTGTTTACAAAATGAACCAACTTATCCTCTAGGAGATATCTCTTGTTTTTCTCCCGGGAAGGTCACCTTGGAAATTCTATGATAACTATAGATATGTTCTTATGAAAATGTTATTGGAAATACTTTTTCTTTTGTTGTCTTGTTCTGGGAAAGTCATGGGTGATAGCTCTGAGAAGGAGCTACAGTGACAGTTGCAAACATGGAGCAGATGACTCCATCAAGTGGTGAGGAGCTCATTGCCTTTTGTAAAGCAGCTAGGATTATGCGGGAGCTAATTGTCCCACATAATCCTCAAACAGAATGATGTGGTAGAAATAAATAACCGATCCATTGAAGAATTTGTTAAGGCAATGATGAATGACCAAAATATGTCCATGTTTCTATGGGGAGAAGCAGTTGTGACAATCGTACATGTTCTGAATGGAAGTCCTCACCGTATATTGAAGAACATGACTCCAGAAGAATATTTCTCTAGAAAGAATCCAAGTGTTGAACACTTGAGGATCCTTGGTTGTCAGTCAAGCAAAAAGAATGGAAGGAAGCTATGATGGAAGAATATCAATCCATCATGAAAAATGATGTATGGGAAATTTTACCTAGACCTGAAGGAAAGTCTGTAGTCACTTCAAAATGGGTTTACAAGATAAATCATGCAGTGGATGGAAGTATCGATATATACAAGGCAAGATTTGTGGCTAAAGGGTTCTCCCGGAAGGAGGGAGAAGACTATGATGCCAGATACACCTCTATTAGAGTCATCATATCTCTTGCATCATCCATGGGTTGGAGTTTACATTAGATGGATGCAACAATTGTTTTTCTCAATGGAGTAATTGAGGAAGAAGTATACACAGAGAAACCTCGAGATTTTGATGTACACCTTAGAGAAACCCATGTATGCAGATTAAATAAGGCCTTGTATGGACTCAAGTAAGATCCAAGAGCTTGGTATGCACGAATTGATAGTTAGTTGATAAGACTTGGATTTTCCAATAGCTATGTTGATCCATATCCTTATTACAAGGTTGTGAATGATGCACTTGTGATCCGACTACTATATCTTGATGATATGTTTCTGACGGGTGCAAAGCCTCTCATTATTCAGTGTAAGGGGGAGCTAGCATCTAAATTCGATATGAATAATCTTGGTCTCATGCATTATTATTTGGGACTAGAAGTATGGCAAAAGCGTGATGAATCTTCCTAGGGAAAGGGAAGTATGTTGTAAAGATCCTTCAAAAGTTTGGGATGATGGATTGCAAATCCATAACAACTCCCATGGTGACAGATCTAAGGAAGCTGAGAGACTCTAATTCTAATCCAGTATACTCGTCCCTGTACCAAAAATTGATTGGCTCATTGGTTCATTTGGTTAATACCTGACTGGACATTTGCTTTATTATGAACACATTGAGCCAGTTCCAGGTGGAACCTAGACATAAGTATTGGATAGTTGCAAATCACTTTTTGAGATACCTTCGTGGGATGCTAAACTATGGTTTGATATATGCCTCAAACAGTGATGTACAACTACATGGATTTACTGATTCAGATAAGGCAGGGAATGCAGATGACAGAAATAGTACTTCTAGTATATGTTTCAGTTGGAATTCGCTATGATATCATGGGCTAGCAGAAAACAGAAGTCTTGCACTCAATACTACAGAAGCAAAGTATATTGCAGCTTGTGATGCTTGTACAGAAGCAGTATGGCTCTGTAAGATGATTTTTGGACTATCTGATTAGGTGTTTGATTCGACTGTGATATATTGTGATAATCAGAGCTCTATGAATCTTTCATAGAACCCCATGTTCCATTACAGGTCAAATCACATGGAGATCAAGTACTATTATTTTATTCATGATAAAGTATAGAACGGAGAAGTTTTTCTCCAGTACATCTCCATCGATGAGCAAATAGTTGATAGTTTGACGAAGCCTCTGTCCAAGATAAAGTTTGCATACTTGAGGGACAAGATGGGACTCAAGGAGATTACTCTCTTGGTTGAAAGGGAGGAGATGACTTCCTCAATTGGGAGGGAGTGATGATATGACATCATGGATAGTGAGTGTGCTGGTAGACAGACATTATCCTTGTGGATAATGGTCCAGGTTCACAGGTCATTGGTCTGTATCATGCTAGTACAACTTAGATATGATGCTTCAGAATCATGTTATTACAGCTTAAATATGATACAGATGTCTTGAGATGCATCATGCTAGTAAAACTTAGATATGATGCATTGGAATCATGCTAGTACAGCTTAGAGACGATGCATATGCTTGAGTCGCATCATGCTAGATATGATCATGCTAGTACAACTTAGATATGATGCAGAGCATCATGCTAGTACAACTTAGATATGATCATACAACTTAGAGATGATGCATATGACTCGCATCATGCTAGATATGATCATGCT
Source organism: Picea engelmannii (assembly GCA_009831015.1). Lineage (NCBI taxonomy): Eukaryota > Viridiplantae > Streptophyta > Pinopsida > Pinales > Pinaceae > Picea > Picea engelmannii. The sequence continues at coordinate 113,669 of ML785300.1, read as the reverse complement.
AGTATAGCTTAGATATGATGTAGAGCATCATTATTGTACAACTTATATATGATCATACAACTTAGAGATGATGTAGATGACTTGCATCATGCTAGTACAACTTAGATATGATGTAGAGCTTCATGCTAGTACAACTTAGATATGATCATACAACTTACAGATTATGCAGAGGCATTGATCTGCATCATGCTAGTACAGCTTAGATATGATGCATTCGCATCATGCTAGTACGGCTTAGATATGATGTAGACGGTACTCCACATCATGCCAGTATAGCTTAGATATGATGCATTTGCATCATGCTAGTACAAATTAGAGATGATACAGTGGAGAGGATGGTTCTTGTAGCCATTGTGGGGAATTTAGCATCTGTTGGGACAACTATTCTTCTAGGATACATGTCTAGATTAGAAGACTAGTCTGTGTATCACTTTGTTGAGTGAATGACTTATGCAAGACGCTTTTTTGAGTGCACTAAGTCTATCACATGACTTATTCAGCATCATGCTCCATTAATTAGATGGAGTATGGCCTTGAGAGATGATGTAGACGATGATATGATTTGATGCCAGGATATTATTTTACTGCATGGTGATAGCTTGTGTAGATACTAGTTGATTGCAGTGGAGACTGTGTGTCTCTGGATAGTATCTATATACTAATGTGGTGGATGTGCTCCACTGGTAGTGATTGTATGTCCATAGATAGTAGTTTTTCGCTACTAGGAGTGGTTGTATACCACTGGATAGTAGTTGTGTACTATTATGGATCGACATTGTTGTGATCTATTGGATGGCATTGTAGTAACTGTGTACTACTACTAGATATCCATGGAGACTACCAATAGTCCTAGAGGTGATTTCCAGCTAGATGGATAGTGGTGATGTTGCTCGTGACTTGATCTATGTGATAGTGAGATAGCATGTGTGGATATGATGATGCTACATGTAGAATGGTTTGCAAGACTATGTGAGCCTTTCCCATACCATGTGAAATGGATGGATGTGTTTTAGACCATTACAGCTAATACCTCCCTAGTTAGGAGGGCGTGTTGATATTATGGTAGTTGCGGGAGGTATTAACCTCCATGTGTAACCTTTGGCTAGAATAGAATATTCTGGAAGCAAAAGAAACCCTAAACAGATGTGTAAAAACCCTAGAAGACAAGTCAGCTCAGAAAAGAATTATTATTAAATTATTATCCTCTAAAAGCACAAGCTGACCTAGAGAAGTGACAAGAACCACTATAAATAGAGGGAACTCTAGCTCATTTGTACTCACTCACCTCACTCACTCTCTCAAGTATGGTGCAAGTTTGGAGTTGCGGCTACAAGGATGGAAGGTGGATCTTATGGGGTGTTTCTTGGTCCCTCTCTCTAGTACCATCTATCTTAAGATGTGCACCCTACCTTCTAGTATCTCTTGGTGGTATTCTTGGTGACATTCTTGGTGGTATTCTAATATTCTTGGTGGTATACTTGGTAACTGCTAGCAGGGAAAATCCCCCTATTACTATACCAGGGTCAAAGTACAGGAAAATCTATGATATCCCTTAAAAGACAATCATATTCTAAACTACCCCAAACACTCAAAACAAGTGAACAGAAAGAGATAAGAAAGTAGGTCAGAAGTAGTACCTTTAGTCCTACATTCGATGCAGACCTCCTCTATCTTCGTAGCTTTCCAGTCTCCTCGCAAAGCTGACATGCAGGGACACTTAGGCAAGCAATGCTACAAACATTCTATCTCTACACATCAATATTAGGTTTAGATATAAACCACTATGCATAAATCAAATGAAAAGCATAAACACATAATATTTGGGACAAGAAAAGGATTATTTTATTCAGTATGAAGATTAAAAGTTACAACCTTCAGTGGTTGATGCTTTGTGAACCAAGTATGGCCTCCTCCTAATGTTGCTGCAAATGTATCATCCCAAGGCCTTCTCTCACAGTCAACTGATCACTTTAGGGAAAGGGAAGGGATTGTATAGGAGAAAAGGATAGAGAGGGAAAACTGAGGCTAAATCTCAGAAAGGGCTGCAATATTTGGAATAAGAGGGGGAAGGGATTTTGGCAGAGTTTCTTTGTTCTAATGCTTGATGATGGAATGGGACCCCAATACCTCCTTTTATCTGACAAAGGGATAGTTATTCGGTTTGGGGATGGGATACAACAGGTGAATTGGATGAGACACCCTCAATAGCCCGTAAACTCCACTGAATTCCTTGCAACTGTTTATTTTTTGCAACTTTTGGAGGTAAACATGAGTTGTTTAGTATGCAGCTAGCGTATGTACGAGGGTTTTCTAGTATGTAGCTAGCATATGTACACAAGAAGTAGTGCATCAGGACGCGTACATGCTCCAAAAAATGATTTTTTAAAGAGATATCCTCAGCAGTAACTTGGAAAATTGTGCAAGTAGAAAGGCCAATGCCATGTATGCATAGGTAGGGAATTTTAGGGCTATAAAAGATGCCCCCTAATGTGTGAGATCATAAGAGCAACTAATGGCTGAAATACATTACAATATCTTTACTAGTGGGAAGGCATGGAGTTGTGTGATCCCGGGACCAAAGTTCGGGAGGTCATTATCTACAAAACAATAATAATCTCTCTAAGGTGGGCATACATGTTGGCCCTCGACGAAGTTTTGAGGAAACCTTGGTCGGATTAGGACCACTTTTTGGACTTCGACAGGCTGGTCAAAGATGGAGCGTCCAGGCGGAGCTGAGATTGCGGATCTCACTTGTTTTGCAGGCTATGTGGACCTAGCAAGGGGTTCATTAGGGTTTTTGTACTGGGTTATGGGATGTCGTCCCATGGGGTTACTCATGATTAGGAATTTTTGTAAGAAATTGTAAAAGTATAAATAAGTAAGAATGTAATGTAGAAAAGAGTCGATAGCTTGCAAGGCTAAGTGCAAGTAGTTTTGAGTTATTTGTGCAACAGAATATGTATGTAAGGCTATGTGCTTTTTAGAGGAGTTGGCTCTGTACCTTGACCTAATTTTGGGAAGGAGGATCTGATGCTCAGTGCACAGATCTCTTGTCCTCTGCGAAGTTGGGCTCTATGTCTTAGTGCACAAGACCAGATGAATGTAAGAGCTTGAAGACTAATAAAGAAGAAGAAGAAGTTGGTGGATGTAACCCCACACTGGGGTGAACCACGTATATCTTTTGTTGATGGCTTTCTTTGTGCTATGTTATGTTGCCATTTATCTGCTTAGTGTTTTTTCTATTATGTATATTAGATACATCTATGAATGCTTAGTGCTTTACTTATATTGAATGTGCTAGATCTAACTGTGTATGTTGTCATTGTTACTGCGTCGATCTGTACTTAGGGTTTGATCTGCGATGTGAATAAGACTGATGGGTTGATTCATGTTGTTCCTAAGTAATTTGTAGAAGTGTTGTAATCACATATATGTGTCCCAGCTAGGTTATAGACAACTGAGTCATGTAACCCCCCTGCCTCTACCTCGGGTGAGACTTCGTGTGCTTCGTAGGTGTTGGCTAAAGGGCCGGTAGTTAGGGTTTTGTTGGTGCGTTGTCGAAGCGTTGAACCCTAGGTCTTCCCCTGTGCCAGCAAATGGTTTCGTTGTTAGGACCTGAAACTATGATTGCTGGGAACTGAAGTAAAAGAGAAGCTATGAGCATATATATGTTGCTTTAGTGCGCAGTATTCTACTCGTCTTGCAAATCTTTATTCTTTGATAAGAGTAAGATAAGTGAAATTTTTTGTTTCGAAAGCATGAATTTAAGTATGTTTAATAGATTTTTTCCTAGTCTGAAAACTAGGGTGCATTTGGGAGAAAGAGTTGATCTGAATAAATTTGATAGAAATAAAGAAGGATATGTTATTCCTATGCATAGAAAGAATTTTTGGACTAATAAGTGGATGCAAGAACCTAGAAAGAATTTTTGCAGATTGCGGGTCCAGCACTGTGATCCTAGTGCGTAGTACAGGAAAGGTTGGGGAATGTTTAAAAGAAAGAGAGGATTGACATCGTGTTATAACAGCAAAAGACTGGGACATCTTGTTAAGGAATTCCCTGGTGCAAGTCTTATTTGTCTTTGTTGTAAAATTGTTGGTCATGAAGTTGAGGATTATCCAAGGATGATTGATAAAGTTGAAAGTATGAACATGAGACAAGAAAACTATGAAGTAAGTCAAGAGACTAAGAGAATGTTACAGAATCAAAAAGAGAAAGAATCAGAGAAAGCTCAGACTATGTTATTACAGTTGAAAGAAACGATGAATAATCACAAAGATGTCAGTTTACCAGAGATCTTGAAGGTAAAATAGCACATAAGTACAAGAATAGGAGACTTTAATGTAGACTGTGTCTTGGATGGGGAAACACAAGTGAATATTATGACAGAAGAAACTTGGGAAATTTTGGGAAAGCCTACTATGATACCTTCATTGGGAAGGATAGGCTTGTTTAAAGGAAAGATGATAACCCTATGTGGAAGAGTTATTAATGTACCTATTATTATTCATGGAACATTGACTGAAGAAGAATTTGAATTCATTAAGTTTGTTGAGAACAGCGCCCCTTTCCCACTCTTGTTAGGAAAGACTTGGATTGAGAAGGATAAGCTCAGAAAGAAAGCAAAGGAAGAAGCTACAGAAAATAAAAAGCAAGAACTAAGGGATTTCATAGCTAGAAAAATAGAGGGATCGATAGAAGAACGAGAAGTCAAGTCAAAGCTACAGAAGGCAAGAGAATTAGCTATCGAGGTTGAAAGAACACAAGACGGTTTGAATGACCTATCCATGCAATAAAGGAGTACATCCACTCAGGAATTAATAAGAGAAGAGATATTAACTTTGAACCCTTTGAGAGCACATCAGCAGTGCGAAGTCACTTCACTAGGAGAAGATAAGAATAAGAATGGAAAGAGAATTATAGAAACAGTTAGAGAAACTCAGATCATGGGAAAGAAGGAAAGGAAGCTCAATAGGAAAAAGGTTAAGTTGGAAAAGTTGCAGGAAGTTACAGAGAACAAATGAAAGGCTTTGCAGGAGGCAGGTTTGCAGGAATTGAACCTCGCTAGAACAACAGGACCACGCAGAATGGGAATTCACCATGGTGAAGCTTTATGACCGTTGGAGGCACCCCGCTCGTTGGAACGATGCTCCAAAATTGCTAGAAAATGCACTTATGGGCGGATAGACCATCGTTGGACGTTGAGACCACACCATAACGGACAGATTCGCATTGATGGAAGCATTCCTGCCCATTGGAGGAATATGTTATGACACTCGCTTATTTAACCCGTCGGACACTGCATCATGACCACGTTTTTCCACTCGCAATTATTTGAGCTAACAGAAAACTGATTGTGTGTCGAGTTGTGATTTCAGAACCTAGACATCGGCATCCTCTTGTTTACCCCACCTGTTTCTTCGCCTTCCTCGACCTATCTGTCTAAAAGTGAGAATGTTGGGCGAGCAATCTAAGTTAGAGAAGTCCGTCGCAGAGCTTCTTAAGAAGTTTATGGATGACAGAGCTATATCTAAAGGTCTTCAAGCATCGTCGACTAGGGTACTCCAAGCTTCCCCTTCGACTGCACGACACTCTAGTCGTGTTAACCCCGCGACTGAGAAGTGAAGTAAGCATCATGACGATCTGGCTAATGTGAAGCAGATCCTGTCGATCTTACCAGATTATATCCTACCTTTGGCTGGTGCAGTTAACTGCGACAGCATCCCACGGGACTTTGAATACACTTTGATCACCACGTACATCCCGAAGGGGATACACGTAGTTGGAAGCCATTTGGGACAGATATAATCCATGAAGAACAGTGACTTTAACCTTGGATAGGGAAAGAACTACACCATGCTCGCACCTCACTGATACTTAAAAAAGACCACTCGGAAGAAGCCTCACATCATTTCCCAGTCATAGATACAAGAGCTGGCGCAATCCACTATACTCAATGTAAGGAAGATCCCTCATTTTGGCTGACATCAGGAGGTTAATGCTTGTGTTAAACTCCTCTTGTTGTGCTATCATGGTGGATACCTATGGCTCGATGGGTGGATTACTGTGGATCTAGCACTGATCCACTTGATCACAGGATTGAGCATTCAAGGACCCGACCCTCAGAAGTTCTACCTAGGGAAGGCCTCGAACCACTCCCTAGCACAGCGCATAAAGGAGGCATATGGCGAAGTTGAAAAAGGAAAATGAGGCTACAAGGTAGCCTCTATCCAGGATGGCATAGTGCAGCTCACTTGCCAACCCATAGCTAGAAAGCTCATTAGAAACAACCACCCCACACAGGTCATCGAGTTCGTGGTGGACCTCGCAAGGAAATGCGTGGAGGGAATGTAGATGAATTGGGTGAGTTGCCTCGTCAACGAGCTTGAGAAAGACTATTGTGAAGCACGGGATCAGAGATACGAGTTCCACTTCAGTTGGCTACTCATGTTGATTGCATTTTTCACTTCGCAAATGCCTGAGGGTACAACCTTTCCAGAAATTGAACCATCGAAGCCATTGGTAGCTATATTTTATACACTATGGTATATGAATGACATGTCGAAGCAATGGAAGTTGAACGCAATGTTCCATGCGTATTATTAGAAACTAAAGGTTGCCATAGAGTCATTCTCGTACATGACATCGCGCACCTTGCACTAGTACAGACCGATCGCTAAGTTCCATGCAGATCGACATTTCATCTATATCACTACGCGCAGGGATGAGAGCAAGGAAGAGATACAATTTTATTATAAGATGATTGACAAAGACATGGAGCATGTCACCAAGGAATGGTTGTAGGAGTTCCTTCTACCAGTTGAAGATGTAGAACTCTCTGATGTTGATATCATAGGAAGCCCCTTGGTCACTCGGGTCGAGCATGTCGGACAAACCAGTGTGAAGAAGAAGAAGAAAAAGGCAGAAGTCCAGAATATAGAAATTGATGAGGAGGAAAGCGCCTTGAAAGAAGATGGATTTGGCTCACCAGGAGGAGAAGACGAAGTAAATGGAAAAGGAGGAGGGGATTAAGGAAAAAAACAAGGAGAAGGCGAAGCTACACCGCCGAAGGATCCCCCTACAGAGACAGAAACACTGAAGAAGAGGAAGGTTTCTCTGCAGAAACCTTCAGCAAGAAAGAAGACTCATGCCAGTAAGCCCGAGATGGAGGCCACGCTCATAGAGGATGACATCGGCTTGCTCCGCGGAGTAATGGAGGATGTGTCTGAAGATCTCTTGCAGAGATATGGAGTGAAGTAGGATGACCTATATGAGAGAATCGATAAGGAACTGAAGGAAATGTAGCAGGCTATTCGATCTGTCTGCAAAGTGCCTATTGCACCTTCCTCGTTGGAGGCCGCAGAATCGAGGGATGAGCTTGCCTAATTAAGATGATTAGTAGATGCGATAAAGGCTTGGCTTCAGAAAATCCAAGAAGAAAAGGAGAAGGTTACATAAGCCTTGAAGTAAGAAAAAGAGGAAGTCTTAGATCAACTACAAGTTGCGCGGTACGAGTTCTGGGCAATGCTCGAGGAGGACAAAGCGAAGATACAGAGAGAAAAGGACCAGTTTCTCGCAGAGAAGACTGCGGTCAAAGAAGCAATGATTAAAACACTTCGCTCTGTTCGAGGCTTGGGATAGGAGAAACATGAATCAGTCAAGGTTCAAGTGGCGAAGCTCACTGAGACCATCTAGCAGCTTCAAGAGAGGATAACATATATGGAAGTCCAAGCAGTGCCAAGCACTTCGCAAGAAGTGCATGACCAGAGAGAAGAAGCCGCCAAGAACGCAGTAGGAAGTATCAGAGCCCTCGCTTCAGAGTGAAAATAGTTGAGTGATCGAAGTGCGCAGACTTATGAACGCCTCACAGAATATCCAGAGATGAGGAAACTGGAAGCACAGCTACAGCAGGCATAGCAGCAGGCATTCATCATGCAGGCACAGATGAAGTTACTCACTGCAGTCAAGCGAATGAAGAGATCACGGGAACAGCGCACAGTCTAGCAACAGATTACTGCCATCCAGGGCAGAGTAATGGAAGTCACACATAAGCTACAACCCTTGCAGGATGAAGCCTGCAAAGTGTTTGAAGAGATTGAAGGACAAGTCTTGCAGTTAGACCAAGTGGTTGCGACAGTGGAACAGTGCTTGGAAGGGCCTGTTACAGAAAAAATGATCCAAGAGCTCGCTGAACAGGAGAATCAGGTGAAGTAGCAAGTCAAGGCAGCTTGAGTGAACCTCAAGGCCTTCGAAGTGACATTGCCTAGACCTGAATGACTCGGGATGAGTCACAGGTGAGTGTTGGGGGCCTGTTAGCCCTCGACCAAGTTTTGAGGAAACCTTGGTCGGATTAGGACCAATTTTTGGGCTTCGAAAGGTTGGTCAAAGATGGAGTGCCCAGGCGGAGCTGAGATCGTGGATCTCACTTGTTTTGCGGGATGTGTGGACCCAGAAAGGGGTTCATTAGGGTTTTTGTAATGGGTTATGGGATGTCGACCCATGGGGTTACTCATGATTAGGCCTTTTTGTAAGAAACTATAAAAGTATAAATAAGTAATAATGTAATGTAGAAAAGAGTCAATAGCTTGCAAGGCTAAGTGCAAGTAGTTTTGAGTGCTTTATGCAACAGAATATGTATGTAAGGCTTTGTGCTTGTTAGAGGGGTTGGGTCTGTTCCTTGACCTAATTTGGATCTGATGCTCAGTGCATAGATCTCATGTCCTCTACGAAGTTGGGCTCTGTGGCTTAGTGCACAGGAGCAGATGAATGTAAGAGCTAAAGAAGAAGAAGAAGTTGGTGGACGTAGCCCCACATTGGGGTGAACCACATATATATTGTGTTGATGGTTTGCATTGTGCTATGTTATGTTTCCATTTATCTTCTTAGTGCTTTTGTTATTATGTATATTAGATAGATCTATCAATGTTTGGTGCTTTACTTATATTGAATGTGCTAGATATAACTTATGATGTTAAGTGTGAGGTGTATGTTGTCATTGTTACTATGCCAATATGTACTTAGGGTTTGATATGTGATGTGAATAAGACTAATGGGTTGATGCATGTTTTTCCTAAGTACTTTGTAGAAGTGTTATAATCACAGATCTGTGTCTCAGCTCGGTTACAGACGCCTGAGTCCTGTAACCCCCCTGTCTCTACCTCCGGTGAGACTTCACCTGCTTCGCAGATGTTTCTGAAAGGGTCGGTAGTTAGGGTTTTTTTGGTGCATTGTCAAAGCATTGAACCCTGGGTCTGCCCATGTGCCAACAATACGCATGCTTGGGATGAACTAATCATGGATGAAAATCAAGTACATTTCAGATCCATGTCATAGAAATGTCTATATAAAGTGTAGTCGTGAGAAATACAAATTGGATCTACATCTCAAAATCATTCGATGATATTCAAGTACAATATTATATGCATCATCGAGAAGCATCAACACCTATGGTTGGAGATGAGGACTTCATATCTTGAGAAACAACTTCAAGATCTTCAACCGCTCAGGTAGGAGTACAATAGGAGTGTAAGACTTGCTACTCTAAGGTCTTCAACATGTCGTCGGGGAAAGACTGGAAGATCTCAATCATCAAGCACAGAACTTCGTCGATTTTGAAACTGGACTTGACTGAACTCTTGGAATGGTCGACTCATGAAAGTCAAGAGGAAAACTGCAGAAAGGCTGACTCAAGTTGGATTAAACTTCCCTTGGACAAAAGCGCAAAAGATGATTATACTTAGGCAGCGTAATATTGACATAAGTCTGTGATGCAGGAGGCACCGCAAACCCTCCATATGTTTGTAAGAGTAACCAAATAGAAGAGGACACAACTCTATGTAGTGAGAATATCTTCCTAAGGTCATACTAGATCCCAATGTTTGGCGAACAAATGGAAGGATGTGCTTTGTCCAAGGGTTACTATCTTGATGTCAAAAAAGAATTAATATATCTCGTCCCTACTTTTTGGAATATTTGATTTTTTTGTCTTTTTCAAATTTTTAACGAGCTTGAAAAAGAATAAAAGAATGTTATGTTACAAAGGAGGAATGAGTGTCGCGGGCAAGCAAACTAGTTTGAGGCACATGGAACATATTGATGCTCGGTGCAAGGAGACATGTGCAAGATAAGGACACTCGGGGAAAAATTCCTCCATGGGTCAAGGTGTCAAATCGCAGAGGAAAAAAGTGTTGCAAGGCTTGCGCATAAGGAATACTTTAAAGGTTCAATTGAGAGCAACATGGAGTTGGCATTAGGCCAAAGACACAAAGATGAGACATGCAACGCAATTAGGAATGACACAACAGGACTCCTTCCATGTAAATTTTTACGAGCCCAGAGAAGGTAAGCTCGATAGTTTTTTCATGTTTAGAGAGTCTAAAAAACACTAAAAGAAGACTCCAAAGAGGTTCCTTTTTCGCAACTAGTCTAGTCAGTTCAAAAAAGGGTTAAACTTATACCGAAAAGACGTCTCTTCAATACCATTTTAACAAGTGTGATTGAGACAATATCACTCGGTGATATTTTCAATTTTAAGGAGTCTAAAAAGAGCTTAACTATGGACTCATAGCATTTTTCTAAGTTTAGTCTCCTTAGCTTGAAAAAGTATAAAATATAATTTAGGAGAACTCTCCCAGTGAGACGAATCTCTTGAGGCATACATTTTTTCGAAATAATCTACTGGTTGGAAAAAGGGTTAAACTCATGCCAAGTAGATGTTCTTTCTGGACCAATTTAACGAGTGTGAAAGGAACAAGGTCACTCGGCAATATTTTCATATTTAGGGAGTATGAAAAGAGATTAATTATGGATTTTGAGGGGGTTCATTTTTCATAAGTAATCTCCAAGGCCCGAAAAAGAGATAAACCAAAACCAAAGAGAATGTTCCTTTTCCAAAAATTTAGTCCATCGGGCCTGAAAAAGAGTTAAACTTATGCATGAGAATACTCTTCTAGTGAACCGAAGTTCCTAGAGCATACCTTTATTTGTAAAATTAGCCATCCAAACCGAAAAAAGGGGTAAACTACCATTGGACATATGTACCTTCAAATTTGATTTTGGCGAGCATGAAGGGAAACAAGATCGCTTGACAATATTTTCAATTTTAGAGATTCTGAAAAGGGATTAAAGAAGACTCCATGGGGGCTACTTTTCTCAAGTAATCCAGACAAGATCGAAAAGAATAAATACAGTCTCGTTGGATGTTTCTTTAAAAATTTAAAGTGAGCTTGAAAGACAACAAAGTGTTCTCATTATGGAGTCTCGTGGGTAAGGCCAAGAATGATGATTAGCAATAAGAATGAGGCTTCAATATGTAATCATGATGGGACTAACAAGGACTCCCAAGCCTATAGTCAAAAATGACAGCATGGATTCCAAAATGCAGCAACGGATCTACCTAGGGAATCCATGTAGAGGTAGGATCTACCACCTAATTATGGAACTTCTAAAGCAGTTGAGAAAGTTCGGTGTCGCACTTCGGTGGGATCGATCCTAAGGCTAAATGAACCAGGAAATGGATAATGAAAAAAACGCAATTAGGGAAAAATCTAACCAATATGCCAGTTTCAAGGTCAATACCTATCAGAACGGATCGATACAACTAACAAATTTCAAAGAAAAAATGTCTCCAAGATCCTATATATAAGGCCAACAACACTCATCCAAAAGTTAATAAATCCAATATAGAGAAAAACTTCAGAAAATAAGAGGTGCTACTGAATACAAAACTTGAAAACAACAAACATGGATTGTATAATTTGTACAAGGTACTGCATATCCTTATGGCTCATGCATGGTAGTAGTTCAGGTAGATCCTGTCGCTAAGATCTGACCAAGAATCTATTTGATAGTCAACCTGGAAAGTCTCCCAAAAGGGAAGAAAACACAAACCACGGTGTAAGTCTTCCCAAAATGGTTGATGCTCCGGGAACTAGGTCTAGGATCCTCTTAATGTTGCTCCAAATGCATCATCCCAAGGCCTTCTCTCACAATCAACTGATCACTTTAGGGAAAGGGAAGGAATTGTATAGGAGAAAAGGCTAGAAAGGGAAAACTGAGGCTAAATCTTAGAAATGGCTGCAATATTTGGAATAAGAGGGGAAGGTATTTTGGTATATTTTCTCTATTCTAATGCTTGATGATGGAATGGGACCTCAATCCCTCATTTTATATGACAAAAGGATAGTTATTAGGTTTGGGGATGGGCTACAACAAGTGAATTGGTTGTGAAACCCTCGATAGCCTGTAAACTCCACTGAATTCCTTGCAATTTTTGGAGGTAAACGCGGGTTGTTTAGTATGCAGCTAGCGTATGTATGTGGGTTGTCTATTATGCATCTAGTGTATGTATGTGGGAAGTAGTGCATTAGGACGTGTACATGCTCCAAAAAATGGTTTTTTAAAAAGATATCCTCAGCAGTAACTTGGAAAATTGTGCAAGTAGAAAGGCTAATGCCATGTATGCATAGGTAGGGAATTTTAGGTCTATAACAGTAACTGCAAATGAAAATGTTGCAGTTGAGTATTATTCTTGTTCTATGGCTTTGGGATCTTCTGTACTGTGAGCTATCTTTGGAGAAATATGCACTCTCTTGGTTATGTGTTGGTTCTAGTGTTGCTTCCAGAATCATTCTATCTAGCAAAGGTTATGGTGCTCGGGGGTGGTTGTGTGCCTATGGTTGGGTGACAATAGTGATATTGTCTATGGTAAAACTAGCACATCAGATATTCTAACACCTCCATTCTTTTTCAGTGCATATCAATCTTTCAAAATTCATGTGGAAGCATCCCAGGTGCATTCGAGAAAAAAGAGGAAAGGTGGAAATGGTAGTTGGAAACGACATTGGAATAACAGACATATTTGGTTGCATATTTGGTTGCATGGGAAGTTTCCTGGAGACGTGTCCCTTAAAATCTTGATGGATAAAGAATGGAATACAATGCTCGGATATACCCCCAAAGCTTATGTTCTAGCCCGTGGATGGAACTGCTTCATCCTTAAATAGCAGGAGGATATTGCGGCTCTCCTCGGGAGAAATTGGGAATGGGGCCCTTCAGGTTTGATATTGAAAGAATGGATAGTAAATGTTGACCCTTCGCAAGAACTTGTAGCTATAAATAAGGTATGGGAGATTCTTCCAGGCCTCCCCCTGGTGTTTTGGACGAAGGAAGCACTAGAAACCATTGGCAACAAGATTGGAGTCTTTATTAAACTAGAACCCAATTGGTTCTCAAAACTAGATCGCAGATGGGCATGGATTCAAGTGGAGATTGAAACAAGTGAGGATTTAGTAGGCAATGTGGATTTACTTATGGGTTCCAAAAAATGGCACTAGAAGGTGGATTATTGGAAGATCCCCTTTCGGTGTCACAGATTCCACAAGATTGAACACCTGAAAGCAAATTGTAATAGATTATCTCTGCTCTACCAGGCCCATCCCAAGGTATGGGGAAGGAAGTCCTCACTAAAAAGAAATGAAAATGTGGAACCTTTGTCAGTGGAAAATGGAAAAAGTGCAGAGGTAGTGGTCCAAGCAGAAGCTTCCATGGAACCTCAGTCGCAGGCACCCATCAAGTTTGAGAAGTCGGCCTCAGGTAATTCCATAAAAAATCTTGATCAGATTCTCTTCTTATTGAATATAATATTAAAGAGGATAGTCCTTCTAGTGGTGAACTATTTTCATTGGTTTCTTTCCCCCACCTGAAACCCTTGTTTGTGTCTCCCTCGGACGGTGAGTCCCCTGGTTTGTCCTCTATATCTTCTCCCAGAGAGGCTCCCTTGTGCAATTCTAAAAGAGCCCCAGCCTTGAAAAAATTTGAGGTCCCTTCCCTTTCTCCCGTGTCTCCTTCCCCCCCTCTCTCTAGGTATAACTATCTACCCATTTTCCCCATACCTCTTCCTTCATCCTCTTCCCTTCCCCTCTCATCAATTTATCCTTCCCAAAACTCCCCTTTATTATCCCTCAATCCCTAGTCCACTATCAAGCCTCTAAGGGAAAGGTATGTGCTCCATTCCAAAACCTCTCTCAAAAATTATTTCCCCTCTAAAGGAGGTATGGATTTATACCCTCCCCAAGCCAATCCATTTGGGAGAAAGTCCCACCTCTCTATTGGCACAGGGGTAGACCCAGGGTTCAACACTACAACAGCACACCAACAAAACCCTAACTACCGACCCTTTCAGCAACACCTGCAAAGTAGATGAAGTCTCACCCAAGGTAGAGGCAGGGGTGGTTGCAGGACTCGGGTGTCTGCAACCTTAGCTGGGACACAGATATGTGATTGTAATACTTAACGGGGCACTTAATACCGATAGTTCATCAATAGTTTATCACTATCTACTTCGCAGATAAAACGGAGCATCGCATCATTTATCCAGATATGATGTATCTAAGCACTTATCATAGAAAAGAAGGTTATATCTAACAGATTCAAGAATTAATCATATTCACATAGGTCATATCTATATCCATATACAACATTAGCACAAGCATAAGCATGTCTCTCTATTTATATCAAAGCACTTAGCAAGCAAAGACATAAACTCGTCAACACCTGGCACAAAGCAGAGCAACACAGCATATACGTGGTTCACCCCCACCCTGGGGATACATCCACCAAATCTTGTTCTTTATTAACTTCTTCAATAGGTTACATGCATAGAGCCTCCAAACCCTACTCTGCATAGGACAGGAGATCTGTGCAGCTCGCTAGATCCTCCTTCCCCGAGTAGATATAAGCACACAGCCTTCCACAGCTTCTTACAATGACATGCACTTAGCTATGCAAGTCTCACACAGTATGCACAGAGAGAAATCACGTAGATCCACCTTTTCACATAGCAACAATGACTCTTCCTTAGCACTTAGCACAATATCACACATATATCTCTAACATCACATAGATGTGTAACTTGTCCTCCTCTTACATAGCCTAGACATCTATTTATACATTACAAAATAAGCCTAAACATGGGTAAACCCATGGTTCGACATCCCATATCCGTTACATAATCCCAAATCCCAAAAAGGACCCAAAAAGGGGTTGAGATCCTACGATCTTTGCTTTGTCTTGCGCTCCACCTTCGACAGGTTGTCAAAGTCCCAAAATAGGTCAAACTTGACAAAGGATCTCCCAAAACTTGGTCAAGGGCCAACAGGCCCCCAACACTCACCTGTGACTCATCCCGAGTCACTCTGATCTGGATAGTTATGCTTCGAATGCCCTGAGCATAGCTCGAGCTGCTTCGACTTGATTTTGTGCCTTGGCCTCTTATTCAGTGAATTCCTAGATGACTGCATCATTGATCAGTCCTTCTAGGCATTGTTCAGCTGTAGTGACAACCTACTCGAGCCCTGCTCCTTGGCCTTCACCCTCTGTGAACAATTGATACACCATATATTGTACAGGTTGGAGCCTCTAAGTTACTGACATAACTCTGCTTTGGATGGTGTGGATATGTCATTGGACAGTGTGTTTCTCTTAGGAGTGCTTCATTCTTTCCACAGCTGACAGAGGCTTCAGTTGCGCTTGTATCGTTTCGGCTTGATACTTCGCCTCTTGGAGTTGCGACTCTAGTGCCTTCAGTTTTGGATTCTCAGTGAGTTGCTTATATGTCTGGGCACTGCGATCAGTAAGTTTCTTGCATTCCATAGCAAGGGATTTTATTCTCTCAACTGTGCTTCGAGCAGTTGCTTCTCTTTGACTGTGGGGTCTCAGGCACTACGCAGAGTTCTAAGTCTGCGATGCATTGTTGTAGTTGTTGGATAACTTTTGTGAGTTTCTCTACTTGATGTGTGACTTGATCTTCTGCCTTTATTTCTACAACTTTTATAGAGCGAAGTGCTCTGCTGACCACTTGTTTTACTTCGAATTGCTCCGCGAGCAGCTGTTCTTTTCCTTTCTATAGTTGTTTTTTTTATTCATCGAACTTTGCTTGGAGAGAAATATTTTCTTGTTCTACAGCTCGACATTGTTCTACAAGTACTCCCTGCACCTGCATCAAATCCTGGGTGGCTTATTTTGTTTCCTCTTGTGCTCGTCGAAGGCGAGCTTCGATTGTATCAGCTATTCGGTGGAGTTGGGCTGGCTCATCTCCCAACTCTGGTTCTCCCAATGGCAGAGGCACAGTGGAGACTACACGACTTGACCGAAGGGCCTGTTGTACCCCTCGGAGTTTGACTTCAATCCTATCATACATTTCTTCCTCCTTCGCTCCTTGTTTCTCTGCTATCTACAATGAAGCATCGTTCAGGACTGTGATGGTGAAATCAAAATCATCATAGGTGAAGACTATCTACATCTTGGTCATGGTGGCTTTTGATTTCTTCTGGGAAGAAGGTTTCGGGGGGGGAACCTTCCTCTTATTCAAAGGGTCAACCTCATCTTTGGGCAGTGTTACTTCTCCTGGTCTTGGTTCAGTTTCTACTTCGTCACCACCCCCTCGATCAGATGACATTGAAGGAGTCTTCCCTGAGGTGCTACTTAAGTTTTGGACCTCCTCGGTCTTCTTATGTCTCCTGGTTCTAAGTGTATTATGATCTTTATAAGTGTCCTCTGGGATTTCAATATCAGATATCTCTACAGGGTTGGCGTGGATAAGGAGGTCAGCAGACCATTCCTTGGTGATCTCCTCAAGGTCTTCTTCTGTAAGATTATAATATGACTGGAGCTGCTTTTGATGTTCTTATGCTAGCGTTGTGATGTAGATAAAGTGTCGATATATGCTAAACTTCATTAGTGGTCGAAACCTCTGCAAGGTGTTCAGAGTCATGCGAGGCTCGGATTCGATGGCTCGCTTTAGTTGGAGGTAGTATGTATGAAACATAGCATTTGACTGCCATTGTTTGTTCATATCAGTTGAATACCATAGGGTAGAGAACTTTGCGGCAAGTGGTTCAAACAGCTCTATGTCAGGGAAGGTCACACCTTCCGGCATCCCCCATGCAACAAATGCAATGAGGACCAGGATCCAGCTGAAGTGAAATTCATATCCTTGATCCTATGCTTTTCAGCGATGTAGTTCCAACTGGTTGACTAGGTACTTCACCCAGTTCATCTGTAAGCCTTCCGCGCACTTCCCTGCGAGGTCGACGACAAAGCAAGTGACCTGCGTAGGTCAATTATTCCTTACTAACTTTCCAGTTATCAATTGACATGCAAGGCGCACTGCGCCACTCTGGATGGAAGCTACCTTATAGCCTCTTGTTCCTTTCTTCAACATTGCCATATTTATCCTTGATTTTCTATGCTAGTGCACAATCTACGGATTTTCCTGGATAAAATTCCTGTGGGTCGGGTCCTTGCATACTCAGGTCGGTGATCCTGTGGATCAGCGTTGGGTCAACTGTAATGCGGCGGTCCAACCACAAGTAGCCTCCATGGAAGCATGAAAGCAGGAGCTTAACGCATGCATTAACCTCCTGGTGCCTCCCAAAGTGCGGTATCTTCATTACATTGAAGAGGGTGGATTGTACGAGGTCCATAGTCCATTACTGAGGGATGATCTTCGAGTTCTTCCCTTTTATTCTAGTTAGGTACTTATACGGGGCAAGCATACCATAGACCTTTCGGTCTCTAAGATTGAAGTTGCTAAAATTCAACGCTGTGATCTTATCTTGCTCTGTTCGAACTGCGCGTATCCCCTTCGGGAGGTGCGCAGTGACCATAGTGTACTCAAAGTCTCTTGGCACACTGTCATGATTCACCGCGCCAGCCAAAGGCGGGATGTAATCGGGCAATATGGATGGAATCAACTTCACGTTTACTAGGTTGTCTTTATGCTTAGTTCTCTTCTCTACTGATGGTTGGGATATTCCTTCTCCATGAGAAGATGATGGAGAAGATTGCAGTCCTCTCGTCGATGAAGCTTGTACACCTGCAGACATCGACATTGCTCTTTCGGTCATGAGGTCGATCAGAACTTCCTCAACAATTTTCTCTGTTGCGTTGAACTCATCCGACATAGACGTTCAGAGTTATAAATCTCGGGTTCGAAGGGTAACTTAGACACTGCAATAGGATAGAAATGCAATAGCTCAATGATCACTGTATAAAATCAACAAGTCTGCAGGCTCAAATTCACGATTAGCAAAAGTGTTCTCGATGCATGGCGCGACAGGATAAATAGATAACTTGGCAACAGATTGCTTGCAACGGTCAAGAAGCCTTCATTAACTATGTTATGTCCGGTATGGCGCGGTCCAACAGTCTGGTGGCAAACCATAAATGTATTTTTACCCGTTCAGAGGGTCAACCGAACGGTTATGTTGTTCCCAATGGCTATATTGCTTCACCATGGCGAAGTGCCATGTGACGTTGTTCTTCTATCCCGACGAAGCTCCGATTTTGCAAATTTTCCTTCTGCGAAGTTCCCTCTGGAATCGTTTGCAACTTGTCGATCTTATCTCTCTTCTTACTTAGTTTTCTAGCTTTCTTTCCAGTGAGCTTCGTCTCGGTATGCCTTTTTCCATTTTGATTCTTATCTTCTTCTGGCATAGTCACTTCGTGTTGTTGAGATTCTTTCCTAAGATTCGAGGGTGATACTTCTTCTTTATCTGGAATCGGTACTTCAATCTTCTGAGGGTCCTCTAGTGTTCTTGCAAATTCTACATTTGGGTCTCTATTGTAAAATAGCTTCGATCTGTTCTTTTGTTCTTCAATCAAGTGTGTGATCCTCCTAGTCATGAAATCTTTTAACTCTTGCTTCTTATGCTCTTAAACTTCTTCTTCTTCCTTTCTTCTGGCCTAATCTCTTTCAATCCAAGGTTTTCCTAGTAACATGGTAAATGGGGCGTTGTTCTCAATAAATTTAATAATCTCAAAATCTTCCTCTGTCGAAGTTCCATTGGCATTCATAGATATCTGGGTGAGCTTTCCACATAGGTTTATTAGCTTTCCTTTTAATAGTCATATTCCTCCTAATGAAGGGATCATAGCAGGCCTTCCTATAGCTTCCCAAGTTCTTTCTATCATGATATTCACTTGTGTTTCTTCATCTAGAACACAGTCAATGTCGAAGTCTCATATTCTTTCTTCAAGGAATTATTTTTCTTTGAAGAGCTCTGATAAGCTGACATGACAGTGGTCATTCAAGGTCTCTTTTATCTGTAGCAATAATTTATCTAATTCTTTCTGGGGTTCTACCATAATCATAGCTTCTGGATCTGCCTTAGGTTTTTCTTGTCTCATGTTCATTCCTTCAAGCCTAGAAATCATTCTAGGGCAATCCAATACTTCATGGTCCATAGATTTGCAACAAAGACAACCAGGTCTTCTCCCAGGGAATTCCTTAGCAAGATGTCTTGGTTTTATGCAACTATAACAGAGGGTTAATCCTCTCTTTCTTTTCAATGATTCCTAGCCTTTCCTGGACTACGCACTAGGATCATGGTAGCTAACCTGCAAAAAATTCTTTCTATGATCCTGCATCCACTTGTTAGTCCAAACATTCTTTCTATGCATAGGTATAACATATATTTCACTATTCTTATCAGATCCTTCTTTCATCTGTTAGTGCCCTAGTTTTCAAGCTAGGACAGATTCTATCAAACATACCTAGATCCATACTTTTGAAACAAAAATTTCCGCTTATTTTACTTCTACAGAGCACAAAGCTTTCAAATCTATAACTTTTCACTATTCTTACCTTTATCAAAGTACACAGCTTGCAGATCTTACCTTTTTTAATCCAAAATTCTTACCTTTCTCAGAGCACAAATCTTTCAGATCTTACCTCTTTTCTTAAGATCGGACTTCTTTTATTTAGTACAGAGCTTCACAAACTAAGTAGAGTACTGCGCACTAGAGCGACAGATCTACGCACAGAGATTTCACAATTTCAGGTCAGATCTTTGCACAAAGCTTCTTCTTTGTAGGATCCCAGCAATCATAGTTTCAAGTTGGATCTTTGCACAAAGATTATTCTTTCTCAGTTCCCAGCAATCACAGTTTCAGGTCCTAACAACGAAACCATTAGTTGGCACAGAGGCAGACCAAAGGTTCAACGCTACAACAGTGCACCAACAAAAGCCTAACTACCGGCCCTTTTGGCAACACCTACGAAGCAGATGAAGTCTCACCCGAGGTAGAGGCAGGGGTGGTTGCAGGACTCAGGTGTCTACAACCTTAGCTGGGACACAGATCTGTGATTGTAATTCTTAATAGGGAACTTAATACCGACAGTTCATCAATATTTGATCATTATCTACTTCGCAGATAAAATAGAGCATCGCATCATTCATCAAGATCTGATGTATCTA
The DNA here is from genome assembly GCA_009831015.1 of Picea engelmannii. Taxonomy (NCBI): domain Eukaryota; kingdom Viridiplantae; phylum Streptophyta; class Pinopsida; order Pinales; family Pinaceae; genus Picea; species Picea engelmannii. The sequence goes on along the minus strand of ML785300.1, from coordinate 93,411 downwards.
AGCACTTATCATAGAGAATAATGTTATAACTAACATATTCAAGCACTAATCATATTCACATAGGTTAGATCTATATCCATATACAACATTATCACGAGCATAATCAAATCTATCTATTTATATCAAAGCACTTAAAAAGCAAAGACATAAACGCATCAACACGTGGCACAAAGCAGAGAAACACAGCATATATGTGGTTCACTCCCACCCTGGGGCTACATCCACCAACTCTTCTTCTTTATTAGCTTCTTCAATAGGTTACATGCACAGAGCCTCAAAACCCTACTCTGCATAGGACAGGAGATCTGTGCAGCTCGCTAGATCCTCCTTCCCCGAGTAGATCTAAGCACACAGCCTTCCACAGCTTCTTACAATGACTTGCACTTAGCTCTGCAATTCTCACACAGTATGCACAGAGCCAAATCACTCAGATCCACCTTTGCACATAAAAACAATGACTCTTCCTTAGCACTTAGCACAATATCACACAGATATCTCTAACATCACATAGATGTGTAACTTGTCCTCCTCTTACATAGCCTAGACATCTATTTATACATTACAAAGTAGGCATAAATATGGGTAAACCCATGGGTCGACATCCCATACCCATTACATAATCCCAAATCCAAAAAAGGACCCCAAAAGGGGGTGAGATCCTGTGATCTCTGCTTCGTCTTGCGTTCTGCCTTCAACAAGCTGTCGAAGTCCCAAAATAGGTCAAACTTGACCAAGGATCTCCCAAAACTTGGTCAAGGGTCAACACTCTTCAAGGCTCAAGCTAAGGCAGTGGTAGAAATAAAAAATGGAAGATAAATTTCTATCTCTAAGGCCCTTAGAGAAGGGAAGGCCCTTGGCTCCCTTGCCCAATGATGATTATATCCTTTAATGCCAGAGGGGTGGNGGGAATCTATACCTAAAGTGGTTGTTGGTTAACCTCAAACCGAATGTGCTAATGATTCAAGAAAGAAAAATCTAGAAACGCTCTCGAGTCTTGGTTGAAAAATTGGTCTTTTTGCACTCTTGATGCAAAAGGAATGTCTGGAGGGCTTATTACAGGATGGAGCCCTTATTTTCTGGCAACATATTCTTCAGCATCTAGATCATCTATTACATTGAGTCTGAAGCATAAAAACTTAGATAAGAATTTGAATTTTAAAAATCTTTACGGTCCTTGTTGTAATAGGAATCAGTTCTGGGAAGACCTTTTAATTGCAGGTGTTTTAATCGAACCTCCGACCATAATAGGTGGGGACCTCAACTTCATGAATTTTCTGAGAGAGGTATGGGGATCTAACCCCATGCTTGATGGATAGTGAGATTATTTCATCTTCTTATTGGAAAATCAAAAGTTATTCGACATTGAACCTATCAAAATAACACCAAAATGGAGGAACGGTAGATCAAGTCAGGAGGCAGTGGAAAAGAGACTAGATCATTTTTTAGTCTCAAAGGATATCTTGGATTCTAGAGTTCGATTCAAGTCAACTATAGAAAACAGGGGTTTATCTAACCATCGCCCTATCAATTTACAAGTGATGTTCGAGGCTAGATCCCCTCTGTCTCCACTGAAAATCAATAAAACTTGGTTGAACGAAGAAGACTTCAAAAACCTAGTCCTCTCAAATTGGCAAAACCTGGACTCCTTGAAACCTGACCCTATGATGAAGCAAATAGCAGATAATCTAGCTAGGGTCAATCGAGAAATCAAGCAATGGATCCCTATATTTAAAACCCGAAACAAAAGATAAATTCTTGAGATATAGGAAAAAATATCTTCATTGGTCTCATCTTTGGATTCAAGCTCCCCCTCCAAAACTTTATATACAAACTAAAGACCCTAGAGGCTCGTAAAATATCCTGGCTTGAAAAGGAAGAAACATTATGGAGACAAAAAAGTAGAGAATTATGGCTTGAGGTTGGAGACACCAACTCTAAATTCTGATCCAAGAGGATATTAGTGGCCACCCACCTTTTCCAACTGGCTCAAAACATTTTTTTGGCAACTTACTCTTTTTAGTAGTTTTTCAGTTCTTGAACTTTCGAGGCCATTTTGAGGGCCTAAATGACATTTTTTCACGATAGGTCACCTCAATGATCATTTAAGAATCTAATTGAGCCCTCTAAATGAATATCTTCTTCAATACCTTTCCAACGAGCTATTTTGCACCCTAAACGGAGATCGTATGCAAAGGTTACGACCCCGGGAAGTTGATGTACTAACTTACCCCAATGGGGCCCACATGACTTTTGATGCTTCATCTCCTAGGGTTAGGGTTTTGGAATTCATTTTTATTTTAAAAACGCCTTCAGAGCCTCATTGCACTCGTCTTCTTGTGAATGAGTGTAGCCGTCACATCTCTTCTCAAAGATAAGCTACCGCCATTGCAGCAAGCTTGTTTCAGTCTGCATTTTATAGTTTTCAACATATTTCTTATTTAATAGAAGTCAACTTTTATTATATCATTGTTATTGTTCATAGTGACTCTTTGTTAATATTATAAATCTCTAGTTTCATTTCATTCCGCTCATAAATCCAAATCAGTGGTATCAGAGCGGTCTGCTCCTTGTCGTTTTTTTAATGCATGTCCCCGACACGATCAGGGTATAGAGAGTTGGGTATCTACTTGTTTCTCTTGAGGAAAACTACTCTCGCACGCCCAAGTAACCATCCATGGCAAGAGAAAACTAAGATGACGGGACAGGAGATCCTTACAAAATGTTTCTCGAGGAATCCCTTAAGCGATAAAGGAACGAGATGATGGACAACTTTGCACAAATCCTTCGACGGTTGTCAACCAACGATGCATCCACCTCAAGTGGAGGTGCCACCCCCTTTAAGGTACAGATCAATTTCGATATTATTATATTTGCAGTTCAAATAGAAGCAGATGTCATAGATAAATGGTTAAACCTTCTAGAAGGGTATTTTATGTCCACGACTTTTTCGATAGAGAAAATATTACATTTGCGCTCCTCAAGGCCATTCCCCATGTCAAATATTGGGGGGGGGGGACTTCAAATATGAGAATATAAAAATTAACTTATACCTTGAAAGGATAGGTGCCTCCAAAGTGGTCGCTTGATGAAGACGTGCATGTTGTTATCGGTGGGCGTTGAAGAATGTGGGCAAAATTCTTCATTGTTTCGTCCCTCTATCGCGTGAGAGCTTGCTCAAGCAACAGATTAATAGACTCGTCTGCTCTGACATTTTTATTTTCTTCTGCCATGGAGGTTTTATTGGGCATGAAAGAGTGATTTTTTTCAATAGAGACAAGCTCGAGACCCAACTTTCTATACTCAGATCTCGTCGGGGACATGCACTGAAAAATGATCAAGAGCAGCCTCCTCTGATACCACTAATCCGGATTATTTTCGGCATGAAATGAGAGCAGAGATATAATAAAGAAATGTACAGAGATATCTTGGATATCCAACAATATAGCACAAATGTATCAGAGATCAAATCATAAACACATAGATATAGTAATACACAATTTTCTATTAATGAGAGAAAATGTACAAAGACTATAAAAATACAGAGTGAAAGACTCGCTAAAATGGTGGCAACTTATCTCTGAGAAGAGATGTGTCTGCTACTCGCATTCGAAAGAAGGTGATTTTACAAAGAGGCTCCAAAGGCCTTGTTATCATAAACAAAATCCAAAACCCTAACCCCAGAAGATGAAAAGCCAACAGTTTTGTGGACCTCGTTTTGGGTAGTTTGGTGTATCAACTTCCCGGGGCCGTAACTTTGGCATGCGATCTCTGTTTGAGGTGCATGATAGCTCGTTAGAAAGGTATCATTGAGGATATTAATTTTGGGGGTTAAAGTAGAGCCTCAAAATATCATTGAGAAGATCGATCCCGAAAAACCTTCATTTAGGCCCTCAAAATGGCCCCATAAGTTAAAAACTGCTAAAAATAGTAAAATGCCAAAATTGTCAGAATAGTGTTTTGATCCAGTTGGAAGAGGTGGGTGGCCACCGATATCCACCTCAATCAATCCTCTCTTCTTATGAAGCAATGGTCTCAATTGCATTGAGTTCCCGGGGGAATAGGGGAAAGCGATTGAATCTTGGTGCGTTGCTTGCTTTGTTGGAGATGTTGCATTGTGGAAGGTTGTCATGAACCTGTTGCTGGCGGGTTTGAATCTGTTCAACCAGTCGAGCTACATGAGATGTCTGGGTGTAGAAGGAATCTTTGTGCTTTGTTGCATTCTTTTCGACCTGATTTTTTTGGATAGAAGGTGCTTGGGCCAAGGTTGTAGTGGTTGCAGTATCTTTCTGTTCACCTTTTGAATAGATTGTGAAGAAGTTGAATTTTGTAATATGAGATACTACCTTGCAGCATTGTTTAGTTGGGACAATAGTTGGAACTACCTCTGGTATCCTATAGAGATGACCCCCTAGAGTAACAATGACACTACAGGGTCGAGACTCATAGATATCATGGCACTTCCACATATATGGCTGGCCCAAGATAACATCACAAACATCAAGTGGGGAAACATCACATAACACCTCATCCTTGAAGGGTTGGATGTCGTGTGACAATTGGCACTGCTGGCTGACACGAAGATCTTATCCTTGGAGAAGCCACCCGATGTTGAATGGTTGTGGGTGTGGTCTTGTCGAAAATCCCAATCATTTGACGACCTTTATTGAGATGAGGTGCATATGGCTTCCACTATCAACAATAAAATGCAGTGGGGTCCCCTTCACCCACATCTGTGAATGAAAAAGGCGCTCTCCCTCTTCAGGATCTGTGGATTCTTCTTGTTGAATTGTTGCAGTCATGACAATTGAAGTGGGGTCTGCATCGATGATCTTTCTTCTATCAATATTTTCTTAATCGGATTCTAAATCAGGGTTCGGCTCCTTGTCTTTGATATCGGCCACCAATGACTATTTTTAGCAACATTCATCGGTGTTGTGCCAGGGAATTTTGTGAAAATTGCACCATTTTCCGGTGTCTTTCTTCGTCTTTCCGTGACCCTTATTTTCATGTGGGTTGGACTTGTTTTCGAGAGACTGTTTATTTTTTTTTTACAGAAACGATTATAGATTATATTGATGGGGTGGACTAGCCACAGATCCGATTACAAAATGGCCTCGAATTTCTTCGGGCCTGTCTTTCTGAACCATTCTACTTCTATATCTATAGACTTGTGAACTGAACTAGTTCCTGTACGCCTTCTAAAAGAACTGGATTAAATTTAAATGCCGAAACTCCAGTCACTGTTTCAGCATAAGTCTCAGCATTGTTTCAGCATATGTCTCAGCATTGTTTCAGCATTTGTTACAGCGGTGTTTCAGCATATGTTCCAGCACTGTTTCAGCATATGTTCTAGCACTGTGTTTTAGCATATGTTACAGCACTGTTTCAGCATATGTTCCATCACTGTTTCAACATATGTTCCAGCACTATGTTTCAGCATATGTTCCAGCACTGTGTTTCAGCATATGTTACAGCATTGTGTTTCAGCATATGTTACAGCACTGTGTTTCAGCAAATGTTCCATCCATGTTTTAGCATATGTTCCAGCACTGTGTTTCAGCATATGTTACAGCACTGTTTCAGCATATGTTCCAGCACTATTTCAGCATATGTTCCAGCATTGTTTCAGCATATGTTCCAGCACTGTATGTTGAGGGGGAGAGGTCGCCCTTTATTTCTTCTTCACGCGTTCTCATCATTTCACTTAGATTTACAGAATTTGTGGGGAAGGGCCGCTCGGATCTCTTGTCTCCCCCATGGTACTGAGGCAGCTCCTTCGACCAATCGAAACCTCTGTAACGTACTGATCTTACATAATCGCCTGATTCCCAGTCTGCTGTCAAAGATTGCATTTGAGCATATGAGAGAGCACAGGCTTGGGATCAAGGGAGCTCCATGCTTTCTGTCATTTCATTGACTGTCAGTACCCTCGTCTCCAGCAACGCGCCTCTATTGGCTTCCTTGTCAGCCTCCCCATTGAGATCCCTTAATACATGATAAAGTTTATAGGAGTTAAAATTCCTTATAAGGAGGCGAATTTTGTCAAGGAGGTTATTTAGCATAATGTTTTGGGTCTTGGAGTGGTTGATCATGGCCTGTATAATTATTTTGGAGTCACTGATTATTGTCAAATCCTGGATTATGAGTTGGATTGCTTGATGTAGGCCTTGCCAGAGAGCCAGGGCCTCAGCTCTGTTGTTGGACTCTATTCCTAGGCCTATAACAAAACGCGTTGTTGTAGCTTCTATGATATTTTCGATTATGCCCCCTCCCCTAGCCTGGCATGGGTTTCCCTTCGAGGCCCCATCAAAGAAGAGAATAGGTGTTTTTATTTCTCTTTTCCAACTGGCAAAATCCCTCTCACTCTTCCTAATCTCCCAGCCTTCTTTGATTGGATCACTTGCTTTTCGGCCATCGAGACCTTGTATCTTGAACTGGATTAGCCAACATTCCTCTGTGTCATCCAGCTTATGAATCTTGATTGTAGGGAAAAGGTAAGGAGCAGATTCACCCAAGAGGGCTTGAATTTTAGTGACTACTATGGCTGCACTCCTTTGGGTTTCTCTGAAAATTCTATGGTTCCTTTCTAGCCAAAGGTTCCATAGGATAAAATTTGGAAGCATTCCCCACATCAAGAAAACTTGGTTTCTCCCCTTGACAGCGAAAGGGTTAAAGGAGTCCCATTGGAGAAGGAGGCTTATTAAATTAGGGGGAAAATTGAGTGCAAATTGGGGGCCTGTTGCCTTCATCCAGACTTCTTTTGAATAACTGCAGTTTAAAAGAAGATGGTTTGTGGTCTCTTCCGCATGAAGGCATAGGGGACACCTGAAGGGTCCTTCCCAGCCACGTCTTCTGAGGTTCTTCCCTGTTTGGATACTCTTATGCGCCAAGGTCCAAATGAAGAAGTCGATCTTTGGTAGAGAATTGGGCTGCCAGATTGCTTTCCAGAGTGTCGGATTAGGCATAGCAGTGGGGATGTTGTTGAAAAGTTGATAGCCTTCTGTCGTGGTGTAAGCCCTTGCATTCCTTCCCCATCGTCTTTCATCTTTGCCTTTATTTTTTAGGGGGGGCTTCCCTTGAAGACATCTCTTGAGGGCACACCAGTGTCGGTCTAGAGAAGTTGGTCTGTTTGGCACTTCCCACCCTTGCCAGGATTGAAGTCTGTCTTCCCCCCAGATTGAGATGTCAGAAAGCGTTACAATATTTTGACTGTCCATCCAATTTTTGAGACAAATTAGGTCATGTCGATTCTCTAGAGGTGGGTCTCCCAATATTGAGTCTGTCCAGATTCTGATTTTCTTACCGTTTTTTGGCACCCAGGTTAAGTGAGGGCTGAAGAGTGGAAGCGCCTTTTTGCAGAGCACAAAGATAGGGGATCTTTTCATTTCTTTGTAAGGGAACTCTAAGCTTCTATCCCGAGGCCCTCGAAAGTATTTCCTCCAAAGCACGAGTTTACTCCAAGAAGGTTTGCCAGTGACCATCTTCCAGAGCAGCTTTGCACCCAAGGCCAGATTTTGAATTCTTGTTTTTTTAAAGTTGAGTCCCCCTTCCAGGAAGGGTTTTGAAGTTTTTTCCCAGCTAATCAAGTGC
>ML785300.1:44914-57258 GCA_009831015.1 Picea engelmannii | reverse complement strand
CACAACAAGATTTATAGGAAAGAATCATATTACTGTATCATATTAAATGTGAAAGAGAGATTACAACCATGGCCTTGATGTCATAAGGTCCCTTCCAACTGTCCTTTGTTCCCCACACACTTCTTGCTCCAAGGATTCTGAGAGCACGGATCTGATAATATTCACAATCTATCTTGACAAAGGCAAAACTCAAAGACACTCCACCCAAGCTAATAATTCCAAGCCAAATCCCACTTAGCCCTTCTCCATGAGAGCTCCTCTCCTTTTATAAGCTGAAGAGGATAAGGTGAGGAGGTTAGGATGATCCCACTAAATCATGAAATCGAGTAAGATCCAAACCATTCGGATGCCACCTCACCATGGAAGTTTCTCCTTCTAGAAGATTCGAGAAAATGCTCATTTTTCCCATGTGTAAGCATTCTCGCACCCTGCCTATAGAGCAGACTATGAACTCCTTGCGACCTAGATATGATGCAGCCTGTGAGAATCGGGCATTCTCGCACCCTAGCTATAATGCAGCCTGCGAACTTCCTTTTTTATAGGGTTTTTACAAAGGAAAATGCAACTTCTTTTCTCAGGAAAAGTTCTTCTCCCTTCTCTCTTCAAGAACTTAGGCCACTGACCCCTCTGAAGGCAACAGATAGGTTTACATCATTAATAGTCATAGGGATGATGAAAATAATGTGTAATAGAGGTCTGCCAAGTCAACAAGAAAAAGCGCACTCGTCGGGAGTTTAATATGACAACAGAGCTTGGTGGGTATGATATGGATGGAGTCATTTTGGATCTAGGATATGATTCGAATATTTTACCCAATAAATCATGGGAAGTGATGGGGAAATCGAAGTTGGTTTGGTCACCCATTCAGCTTTGATTAACCAATCAGTACAAGATATACCCCATCGAACGAATGGAGCAGGTAGAGGTGAATATAGAAAGAGTAAAAACAAAGGCCAACTTTGAAGTCATTGAAATTATGGATGATTCAGATCTCTACCATGCATTGTTAGGAATCGACTGAGCTTTTGAAAACAATGCAGTGTTGAATTTGAAAAAGCACCAAATGTCATTTGAGACTAACACCCTGCGCGTGGTTGCACCACTAGATCCATATGAAGGCGATCTCTACAATGGGCCTGTCGATGAGGATGCACAGAGCTCGACAATTGAAAATATCTACAAGGCCACGGGCTGTAGGGAGGACTACATCAACCCCACCACAGACAAAGAATTAAGTTGGAGGAGTGTCAAGTCTTATGACACATATTCTGAAGATGCCTTTGATAGATGGTAGAATAAGTTGTATGAGGTGTCAACAAGGAGGTGCGCACACATATATGTGGATCAACACATGGAATATCGTAGCTCCTATAGGTACTATAAGTGTACTTTTGAAGAATGGTGGGGATCTACACAACCCTGACCCATGTGTCCTTGCTACCACCCCAAGTCTCCTAAAAAGTTTTGAAATTCAGTCATCTTCCTAGCATCCTGAATCCCCCTCATGTTGTGCACATAAGAAAAGTAGCGGGGAAGGGTTCTGACCACTCTTCAATCGAATCAAAGCAATCGCATGGAGGGGATCAGCAAACCTGTGCGGCACCTCCTGCTTGTTGAGGAAAAGATATGAATGGATCTTACTCAAGCATTTTTAAAATTTACTTGGATAAAGAAAAGTAGATGGGAATATCACCCTATGTTTATAGCCAACAAAAATAACATCCTAACTCACAAGTATTAATTACGAATGCTTAGGATAGTCTTTTATAAACAAAAAGCTTACTGGAAATTCACCTTTTATGTAATTTTCTGAATATAACAGTTGTTGAAATAAATGTAAGAACACAAGTAAAGGCACCAAGATGATAATAAAGATAGGTGAGACATAAAGCAATCCTTTATTTCATTCCAATTCACCAAAGAGTGATTTTCTTTACAAAATCTCATACAGAAATCTTGGACCAAAGTCAAACTTAGACATCTCCGATGGAACATACAAAAGGACCTCTGACAGAAAACAACAACTGACCTCTAAAAGCTAGATCAGCTTGCCACAGATTGATTCCCACTCGACTATGCACAATAGCCTTTATCAGTCATGAAAATTAATTCACAAAAAGACAAGTCTACACATATCAACACCTCTGAATAACAAGTGTCTGAATGATTTGATTCGGCCATGAATATTGTTGTCTACAATAAGACTCTGCTATCATAAAAGAGAATTAGGTTGTGATGAATATATTAATGAATGAAAACTGAACTATCTAAACATAAACTCAAAGAGCAAACCTTAGCATGCTTCTGCTTCTATCATCCTCTTGTTCCTCCCTTCCCTTTTGCTTTTAACAAATTAGAATTGGTTGAAGAAGTTGAACCAATTCATTAGTTAAGTTAATTAAAAGAATCAACTAACTTTAGTTAGGGTGGAAAGTAATAATTATAATAAAGGGTCATAATTAAATAATAACTAGTAGGTGGGATCCCTTGTAACTCCCTTTGGTTCATAACAAACATAATAATCATAACATAACCATTAGTTAAGAAAAAGACACATCCTTGTGCCTCCCATTAACATATTCAGTTTTGGCAATTAAAACTTATGAAATTTGAAATTATTTCAAAATAATATTCATACATCCAAAAAAACATGTTGTCCAAATATCCATGAAGTCAACTGTCATGAAACAATAGATAACATAAAACTCAAAAGCCATATTTCCCATTCTACGATGCAACCTTTCCTTGGTAGCTGTTGTCACCTCTTGATTTTCCCAAATTTGCCTTAGGTTGTGCAGAGCCTTTAGGCTTAATCTTGTTGATCACGTGGGAACAATCGTCCCTCAAATGCATCCGGGAAGACACAGATTTGTCAGAGTCATTGGAGGGTGAGGAAGGGGCAGCAGTGGCTTTTCCTTTATCAAGTTCATGGTGGGCTTCAGTCTTCAATCTCTTGCTAGCATGGGAGGATTGCACTGGCGAGTGGTTAGAGGCAGCTTGGACAATGGGGTTCAAAGGCGGAGGAGTAGGCAAAGACAAGTTGGGCCAGCCACGATGTTGGGAGACTGTCGAGTGGACAATCTCTTTCCATCCATCATTTTCAGGGACCTCATGTTGTAAGGAGACATGAGGAGGTACAGGGATACCGGGGGCTTGTGCGGCTTGGAAGGGAGGCCTTTCAGGCCTGGATTGGACTATTCCCTGCCCAATCCAATTAAATAATCTGGCATGAAACAATTGGCCAAGCTCTTCTGAATCAACATCAAAATGTATGGAGAACTTGGGCCTTCTTGGGCCTCAGTTCCAGTTACCTCTACCTCTATTTCCTCGGCCATGGCTTCCTCAACTGAAAAAACTCATCCTGCATGCGTGATCGATTAACAAATAATCTTTTAGATAAACATGCATGACAACTCTTAAAAATATGAAATAGATTTGGATCAGAATGTATCAGACTCATTCAATCCAATCCATGCAAATTGTTTTACTGTTAATCAGCGAGCGAGGGAGTGAAACAGGGTTATGGGATATGTGAGGGGTTTGTATTGAGCAAAAAAATGATATAATGAAAGGGGAGAAGCATGGTCATTTCTCAATAACAACAATCAATCAACTATAAAGAAAACCAATAAAACCTCACTGCAATCCACACAAGACACTGCCACTTTCATCCATTTTAACACAAAAATTCTCTTGACTGTAATCAATCTCAGAACAGGGAGTGAAAAAGGAATATGGGAGGTGACGGGGTTTGTAATTAGCGGAAAGTGAAATAATGGAAGGGAAGAAGGACGATTATTGTTCATGGAATTAATTAAGTGATCCATAAAACATTATGTGAAAGGAGATGCATCAACCATCAATCACTTGACTAAATAATAATTTATGTGTATTTCACAAGTTCATTGTTCAAAATCAAATGTCCCACACAATTCCATCACAAAATAGAGGACATCCTATACAATTTGCAAGAGGTTTTGTTCCCTTCATTCACAGACTTTTCATTTTATAACAATTTACAAATAGTACCCATTTCCAATCTTTAACTATCAAAATCAACCACTGCCCATGCATTTCTTCAATCCACAACTATACTCAAAAGTCATGTTTTCAAAATAATAATGATGTCACTATTACTGCAATAGAGCCCATCAAAATGAAATGATATTCATTAACATATATATGCAGTAACCAAAATAATCAAGACCAAATTGCCACGCCTGAAATGACAATTAATCATACAACCAACAACCACCATTTAGACACAAGCTATGCATAGGGTAATTTGCCCAGGCAATGTAGTTATGCCACTATAAAAGAAAAACAATTCAATGGGATTTAAAACCTGGGCCACCTATCCAACACGACTGTCATCAACAACATGCATGCTTTAACCAGTGGTCAATTGCAATAAATAGCATGCTTAAAACTTTGTGGGTATCCCTGAGTATGAAAAACAAGCTATCCATACCATACACAGTGCGTAGCTAACAAAACTCCACAGTGCAACATTTCCACTTAGCACAACAAACACACAATCACGGTAATAATTGAACATATCGGTTGAGCCATCGATTTAATATAAGATTGCTTCGATTTAGTCACACCGTGATCGACTATGTTGCGCACACTCGGGTCTATACAACCAACAAGCACAAGGATGCAGTAGATATACTTTCTATAGTTACCCAGTCCAATAATCATTCGTCCCCAAGAAAACTATAGTTACCATGCCCAATATTTTGTTTTGCAAAATACCATACACACAACGCGACATGCGTGAGAAACACCAAGCATTTGAAACCAATGTCAGCTATCATCTGAAAATTATTAGTTTAGATACTAGTGACTGTATATCAACCAAATAATTCGCCACTGTTGTAGAAAATCAATCAACCGAACAAGTTGTGGTAGCTATGCATAACCATGCATCCAATTGAATCGGGGCAGAGGCCCTTTCCAGTAACAATACTGAGATATTAACATAAGGAGGGTGGTTGTATCTTTTGAAAGTGCAATTGGCAACGAAGGGTTTATCCTTATCATCACAGATGCAGTAACTAAATTCTAAAACAACAGGACTGCCATACAACCAATCGAGTGAATTCATATTCACAAGTAATCCACAATAACCCATAGCAACTTGACAGGCACGAGAATCTCCTTTACAAAATTCGAGAATGGAGGGTTAAGGGTCTATTATGTAGCCAACACCAGGGAATGGAGCCAACTCCTCGTAATGGTTGAACTTTCGAGGCTAAGGGTGTGCACACAGAGAGATACATGATTCATTTACGGATAGGTAACAATCCATGGCAGGGGGACCAAAAAAAAGGGTGAGGCTCTCATTCAGCCGAGCAATTTATTTAATGCACGTAGGGTATAACCCTCGTGTTCTTCATCCAAACTACCACAGTACTGAGGTGAAAACAGGGCCGAGTTAAGAACATAACACTCACTTCGTGACCCTTAGCGGTGGAAACCACCAATGTCGAAGTGAAACACAACATAGTAACGCAGAAAACCTTCGACCATTAAACCCATGAAAGCCAAAGAATGGATTAGTGATGGTGCATGAAGATAGTTATCCACCCAAAACTAAACAAAAACCCTCCAACCAAACAATAGTGATAACAAAGAACTATCACCCAGAAAGACCGACGAACTCAAAAATGTTACAGGAAGAACCATTCACTCTTCATTTCCAGAACCCAAATTTCACACAGTTGCAGCACTTAGGAAACACAAGCCCATACACCTGATCTAGTAATCATTTCATAACCAGAGAAAAATCACGAATGGCCAAAAAAGACATACCTATAATCGAATTCCTTAAAACGAGAGTTGGTTGAGTGGTTCCTTCCTACTAAAATTTTGGAGCATAACCACAACAGTAAGATTGAACAATAGCCCGACTAGGGTGGCAGCCAACAGGAGGAGTAAAGGTGACGTGTAGTAAATGCACGTCGCCTCCACCCACAATTCATTAATTCAACAGTACATGCCAACGAGCCCTCCATTAACACCATCAATCAACCCATGCATCGAGACCATCACCACATTTAAAACCAATAGACCATACCACCTTTCTAACTTAAGCCATAGCATAATCCAAGTTCCATATAACAATTCGCATAACCATTAGCACTATGATCTTGCCAAATGTGCCACCAATGTTCCATACCATATATGTATTAAACATATAACTCAATTAAATCGTATAATAATCACTTGTTAGCTAGGATTTAACAATAATCATCAAGTGTTTTCGTGCATGTAGTATAGTTAGGATAGCTTATAAATCTTCCCCTTGAAATTGTTTCTCATTTATTTTAAGTTATTCACATGTGATATTGCAGAACTAGGTCCCATTCCCTTGCATTTGTTCTAGTATTTTTCCTCTCCCAAAACTGTCCTTCATGTAGTTTTACTAACATGTTTGTTATGCAGGTGCAATAAGAACAGACAACAATGACATTAATGAATATCATAGGTTGTAGTAACATAAGGAATCAACCCTTCATAAGATCAATTTATAACCAATAACCACAAGATCGTCATTAACCATGTAAGTTGTGTCGCACATCATCTGAACCTAAAAAATGAACAGATCTGCTCTCCAAAAGTACAAGGGGGTCCCACCTACTAGTATTATTTAGTTTTTATAATAATAGGCTTTAGAAATACTTTGCGGGCAAAACTTCGTTGACAATTTCAATCATCAACACCGCTAAATTACTTGTGTGTCGGTACAGGAGGTTCTAATCATGTACTTGGCCGCATCATCTCAGGCCCTTCATATATCAAGATGGTGACATTCCCATGGATAGTCCCGGAAATAACTATGGCGTCCTTCCCCATACCTAAGATCCGACGTCGTTTAACTAACTATTCAAGAGCACTTACTCCCTCCCTACTTCCCTGACGTATGACCTCACACCTGATGGTTATGAAAGCTTACACAACCTCCAACTGACCATGATGCAACCCATAGTAATGCAATATGGTACACTCACACATGTCATAATTAGGTCACGTTCAAAGCCCCTATAGCCTCCAGCTATCCCATAGAACTTTGTGGGTAACTCGCTGATCCAGAATTGGATCTAGGAGCTTGATGGGGCTCAGAAAAGGCCTAAAAATCAAAGTGCTCAGAATCTCTTCAAAACATACGTGTTTGTAGGCCTCGTCAATACGAACCCAACGCAACTTAAACGAGCTCAAACGGACGTCGTATTCTCCAGATATAGTGATCTATTCGTTTTGCCAAACAGACAAAAAAAATGATGACTGTACAGTGCCACGTGGCAGCTGACTGTATAGGTCGTATGGACATACAGCTCACGTGGCAGGGTACGTGGCACTGACATGGACAGAGGTTGATGACATGGTAGGTATACATGGACCAATCAGGGAGTGACATGTGTCACCACTGCAAGGGTGACACGTGGCACAGTCGTACGTCGTTTACGTGGCAAGTACAGTGGCATGTGACATGGCAGACACGTGGCTGGCAGATTTGGACGAATCGGGCACTGACACATGGTAGTACTCTCTGCGTATGGTATGGTGCCACGTGGCCCAGAGATGGGCTACCACGTGGCACCTATTCATTGGCTGAGGTTTTGGAAAAAGATTTGGAGTCCACTGGGTTCAAACCATGGACCTCCATGGGCACGGAGCTTTCACATAGACTGAGCACAAGCCCGCCTATATAGTGGTTCTTACCACTATACCTTTCCATATTATGTTAAACTTGTTTAAAGGCTCAGTTGGGCACGAAAAGGGTTGGGGCTAGGCCCCAACCCTTGGTCTAAACACCTCCATATAACCACACAATGGGAGTACACTTGGCACGGCTTGTTATGGTTAGACCCACGGTTTTGGGCTACCCCACTTACCGCTCCATAAGACTCGGTCCTATATACTATGCGCACGGAGGGTAAGGGTTAAGCCCTCACCATGGACCCTGGTCATATTGGCGCTCACCATGTGGCCAATCGCTAATACTGGGCGTGCTGGCCCCCGACTGTTTTGGCTCCTGGTTACGTATAAGGCCATATGGCCCTGTCCTCCAAGCTCCACGCGCCATACCTTATTTAGAGCCCTTGATAAATATCCCATGGTTAAGCCCCCTAGTCAGCGGGCTTAACCGTGGGATATTTATCAAGGGCTCTAAATAAGGTATGGCGTGTGGAGCTTGGAGCACAGGGCCATATGGCCTTATATGTAACCAAGAGCCAAAACAGTCGGGGGCCAGCACGCCCAGTATTAGTGCTTGGCCAAATGGTGAGCGGAAATACGACCAGGGTCCAGCAGAAAAAGGGGTTGCGCCCTATTTATTTTCTATATAGTGGGTTTTTACTATATAATATGGATTTTTATTGATTTATGGGCTGATATTTGGAGATTTTGGTCATTTTTGGGGGGATATTGGGCCCTTTTTTAGGCCAGATCTTGGGGGAGAAGTTCGGAGATGGTTGCCAACTTCAGATCTATATAAACCAGGGTTTTTTGAAGCCAAAGGAGGAGGTTCAGAGCAGGTTTATCCTGAATATTTTCCAAGCCAAAGCCATTTTTATGCAGTGAAGCTGTTGAAGAGAGCACCTT
This sequence comes from Picea engelmannii, assembly GCA_009831015.1. NCBI lineage: Eukaryota > Viridiplantae > Streptophyta > Pinopsida > Pinales > Pinaceae > Picea > Picea engelmannii. Next base: position 48,648 of record ML785300.1, on the reverse strand, counting down.
TGCGGGCCATTTCTGGGAGCTCCGGTCATCCGATTTTAGTGTCGTTTCTTTTGGTTGGGTTCTAGAGATCCAGTAGAACAAGACCAAATCAATTTGTAACCTTTTTTGCACTATTGTGATGTACTTTTAAAGCTTTGAATAGTAATAAGAAAGCCTCACCCACTGAGAAAAACGCTCAGAGACGTAGGCGAGATTGTCGAACTTCGTTATCATTTTGGTGTTTTTATGGTTTGATATTCTCATGCTTAAGTTCAGATATGTACATTTCTTTATGGTTGTCATGTTTACTTTATAATTCTTCCTCTTTCATTCAGCTTCCTAAATGGTTAATTAACACATGCTAAATAACTCAACCATTGTCGTTTAAAAGATCTTTTCGGATCAAGTGGTATCAAAGCTAGTTGACGTTTGGATTTTGAGTTTGCATGTTAACCAGGGAAAAGCTACATCATGGTGAAGGCAAGCTTGTTGAAGAGAATCCATTGATTGGATTGAGAAAGAGAACATCTCAAAGTGAGAAAATGGCATCAGAAGAGGGACTTTCTCAGGATGAGAAAGAGTTTCGAAAAACTTTATTCGCCATGTTGGAGATGATGAAGGTTTTGTATGAGGATTACTTGGAATGGAAGAGACCGAATCTGGGTGAATATTCAAAGGGAAAAAGTGAAGAAGGAGAGGATCCTTCTCAAATTCCTCCTTCACCTCCATATTCACCTCCTTCTTCTCCTTCTTCTTCAAGTTCAAGTTCTAAATCCACTGCAAAGAAACATGTCCATAAACATAAACAAGAAATGCCTTTATTAAAACTTGATGTGAAATTTGAATTACCTATGTATGATGGTGAAATCAATGCAGAGAAACTTGATAATTGGGTCAGACAGATGGAGGTTTATTGCAGTGTGCAACAAATCAAGGATGAGGCAACTCAAATCAAGTTGGCATCACTTAGACTTGTAGGCACAACACTCATCTGGTGGCAAAGCAAGTTGCAAAATGGAACGCAACAAGTGGGTAATGTATTTCCATCATGGCAAAGTTTTATTTGTGCACTTAGAAAGCAATTCTATCCTTTAGGTTATAAAGAGAAAGCTTTAATTGAATGGCAAGCTCTTAAACTAAGAAAAGGACAAACAGTGCAAGAATACATAGATGGCTTTCATAAAATGGCATTGATGTTAGATATTCCTTTACATACCCAAGAAACTCTTATGAAGTATATAGGAGGATTATCTGCACATATTCGAGATAATGTATTCATGTTTGGACCTACTAATCTTGATGAGGTTTTTGTTCAAGCGACATACATTGAAATAGGGAAAACAAGGGTTGGTGTGTCAGGAGAATCGTCTTCAAGGAAAGAGGAAAAAAGGAAGTGGAATAGCAAGAAGGAAAATTCAATGGCCAGAAAGGAAGAGAAACCCTCTTGCAATCATTTCAAGAAAGAGGGGCATGATGAGGACCGTTGTTGGCAATTGCATCCCGAGAAAAGACCGAAGTGGTTCAAGGAAAAGAAAGGGAGGCACACAGTTTCAGTGACAACACGACCAACAAACTTGGGATTGGATTCAGGTGATGAATCAAAAGTCTCATTGGTTGGTATGACAGGTAAAATGATGATGGATTTGATGCTAGAAGTAAATTGTTTCACATAAGGGTCATAATGTGAAATACAAAGGTCGACACATTGATAGATAGTGGATCTCAATCTAACTTAATTTCAGAGGAATTGGTTAAGCAATTGGGATTAAAAACTCATATGCATCATAATCCTTACACACTTAAATGGATAAGCAATAATCATCAATTGCACATAACAAAGTAGTGCACATTAAAATTTTCAATTTCATCTAAGTTTGTGGACGAGGTAACATGTGATGTGGTGCCACTAAGTGAATGTGGACTGGTTTTAGGCAGTCCTTACTTATATGATCGTAAAGAAATCTTCTACAAGGAAAAGAATCAGTATCATCTGACCAAAGCAGGTCAAGAATATGTGGTTCATGCTCATCATTTAAAGGAAAATAAATCTCTTCAAACTATGTAACAATTAAGAAAGGAAGCTCAAGCAAGCAACACACCTATAATTGTTTCAAATCAAGTAATAGATCTTAAGCAAGAACAAGAGATGATTGTAGAATGGAAGATCAATCACAGTTTGCTTCAAGATAAGCTAATGTCGTGCAAGTATTATAAACATATTAGCTCAGTTGTCCTCATATTTTTTATGGGGCTCAGAAAGGCCTAAAATAAAAGTGCTCAAAATCTCTTCAAAACGGACATGTGCGCAGGCCTCGTCGATACGAACCCAACGCAACTTGAACGGGATCAAATGGATGTCGTATGCTCCAGATATGGTGATATGTTTGTTTTGCCAAATAGGCAAAAAAAATGATGATTGCACAGTTCGTACAGTCTGTACAGTGCCATGTGGCAGCTGACTATACAGGTCGTACGGCCATACAGCTGACGTGGCAGGATACGTGGTGCTGACATGGACAAAGTTTGTTGACATGGCAGGTATACATGGACCAATCAGGGAGTGATACGTGTCACCACTATAAGGGTGACGCATGGCATGTCCGTACGTTGCTTACATGGCAGGTACAGTGGCATGTGACGTGGCAGACACGTGGCTGGCAGATGTGGATGAATCAAGCGCTGACACATGGTAGTACTCTCAACGTATGGTACTATGCCACGTGGCCCAGACATGGGTTGCCACGTGGCACCCATTCATTGGCTGAGGTTTTGGAAAAATATTTGGAGTCCACCGGGTTTGAACTGTGGACCTCCATGGGCGTAGAGCTTTCACATAGGTCGGGCACCAGCCCGCCTATATATTGGTTCTTACCACTATACCTTTGCATATTATGTTAAACTTGTTTAAAGGCTCAGTTGGGCACGGAAAGGGTCGGGGCTAGGCCCCAGCCCTTGGTCTAAACACCTCCATATAACCACACTGCGGGAGTACACTTGGCACGTTTTGTTATCGTTAGAACCATTGTTTCAGGCTACCCCACATACCACTCCATAAGACCCGGTCCAATATACTATGCGCGCAGAGGTTAAGGGTTAAGCCTCGGTCGATCGGGCTAGCCCGCCGACCAAGGGGCTTAACCATGGGATATTTTTTGGGGGCTCTAAATACGGTATGGCGCATGGAGCTTGGAGGACAGGGCCATATGGCCTTACACGTAACCATGAGCCAAAACAGTCGAGGGCCAACACGCCCAGTATTAGCGCCTAGCCACATAGTGAGCACCAATATGACCAAGGGCCAGTGGAAAAAGGGGTTACGCCCTATTTATTTGCTATATAGTGGGTTTTTACTATATAATATGGATTGTTATTGATTTATGGACTGATATTTGGAGATTTTGGTCATTTTGGGGGGATATTGGGCCCTTTTTTAGGCTAGATCTTGGGGAGAAGTTGGGATATGGTTACCAACTTCAAATCTATATAAACCATGGTTTCTTGAATCCAAAGGAGGAGGTTCAGAGCAGGTTTATGCTAAATATTTTCCAAGCCAAAGCCATTTTTATGCAGGGAAGTTGTTTAGGAGAGCACCTTTGCGGGCCATTTTTGGGAGCTTCGGTCATCCGATTTCAATGTCGTTTATTTTGTTGGGTTCTATAGATCTTGTAGAACAAGACCAGATCAATTTGTAACCTTTTAAGCACTGTTATGATGTACTTTTAAAGCTTCAAATAGAAATAAGAAAGCCTCACCCA
>ML785299.1:352928-394904 GCA_009831015.1 Picea engelmannii | reverse complement strand
ATGAGGAAGATTTTAATACTATTTTTAATACAGTTTGGAATGACCCCATATATCTGACAGATCCAGGAAAACAACATCGCTTTGTATGGAAATTGAAGCATATAGAAGCATGTATCAAAAGTTGGGCTACTTTACACATAAACACACACTACATAGACTAGAAGCATTGGAGTTTAAATTACTGGAACTCCAACAAGAAGACACACAAGATGGGGAATTTGGGGGTAGGTACCAGCAATTGAAACAACTAAAATATGAGGGGAACCAGTTGTTGCTCACAGAAGCTCTTTGGAGGCAGCGAAGGAGAGAAATCTGGATAAAGTGAAGAGATCTCAATAATAAATATTTCCACCATTTTGCAAGCTCCTGCAGGAACAAAAAACATATTTGGGATATAACAGACAAAGTTGGCACTACACATAGAAGACAACAAGCAATTAACACAACAACTACATGCTTTTTCAAATCATACTTTGAGGGGATGCCACACAACAATATACAAGATCATGTCACTGTGGCTAGGCTCTTCCCACGATTGGTCACAGAGGATAATTCTATTATTATGGATAGTCCTTGTACACTACAGGAGGTTTTGGATGCATTAAAATCCTTCACAAAGGAAAAAAGCTCGGGCCCTGATGGTTGGACTGTAGAATTCTACCTACATTTCTTCGATTTAGTTGGGACCGATCTCCTGGAGCTAGTGGAATATTCCAAACTCCGAGGTACGGTGATTGGGGAACTGAATTCGATATTCTTGACCCTTATTCCAAAAGCTAATAATCCAATTTCATTTGGCGACTACAGACCGATAACACTCTACAACCTGTGCTACAAGTTAATATAAAAAATCATCGCAAATAGGATTAAACCTATCCTCTCGAGGACACTGTCAGGTGAATAGCTGGGGTTTTTAAAGGGTCGAAAAATTCTAGATGCTATTGGCACTAATCAAGAGTGCTTGCACGACATAAAAAACAAGAATTCAAGAGCACTCATCCTAAAACTAGACCTTAAAAAAGAATTTGACTGCATAGACTGAGACTTTCTCAGATTAATTTTGACTCAATCAGGATTCAGCGAAGCATCGATAAAGTGGATCATGAGTTGCATAATAAGTGAAAATTTCATTGTGCTGGTAAATGGTGAATCATCTACTTTCTTCCATAGTGGAAGAGGATTACAGCAGGTGTTAGTCTCTAATTTTGTCTTGGTTTAGTGAGAAACCCTTGTCCTAAACCCTCTCTACCCATTCCTCATTTTCCATTTTCAGTTGTTTTCTATTTTTAGATTTTGGGTATTTCATGGTTTGCATTATAATCTTTGATGATTTATTTAAGTTTGATTTTGAAAAAACATTGTTTAAATTTGAAATGTCTCCTTTTATGCCGTTGGAATTTAAAATTTTCAAGTTGTCAAACGCGCTACGGGAATAAGAATAAGCTTATTCCCGTAGCGCCAAATAATCATGCCATAACTTGCACCTGCCATCTTGATTTAGTTATGATAACCGATTCATGAATTGAGAGTTCGTGTGCTCCCACGAAAGCTTGGCAATCATTTCCAAATCCAACAGTTTCAGAACATAATTGTTATGCATGCGTGCATGGTTCATTTCAAAATTACCTGTTGTTTGATGATCATTATATGTTACCTGTTCGATTTGGCTTAATTCATCCTTAAAGGGAGAAATACAGGTATCCATTCAAAGCAACAGAATATACTAACAATTGCAGGTAGTGAATTTGGAAGCCGAGGACGACGGTTGCAGAATTGAATTTAATGGCGCCAAAGAGGAGCGAACAAGTCGCTAGAATAGAACCAGAAGGTGTTGAACTTCTTGAAGCCTATCCTTAGATGGCCCAAAGATTCAGAGACGCCAGGTGGTTTGAGTTCCTCACCACATTTCAAGGTTATGACAAGCAGGTTTCAATGGAATTTGCTCTGAACTTCGATGGTCACGAGGTTAAAATCAGTAAGATGTTGATGTTGGTGACAGAGAAGACCATAGCAAAGGCTTGCAGGCTTGTGGTTGGAGGGGAAATATGGTGGAAGAAGGAGCACGTGGTTACTAAATTTGTAAATCAATTCCTCCTTCCAGATAAGCAGAATCCAGATTGGAGAAGGGGAATACCTTGCAGCTGGGTTCGACCCGAATGGCACACTGCTCTAGTGGTGATTCACAGATACATCACCTACGAAGGGAGGTTTTCATTGGTCTACATCTACCATATCAGAATACTGATGCATCTAAACGATGATTACCCTCTAAATCTTCCTTATTTTCTGCTTAAAAGTTTGACAAAAATATCCAAGAAAGTGCAGTCAATTTCCACTAATGCTAAAGGCAGTTTGTTCCATCAAGTCCCGATTAAAACCCTAGTCATTTCTACCCTGAACAAATTACAGAATCCCTGGAACTGGCTCACACAATCCTTAAAACCTATTACTCAATCTAATAAGCAGAAAAAGGGTAGAGGAAGGAAAACTAATAAACAGAGTCGAGATATTTCTGATGAAAACCCCATGAAAGATGAAACTTTTGATATCAACGTAACTAAGAAGAGCAGAAGTAAGAGACCTAGATGGGAGCCCGAAATTGAAATGCTTCCTAAGGAAGATGTTAAAGGAGAGACAGAGTCAGATAATGATTTTGTTGCTCAAACTACAGTCAAGTCTGAAATGCCATCGACCAGCAAAAGGAGCGTTGCAATCAAAGGAAAAAAGGATAAAGGTGTGTGTGTATCATAGAAACCTCGGAGAAATTCGACCAGGGATACTAATAAGTATAGGCTGAAGTTGAAGGCAATGTTCAATCCGGAAATCAAAGAAGAAAACACCATAATCATAGAAGATGATTCTGAGGATGTCGAAACAAGCACTAGGAAAAGAGCAAAAAAGACCCCATTTCCCAAGAAATCTGTCAACAAAGGAAAGGGAATACTTACACCACCTACAGGCCCTGTAACGAGAGCTTCAACTAGATTAGCAAAGGCTAAAGAGATGGCTAAAGGCATCAATGAATTCCCTGAAGAAAAACAGGATTACTTGGAAGACTCAGATTACTTACCAGATGTACCTGGAGCTTTAGATTCATCAAGTTCTGAAGAAGAACATAGCTCAGAATTAATCTCAAAATACTAGGTTAAAGCCAAGGAACCTAGTGTTACCTTAAATCTGAATGAAACTGCACCTTCTGAAGATTGTTCAGGATTCAGGGTTGAGATAAGCACTGATAAGGAAAAGATTAAGGAATTTCAGAAAACCATAAAACAATTAAAGAAGGAAAAGATGCAGATAGAACAGTGGAATGCTTGCTAGCAAGAAAGGATTCAAAGTCTTTAAAAGAAGAAGAAGGAGCAAAGGGCATTGCTTAAGGAACTCAGGGAAATCAATTTCAGACTTTACTGGCACAATGTTGTGTTAACCACGAAGCTCAAGCAGAAAAACGCCAAAGCCACTGCTGCAATTCTATCCTAAAGGTAACATGAAGATTTGTTACAATTTTGTTTAAAGGTTCTCCAAGAGATATGGCAAAGATTACTCATTTTGATCAGGGAGATGCTAAGACTTTGATTTGTTTTACAGAGTCAAACAAAATCCCTATTTTGTAGAGTCAAATGTAATGATGGAAATGTTTGTTATATCAAGTTGTTGCGCTGTGGACTATTTTGGGGGTAGAAGCTCATTTTGAGTGAATTACTTTAAGAATTGGATACTTTTTTATTCTAGTCATTTAAAAGTTGTTTTAGATAATAGGATCTGGAATTTTTATAGATAGTTTAAATAGACAGAAGATAGACCATATGAGGGTCGAAAAAGGGGAGATCCAGTGAAACTTTTTGTGGAGCTTATTGTAAAAGATATTTATGTTCAATTGACACTCAATAGCAAAGGCATATGGATGGTTAGACCTTCTTTTTTCTACTCCGTTATTTCATTCTTCATGCTTGAATTTATTATTCAGATTTCAATGTGTTTTGGTTCTTGAATGTTAATTTATACAGTGAAGATTTTGCTGTAGAGATAAATTTTCAAGTAATAAGGTCAAGCTGATTTCTTTGTTTCTTTATAATATATTGAGACAAAAAACTCTTGTGAAGTTGACATATTGAAGACTTCACTTTCCTTTTTCTTAAATTTGTTTAATCCATCTATGTATCTACCTATTATTCAGTCAGTGGGATATATAGTGTTTTATTCTTGATTTTCATGTCATGTTGTAATCTCGACCCAGTTTTCAACCACTTTACAATAAACCAAATCATAAACCTTAAAAATACTTTGTAATAAACGAATGATGCCCTAGCTTGCACTCTCACAGTCAAGTGCAACTTTAGGGACTAACATTTTTGGTGCCATTGCCGGGGACGAAGAAACAAAGATATCTTCCCTGGGGAAACGACAAGTTTAGATTCAGATCTTGATGGTGAACAAGATTTTGGACATTTTCTAAAGACTATGATTATTCACCTGGCAACTCCTCTGTGGTAATTCTGGCTACTAAGAAAGAAGGGAAAGGACCTAAGATTCCAAAAAATCCTCCACCATAAAATAAGAGACCAGTAACAAGGAAAAATCCAGATCCTGAGCCTGTAGCAGTAGTGCAAGATCCTGAAAAAATACTAAGAAAGCCTAAAGTTCTTCCTGGTCAATCTTCACATTCAAAAGAGAAATTATCTTCAGAAAATTCTCAGGAAGAATCTTCTGAAATCATTAAAACTCAAGCAAATGAAGATTTGAAACCCGAAAGTGAAATTAAGCCTATTGTTGAGTCTGATATAGTTTCATTCCCAACAAATGTTTCAGAATTAAATTCAAAACAAAGGAAGTTGCTTATTGAACTTATTAAACAGGAATATCCATTCTTGTTGTATGAAACTGGAAATTTGAGAGTTCCCAGCACAAGTGTTAAGACTGAAACAGAGACTTCTTCATCATCTTGTGAATCTTTCTCATTTGAAGATTTCGGATCACATTACTGTTATTTTGATAATCCTCTGTTTCTCAATCCATTAGTTGATCATAGTTTAGAAGATAAATCTCCATCTGCTGAAAGATAAGGTTCAGGGACAATACATTTAAGTTGTAATATACAAGGGATTGTTTCAACTACAACATCACCAATATTGCTTACTACCCAAGCTCTAAACATAACCAATATGGCCGCAGATAGAATGGACCAAATAGTTGCAGCTAGGTATGCTCCCCTGGTACTTCCTCAAGTCATGTATGCTTTTCCACCAAATGATTATATGAGATATTTGCCCAGATTCAATGGAGATGGATCAGTTACTGCTGAAGAGCATTTGAGTTCGTTCTATAGTTTTGCAGAAAATTTTAATGTAGAGCATGCTGATGTATGGATGAGATTATTCGTACAGAGTTTAAATGGGGAAGCAAGAAAGTGGTTCAGGAGTTTGCCTGCTAATTCAATAGCTGATATTGTAGCTTTAGATGAGGCCTTTCTCAATCGATGGGCAAATAAAAAAGGATTTCAGTATTACCTTACTGAATTTGGTGCTTTAAGGAGGAAACAAGGAGAATCAATTCCTGATTTTACCAAAAGGTTCAACATGATGTACGGTAAAATTACAGAGGGGATAAAACCTTCAGAAACATCAGCTAAAATCACTTTTGCCAATTCATTCGATGTTGAATTTTCTTTATTCCTTAGGGAAAGAAGAGCCACTACCCTCAGCATAATGAAAGATGCAACTATTGAGGTAGAATCAAACATATTAGCAACAAACAAATTGAAGTCGAGAAGTGACAGAGATAGGAAAAAGCAAAAGGAAGAATTGCCTTCATATTCTAATTCAACATCCGATATTAAAATGGATGAAATGACTAATATGTTTAAAACTTTGACATATGAGATGGAAAGGTTGAAGATGGAACAAAAACATCCCAATAGACCTGCACAGGAGGGAAGTTACAGAAATCCAAATCAATTCAGGAGACCAAATAATGTACCTCAAATTTTACCAAGAGAAAGAAAAAATCAAGATGACCAAAAGGTGTTACCTCCTTTTCAGAATAATATAGTAGATGACGAGGAAGATAATTATGGTATAGAAGAAGACCCTACAGTTCATTTGAATGATTCCGAATCATCTCCTCTACATCTGACACAACAAGAATATGAAGATACTTTGATTGCAAATCAGTTTGAGGAAGGGGATGGAGAAGAGATTGTCTAGCATGAACCTACAGGGAAAAGGTACAATCTCAGATCTGGTTCCCAGACACCTAAAGTAGATATACCTATCTCTACAAAGAAAGCCCGTACTCCAGTTAAGACAGGGGCAATCAAAGGTGTTCCCAATGTTCAAGCTGATCATTCATTAAAGCAACCTATCAAAGATAACACTGCTGACATAAGGGAACCAGAGAAAAATGTTTATGCTTTCAATTTAGAACATGAAATCAACAAAATCAAGATCCCAGTACCATTATTAGAACTTTTGAAAACATAACCATTCAGAAAAATTGTCCTTAAGGCTCTAGAAGCTCCAACTCATGTCACCTTCTCAGATATAGTCAACCTTGAAGATGAAAACCCTTCCATTACTATTGGACCTCACATTCGAGACAAAATTGATGCCTCTCAACCATTTTACATTTCAGTAAATATCCATGACAAGATACTGCATAATTGCTTAATGGATTCTGGTGCTTCGCATAATGTCATGCCTAAGGTGATGATGGAAGAATTAGGGTTAGACATTACTAGACCATATCATGATCTATATTCTTCTGATTCCAAGAAAGTCAAATGTCTTAGGCTTATGAAAGATGTGGTTGTAACTCTTTCCCAATTACCTATGAAGAGTGTGGTGTTAGATGTTATCGTGGCTGACATACCACCAAAATTTGGGATGCTTATTTCAAGATCTTGGGCTAAAAAGGTAAGTGGCACTCTGCAGATGGACCTAAGCTATGCAACCATACCTGTTTTTGGTGGCAAACAATGGAGATTATACAGAGAAATCAGATTGGATTATTTGGTAAGTGATCACGATAATCCCACTAATCATCCTATACATGTTGTAGAAGATGATCTGGGTTCTTCTATTTTTCATATGGATGAGGAAATGGTAGAGGTATCAGTCAGAAAGTCAATAACTGCAGTAGGAGATTGTGAAGACCATTTTGTTTGGAAAATGTATTTTGATGGGGCTTGTTCTAAAGAAGGTTCCGGAGCTGGTATTGTCTTCATTTCCCCTACCAAGGAGGTTATTCCAATGTCATATAAACTTGAATTTGACACCACTAATAACATCAGTGAGTATGAAGCTTTGTTGTTAGGTTTGAAAGCCGCAAGAGACATGGGAATAAATAATTTGTCTCTTTTTGGAGACTCTGAACTTATTTTTCACCAGGTTAGAAACATATATCAAACCAAACAGCAAAGATTGAAACAATACAGAAATGAGGTGTGGGATTATGTGGATAATTTATTCTTGGCATTCAATATTACTTTTGTTCATAGGGATTTAAATCAACAGGTTGATTCTTTGGCATTTGTAGCAAGCAACTTTAAAACTCCGATGTTTCCTAATATGAAGTTTCAAATTGAAGTTAGACACAAACCTTCAATTCCGGATAATATAAAACATTGGCAGGTTTTTAAAGATGATGAGGAAATTCAAAGATTTTTGAAAACCATTGAATAGTTTTCTAATATTTCAATTGATCAAGATGACGAAGATGCAGAAGCAGAAATACACACTGCAGAATTTCTTCAAGATACTATTGCTGGTCACAAGATCATCGAATTGAAGACAAACCATTTGCCTAAGGGTTTGGTTCCATTAAAAAGGTTGTTCGATCATAATGATGTCTCCAGGAAGGTTGTTATCCAAATAGAAGAAGCAAATGTGGAAGACCATGACATTAGTTCAGATGCAAATCCCAAGTTGGTAAAAATATCCAGGAAACTGTCAAAAAAGCAGAAGGAAGCATATATTGAATTAATGAAACAATATTCATATATATTCCCCTGGTATTATGAAGATCTGAAAGTGTTTGATACATAAATTATTCAGCATAAAATCCCTCTGAAACCTGGATCAAAACCTGTAAAACAAAAATTCAGGCAATTCAATCCTTTACTGTTACCAATAATAGAAAAGGAGTTGAAGAGGCTGCTAGAAGAAAAAAGCATAGTGCCACTAAGATACTCAGAATGGGTAGCGAACCTTGTGCCCGTCAGGAAAAATAACGAAGAGATAAGGCTCTGTGTAGACTTCCAGAATCTGAACAGGTGTTCTCTGAAAGACAATTATCCATTACCAAAAATGGATTATATCTTACAAAAGGTTGTCAGCGCAAAGATTATTTCTATGCTTGATGGATATTCAAGGTACAATCAAATATCAGTAATGGAAGAAGACAAAAAGAAAACAACTTTTACCACTCCTTGGGGCACCTTTATGTACGAAAAGCTTCTTTTTGGGTTGATGAACGCTGGAGCTACATTTCAAAGAGATATGGATATAGCTTTCATTGGAGAGAAAGACAGGTTTGTGGTGATTTACCTTGATGACATCACTGTATTTTTAGCATCAGATGAAGAACATTTACAGCATTTGAAGCAGACCTTTGAGAAATGCAGGAAGTACGGAATATCACTTAATCCCAAAAAATCACATTTTTCCATGGAGGAAGGTAAGCTTCTTGGACACATCGTTTCGCTTGAAGGAATTAAACTAGATCCAGAAAGAGTAAAGGCTATTCAGCTAATTGACATTCCGAGAAATAAAAAGTCAATTCAGTCCTTCATTGGTAAGATTAATTTTTTAAGGAGGTTTATACCTAACTTTGCAGAGATTGTCAAATACATCACTGACATGTTGAAAAAGGATGCATAAATTAAGTGGATACCGGAGGCAAGAGAATCCTTTGAAAGAATCAAATAGGCTATTGTTCAGGCACCTGTTCTAATTAGCCCAGAGTTTTCTAAAGAGTTCATGATTTTTTCATTTGCATCAGAAAATACCATAGCCGTTGTTCTTCTGCAAAGAAATGAACAAGGTCACAAGCAACCTATCTCCTTCTTTAGAAAAACCCTCAGGGATTCTGAATTGAAGTATGATCTAATAGAAAAACAGGCTTATGCCTTAGTAAAGGCTTTAAAATCTTTCAGAGTGTATATTCTTCAATAAAAAATTACTGCTTATGTCCCAAGCAGTGCAGTCAAAGAAATATTGGTTTAGCCTGATTGTGAAGGTAAGAGGGGGAAATGGATAACCAAAATCTTGGAATATGATCTCACCATAAAGCCTACCCAGCTAATAAAGGGACAAGGCCTCACCAAATTAATGACAGAATCCAATTACAAAGCAATTGGATTATACCATCTTTCAGACATGACACAAGACTCTTCTGTACAGATTGAATAAATTGATTTACAAATAAACAACAAGTATTTTTCTTTAGAATGGTATAAAGACATCATATTTTTCTTGCTGAATTTTCAATCTCCCCCAGAATTGGATAAATCAAAATACACATCATTAAAGTTGAGAGCTATAAAATATTGTATTGTTGATCAGATCCTGTTTTGGAAAGATCCCAACGGTTTTCTGTTGAGATGTGTGGATGAAAAGGAGGCTAAACAAATATTTCAAGATCTGCATCATGGTGTCTGCGAAGGTCATCATCATTGGAAGGCTACTGCCTTCAAAATTCTTAGAGCAGGCTATTACTAGCCAGTTCTATTCTCAGATATTTTTTCTCAGGTCAGGGCATGTGAACCTTGTCAGAAATTTGTCGGGAAGCAAAAACTTATATATATGCCTTTGAAACCAATCATTGCTCACGGACCGTTCGAACAGTGGGGATTAGATTTCATTAGAGAGATTAATCCCACCTCATCAGGGCAGCATAGATGGATTCTTACGGCCACCGATTATTTTACAAAGTGGATAGAAGCAATTCAAGCTCGAAATACTACAGACAAGGTAATCATGGAATTTCTCTAGGGATATATTTTTTCCAGGTTTGGCTGTCCTAAAACATTGGTCACTGATAATGCACAGGCTTTTAAGTYGAATTCCATGCTTGAATTCTGCAATAAATACAATATCAAATTGGTTCATTCTACTCCCTACTACCCCCAGGGGAACGGATTGGYYGAATCTTCCAATAAGACACTGGTAAGGATTATMAAAAAGTTGCTGGCAGAAAATAAAAAAGCATGGGATTCCAAGTTAAAGTTTTCTCTATGGGATGAATGCATTAGCAATAAGAAAGTTATTGGGGCATCTCCCTTCCAGATGGTATATGGCACATAAGCTATCCTTCCAACTCAATTGGGCCTGCCAGTCTTGAAGTTTCTGCAATAAGAACAGGAAGAACCCAATGATGTACAAAGAAGGATTTTTCAGCGCATTGAAGTTCACCAGGCCAGAGAACAGGTTAACTAGAAAGCTACTGCTCATTAGGAAACAATCAAGGCTACATTTGATAAAGGAAGTAAGAAAGATGTTTTCGATGAAGGAGATTTGGTGTTGAGATGGGATGCCAGGAGAGAAGATAAAGCAAAACATGGAAAGTTCGATAATCTATGGTACGGTCCTTTCAGGATAACCAAGGTAATGAACAATAACACTTTTCTCCTACATAATTTAGATAACACTGAAATTTTTGGGGGCCTAGTGAATGGGAGGTTCTTGAAGGATTATTTCATCTAAAGGTTCGACAGGTTAGAGTTAGTACAATAGGTTTTCTTTCAATAAAGACTCCATATACCCAATGGACTTGTTTTTATAGTTATGCTAAGAATAAAAGACAGACAATCACAAGGGAATCAATGAATCAAAGATGAAGAAAAGGAAATGGTCTGCAGTTCTTGGAGTTTAGTATCAAAACTCCATCCCTGGAAGGAGCCAATGTTAGTCTCTAATTTTGTCTTGGTTTAGTGAGAAACCCTTGTCCTAAACCCTCTTTACCCATTCCTCATTTTCCGTTTTCAGCTGTTTTCTATTTTTAGAATTTGGGTATTTCATGGTTTGCATTATAATCTTTGATGATTTATTTAAGTTTGATTTTGAAAAAGCATTGTTTAAATTTGAAGTGTCTCCTTTTATGATGTTGGAATTTTAAAATTTCAAGTTGTCAAACGCGCTATGGGAATAAGCCTATTCCCGTAGAGCCAAATAATCATGCCATAACTTGCGCCTGCCATCCCGATTTAGTTATGATGACACGATTCATATATTTAGAGTTCGTGTGCTCCCACAAAATCTTGGCAATCATTTCCAAATCCAACAGTTTCAGAACATAATTGTTATGCACACGCACAGGGTTCATTTAAAAATCACCTGTTGTTTGATGATCATTATATTTTACCTGTTCGAGTTGGCTTAATTCAACCTTGCAGGGAGAAATACAGGTATCCATTCAAAGCAACAGAATATACTAACAATTGTAGGTAGTGAATTTGGAACCCGAGGACGACGGTTGCAGAATTGAGTTTAATGGTGCCAAAGAGGAGCGGACAAGTCGCCAGAATAGAACCAGAAGGTGCCGAACTGCTTGAAGCCTATCCTCAGATGGCCCAAAGATTCAGAGATGCTAGGTGGTTTGAGTTCCTCACCACATTTCAAGGTTATGACGAGTAGGTTTCAATGGAATTTGCTCTGAACTTCGATGGTCACGAGGTCGAAATCGGTAAGATGTTGATGCTGGTGATAGAGCAGACCATAGAAAAGGCTTGTAGGATCGTGGTTGGAGGGGAAAGATGGTGGAAGAAGGAGCACGTGGTTATTGAATTTGTAAATCAATTCCTCCTTCCAGATAAGAAGAATCCAAATTGGAGAAGGGGAATACCTCATAGCTGGGTTCGACCCGAATGGCACACTGCTCTGGTGGTGATTCATAAATACATCACCTACAAAGGGAGGTTTTCATTGGTCTACATCTACCATATCAGAATACTGATGCATCTAAATGGTGATTACCTCTAAATCTTCCTTTTTTTATGCTTAAAAGTTTGACAAAAATGTCCAAGATAGTGCAGTCAATTTCCACTAATGCTAAAGGCAGTTTGTTCCATCAAGTCCTGATTAAAACCCTAGTCATGTCTACCCTGAACAAATTACAGAAGCCCTGGAACTAGCTCACGCAATCCTTAAAACCTATTACTCAATATAATAAGCAGAAAAAGGGCAGAAGAAGGAAAACTAATAAACAGAGTCGAGATATTTCTGATAAAAACCCTGTGAAAGATGAATTTTCTGATATCAAGGTAACTAAGAAGAGTAGAAGTAAGAGACCTAGATGGGAGATAGAAATTGAAATGCTTCCTGAGGAAGCTGTTAAAGGAGAGATAGAGTCAGATAATGATCTTGTTGCTCAAACTACAGTCAAGTCTGAAATGCCATCGACTAGCAAAAGGAGCGTTGCAATCAAAGGAAAAAAGGATAAAGGTGTGTGTGTATCACAGAAACCTCGGAGAAATTTGACCAGGGCCACTAATAATTGTAGGATGAATTCGAAGGCAATGTTCAATCCGTCAATCAAAGAAGAAAACACCATAATCATAGAAGATGATTATGAGGATGTCGAAACAAGCACCAGGAAAAGAGCGAAAAAGACCCCATTTCCCAAGAAATCTGTCAGCAAAGGAAAGGGAATACTTACACCACCTACAGGCCCTGTAACGAGAGATTCAACTAGATTAGCAAAGGATAAAGATATGGCTAAAGGCATCAGTGAATTCCCTGAAGAAAAATAGGATTACTTGGAAGACTCAGATTACTTACCAGATGTACCTGGAGCTTTAGATTCATCAAGTTCCGAAGAAGAACATAGCTCAAAATTAATCATAAAATACCAGGTTAAAGCCAAGGAACCTAGTGGTACCTTAAATATGAATGAAACTTCACCTTCTGAAGATTGTTCAGGATTCAGGGTTGAGATAAGAACTGATAAGGAAAAGATTAAGGAATTTCAGAAAACCATAAAACAATTAAAGAAGGAAAAGATGCAGATAGAACAGTGGAATGCTCGCTAGCAAGAAAGGATTCAAAGTATTAAAAAGAAGAATAAGGAGCAAAGGGCATTTCTTAAGGAACTCAGGGAAATCAATTTCAGACTTTACTGGCACAGTGTTGTGTTAACCTCGAAGCTCAAGCAGAAAAACAGCAAAGCCACTGTTGCGATTTTATCCTAAAGGTAACATGAAGATTTGTTACAATTTTGTTTAAAGGTTGTCCAGGAGATATGGCAAAGATTACTCGTTTTGATTAGGGAGATGCTAAGACTTCAATCTATTTTACAGAGTCAAACAAAATCCCTATTTTGTAGAGTCAAATGTAATGCTGGCAATGTTTGTTATATCAAGCTGTTGAGCTATGGACTATTTTGGGGTTAGAAGCTCATTTTGAGTGAATTACTTTAGGAATTGGATACTTTTTTATTATAGTCATTTAAAAGTTGTTCTAGATAATAGGATCTGGAAGTTTTATAGATAGTTTAAATAGACAGAAGATAGACCATATGAGGGCTGAAAGAGGGGAGATCCAGTGAAACTTTTTGTGGAGCTTATTGTAAAAGACATTTATGTTCAATTGACACTCAATAGAAAAGGCATATGGATGGTTAGACCTTCTTTTTTCTACTCTGTTATTTCATTCCTCATGCTTGAATTTATTATTCAGATTGCAATGTGTTTTGGTTCTTGAATGTTAATTTATACAGTGAAGATTTTGCTGTAGAGATAAATTTTCAAGTAATAAGGTCAAGCTGATTTCTCTGTTTCTTTATAATATATTGAGACAAAAAACTCTTGTGAAGTTGACATATTGAAGACTTCACTTTCCTTTTTCTTAAATTTGTTTAATCCATCTATGTATCTACCTATTATTTAGTCAGTGGGATATATAGTGTTTTATTCTTGATTTTCATGTCATGTTGTAATCTCGACCCAGTTTTCTACCACTTTACAATAAACCAAATCATAAAGCTTAAAAATACTTTGCAATAAATGAATGATGCCCTAGCTTTCCCTCTCACAGTCAAGTGCAACTTTAGAGACTAACATTTTTGGCACTGTTGTCGAGGACGAAGAAACGAAGATATCTTCCCTGGGGAAAGCACAAGTTTAGATTCAGATCTTGATGGTGAACAAGATTTTGGACATTTTCTAAAGACTGTGATTATTCACCTGGAGACTCGTCTGTGGTAATTCTAGCTCCTAAGAAAGAAGGGAAAGGACATAAGATTCCAAAAAATCCTCCACCATCAAATAAGAGACCAGTAACAAGGAAAAATCCAGATCTCGAGCCTGTAGTAGCAGTGCCAGATCCTGAAAAAATACTAAGAAATCCTAAAGTTCTTCCTGGTAAGTCTTCACATTCAAAAGAGAATATATCTTCAGAAAATTCCTAGGCAGAATCTTCTGAAATCATTAAAACTCAAGCAAATGAAGATTTGTAACACGAAAGTCAAATTAAGCCTCTTGTTGAGTCTGATATAGTTTCATTCCCAACAAATGTTTCAGAATTAAATTTAGAACAAAGGAAGTTGCTTATTGAACTTATTAAACAGGAATATCCATTCTTGTTGTCTGAAACTGGAAATTTGAGAGTTCCCAGCACAAGTGTTAAGACTGAAACAGAGACTTCTTCATCATCTTGTGAATCTTTMTCATTTGAAGATTTCGGATCACATTACTGTTATTTTGATAATCCTCTGTTTCTSAATCCATTAGCTGATCATAGTTCAGAAGAGAAATCTCCATCTGCTGAAAGATAAGGTTCAGGGACAATACATATAAGTTGCAATATACAAGGGATTGTTTCACCTGCAGCATCACCAATATTGCTTACTACCCAAGCTCTAAACACAACTAATATGGCCGCAGACAGAATGGACAAAATAGTTGCAGCTAGGTATGCTCCCCTGGTACTTCCTCAAGTCATGTATGCTTTTCCACCAAATGATTATATGAGATATTTTCCCAGATTCAATGGATATGGATCAGTTACTGTTGAAGAGAATTTGAGTTTGTTCTATAGTTTTGCAGACAAATTTAATGTAGAGCATGTTGATGTATGGATGAGATTATTTGTACAAAGTTTAAATGGGGAAGCAAGAAAGTGGTTCAGGAGTTTGCCTACTAATTCAATAGTTGATATTGTAGATTTAGATGAGGCCTTTCTCAATCGATGGGCAGATAAAAAAGACTTTTAGTATTACCTTACTGAATTTGGTTCTTTGAGGAAACAAAGAGAATCAATTCCTGATTTTACCAAAAGGTTCAACCTGATGTACGGTAAAATTCCAGAGGAGATAAAACCTTCAGAAACATCAGCTAAAATCACTTTTGCCAATGCATTCGATGTTGAATTTTCTTTATTGCTTAGGGAAAGAAGAGCCACTACCCTCAGCCTAATGCAAGATGAAGCTATTGAGGTAGGATCAAACATATTAGCAGCAGACAAATTGAAGTCTAGAAGTGACAGAGATAGGAAAAAGAAAAAGGAAGAATTGCCTTCATATTCTAATTCAACATCCCATATTAAAATGGATGAAATGACTAAGATGTTGAAAAATTTGACATCTTATATTGCAAGGTTGAAGATGGAACAAAAACATCCCAATAGACCTACACATGAGGGCGGTTACAGAACTCCAAATCAATTCAGGAGACCAAACAATGTACCTCAAATTTTACCAAGAGAAAGAAAAAATCAAGATGACCAAAAGGTGTTACCTCCTTTTCAGAATAATGTAGTAGATGAGGAGGAAGATAATGATGGTACAGAAGAAGACCCTGCAGTTCATTTGAATGATTCTGAATCATCTCCTCTACATCTCACACAACAAGAATATGAAGATACTTTGATTGCAAATCAGTTTGAGGAAGGGGATGGAGAAGAGATTGTCCAACATGAACCTACAGGGAAAAGGTACAATATCAAATCTGGTTCCCAGGCACCTAAAGTAGATATACCTATCTCTACAAAGAAAGTCAGTACTCCAGTTAAGACAGGGGCAATCAAAGGTGTTCCCAATGTTCAAGCTGATCATTCATTGAAGCAACATGTCAAAGATAACACTGCTGACATAAGGGAACTAGAGAAAGATGTTTCTGCTTTCAAATTAGAACATGAAATCAACAAAATCAAGATCCCAGTACCATTATTAGAAATTTTGAAAACAGAACCATTCAGAAAAGCTGTCCTTAAGGCTCTAGAAGCTCCAGCTCATGTCACCTTCTCAGATATAGTCAAACTTGAAGATGAAAACCCTGCCATTACTATTGGCCTCACATTGAAGACAAAATTGATGCCTCTCCACCATTTTACATCTCACTAAATATCCATGACAAGATACTGCATAATTTCTTAATGGATTCTGGTGCTTCACATAATGTCATGCCTAAGGTGGTGATGGAAGAATTAGGGTTAGACATTACTAGACCATATCATGATCTATATTCTTTTGATTCCAAGAAAGTCAAATGTCTTGGGCTTATGAAAGATGTGGTTGTAACTCTTTCCCAATTACCTATGAGGAGTGTGGTGTTAGATGTTATCGTGGCTGACATACCACCAAAATTTGGTATGCTTCTTTCAAGATATTGGGCTAAAAAGGTAGGTGGCACTCTGCAGATGGACCTAAGCTATGCAACCATACCTGTTTTTGGTGGTGAACAACGAAGATTATACAGAGAAATCAGACTGCCTTATTTGGTAAGTGATCACGATAATCCCTCTAATCATCCTATATTTGTTGTAGAAGATGATCTGGGTTCTTCTATTTTCATATGGATGAGGAAATGGTAGAAGTATCAGTTAGAAAGTCAATAACTGCAGTAGGAGATAGTGAAGACCATTTTGTTTGGAAAATGTATTTTGATGGGGCTTGTTCTAAAGAAGGTTCCGGAGTTGGTATTGTCTTCATTTCCCCTACCAAGGAGGTTATTCCAATGTCATATAAACTTGAATTTGACACCACTAATAACATCAGTGAGTATGAAGCTTTGCTGTTAGGTTTGAATGCCGCAAGAGACATGGGAATAAATAAGTTTTCTATTTTGGAGACTCTGAACTTATTGTTCACCAGGTTAGAAACATATATCAAAACAAACAACAAAGATTGAAACAATACAAAAATGAGGTGTGGGATTACGTGGATAATTTCTTATTGGCATTCAATATTACTTTTGTTCATAGGGATTTAAATTAGGAGGCTGATTCTTTGGCATTTGCATCAAGCAACTTTAAAACTCCGATGTTTCCTAATCTGAAGTTTCAAATTGAAGTTAGACACAAACCTTCAATTCCGGATAATATAAAACATTGGTAGGTTTTTAAAGATGATGAGGAAATTCAGAGATTTTTGAAAACCATTGAATAGTTTTCTAATATTTCAATTGATCAAGATGACGAACATGCAGAAGCAGAAATACACACTGCATAAATTCTTCAAGATACTATTGCTGGTCACAGGATCATCGAATTGAAGACAAACCATTTGCCTAAGGGTTTGGTTCCATTAGAAAGGTTGTTCGATCATAATGATGTCTCCAGGAAGGCTGTTATCCAAGAAGAAGAAACAGATGTGGAAGATAGTGACATTAGTTCAGATGCAAATCCCAGGTTGGTAAAAATATCCAGGAAACTCTCGAAAAAGCAGAAGGAAGCATATATTGAATTAATGAAACAATATTCAGATATATTCGTCTGGTCTTATGAAGATCTGAAAGTGTTTGATACATAAATTATTCAGCATAGAATCCCTCTGAAACCTGGATCAAAACCTATAAAACAGAAGCCCAGGAAATTCAATCCTTTACTGTTACCAATAATATAAAAGGAGTTGAAGAGGCTACTAGAAGCAAAAATCATACTGCCACTAAGATACTCAGAATGGGTAGCGAACCTTGTGCTAGTCAGGAAAAAGAATGGAGAGATAAGGCTCTGTGTAGACTTCCAGAATCTGAATAGGTGTTCTCTGAAAGACAATTATCCATTACCAAAAATGGATTATATCTTACAAAAGGTTGTTGGCGCAAAGAGAATTTCTATGCTTGATGGATATTCAGGGTACAATCAAATATTAGTAATGGAAGAAGACAAAAAGAAAACAACTTTTACCACTCCTTGGGGCACCTTTATGTAAGAAAAGATGCCTTTTGGGTTGATGAACGCTGGAGCTACATTTCAAAGAGCTATGGATATAGCTTTCGTTGGTGAGAAAGACAGTTTTGTGGTGATTTACCTTGATGACATCACTATATTTTTATCATCAGTTGAAGAACATTTATAGCATTTGAAGCAGACCTTTGAGAAATGCAGGAAGTACGACATATCACTTAATCCCAAAAAATCACATTTTTTCATGGAGGAAGGTAATCTTCTTGGACACATCATTTCACCTGAAGGAATTAAAATAGATCCAGAAAGAGTAAAGGCTATTCAGCTAATCGACATTCTGAGAAATAAAAAGTCAATTCAGTCCTTCATTGGTAAGATTAATTTTTTAAGGAGGTTTATACCTAACTTTGCAGAGATTGTCAAATACATCACTGACATGTTGAAAAAGGATGCATAAATTAAGTGGATACCAGAGGCAAGAGAATCCTTTGAAAGGATCAAACAAGCTATTGTTCAGGCACCTGTTCTAATTAGACCATATTTTTCTAAAGAGTTCATGATTTTTTCATTTGCATCAAAAAATACCATAGCCGTTGTTCTTCTGCAAAGAAATGAACAAGGTCAAGAGCAACCTATCTCCTTATTTAGAAAAAACCTCAGGGATTCTGAATTGAAGTATGATCTAATAGAAAAACAGGCTTATGCCTTAGTAAAGGCTTTAAAATCTTTCAGAGTGTATATTCTTCAATAAAAAAATACTGCTTATGTCCCAAGCAGCGCAGTCAAAGAAATAATGGTTCAGCCTGATTGTGAATGTAAGAGGGGGAAATGGATAACCAAAATCTTGGAATACGATCTCACCATAAAGCCTACCCAGCTGATAAAGGGACAAGGCCTCACCAAATTAATGACATAATCCAATTACAAAGCAATTGGATTATACCATCTTTCAGACATGAGACAAGACTCTTCTGTACAGATTGAAGAAATTGATTTACAAATAAACAACAAGTATGTTTCTTTAGAATGGTATAAAGACATCGTATTTTTCTTGCTGAATTTTCAATCTCCCCCAGAATTGGATAAATCAAAATATAGGTCATTAAAGTTGAGAGCTGTAAAATATTGTATTGTTGATCAGATCCTGTTTTGGAAAGATCCCAACGGTTTTCTGTTGAGATGTGTGGATGAAAAGGAGGCTAAACAAATCTTTCAAGATCTGCATCATGGTGTCTGCGGAGGTCATCATCATTGGAAGGCTACTGCCTTCAAAATTCTTAGAGCAGGCTATTACTGGCCAGTTCTATTCTCAGATATCTTTTCTCAGGTCAGGGCATGTGAACCTTGTCAGAAATTTGATGGGAAGCAGAAACTTATATCTATGCCTTTGAAACGAATCATTGCTCACAGACCGTTCCAATAGCGGGGATTAGATTTCATTGGAGAGATTAATCCCACCTCATCAGGGAAGCATAGATGGATTCTTACGGCCACCGATTATTTTACAAAGTGGATAGAAGCAATTCTGACTCGAAATACTACAGACAAGGTAATCATGGAATTTCTAGAGGAATATATTTTTTCCAGGTTTGGCTGTCCTAAAAATTTGGTCATTGATAATGCACAGGCTTTTAATTCGAATTCCATGCTTGAATTCTGCAATAAATACAATATCAAATTGGTTCATTCTACTCCCTACTACCCCCAGGGGAACGGATTGGCTAAATCTTCCAATAAGACACTGGTAAGGATTATCAAAAAGTTGTTGACAGAAAATAAAAAAGCATGGGATTCCAAGTTAAAGTTTTCTCTATGGCCTGATCGCATTAGCAAAAAGAAAGCTATTGGGACATATCCCTTCCAGATGGTATATGGCACATAAGCTATCCTTCCAACTCAATTGGGCCTGCCAGTCTTGAAGTTTCTGCAAGAAGAACAGGAAGAACCCAATATTGTACAAAGAAGGATTTTTTATCTCATTGAAGTTCAACACACCAGAGAATAGTTTAACCAAAAAGCTGCTGCTCATCAGAACAAAATCAAGGAGATTTTGTGTTAACCAAAAAGCTGCTGCTCATCAGAACATAATCAAAAGAAAGATGTTTTCAATGAAGGAGATTTGGTGTTGAGATGGGATGCCAGAAGAGAAGATAAGGAAAAACACGGAAAGTTCGATAATCTATGGTATGGTCCTTTCAGGATAACCAAGGTAATGAACAATAACACTTTTCTTCTACATAATTTAGATAACACTGAAATTTTTGGGGGTCCAGTGAATCGGAGGTTCTTGAAGCATTATTTCATCTAAAGGTTCGACAGGTTAGAGTTAGTACAATAGGTTTTCTTTCAATAAAGACTCCATATACCCAATGGACTTGTTTTTATAGTTATGCTAAGAATAAAAGACAGACAGTCACAGGAGAATCAATGAATCAGAGATGAAGAAAAGGCAATGGTCTGCAGTTCTTGCAGTTTAGTATCAAAACTCCATCCCCGGAAGGAGCCAATGCTAGTCTCTAATTTTGTCTTGGTTTAGTGAGAAACCCTTGTCCTAAACCCTCTTTACCCATTCCTCATTTTCCGTTTTCAATTGTTTTCTATTTTTAGATTTTGGGTAATTCATTGTTTGCATTATAATCTTTGATGATTTATTTAAGTTTTATTTTGAAAAAACATTGTTTAAATTTGAAGTGTCTCCTTTTATGCCGTTGGAATTTTAAAATTTCAAGTTGTCAAACGCGCTACGGGAATAAGCCTATTCCCGTAGCGCCAAATAATCATGCCATAACTTGCGTCTGCCATCCCGATTTAGTTATGATGACACGATTCATGAATTGAGAGTTCGTGTGCTCCCACGAAAGATTGGCAATCATTTCCAAATCCAACAGTTTCAGAACATAATTGTTATGCACGCGTGCAACGTTCATTTAAAAATCACCTGTTGTTTGATGATCATTATATGTTACCTGTTCGAGTTGGCTTAATTCAGCCTTGCAAGGAGAAATATAGGTATCCATTCAAAGCAACAAAATATACTTACAATTGTAGGTAGTGAATTTGGAACCCGAGGACGACGGTTGCAGAATTGAGTTTAATGGCGCCAAAGAGGAGCGGACAAGTCGCTAGAATAGAACCAGAAGGTGTCCAACTTCTTGAAGCCTATCCTAAGACGGCCCAAATATTCAAAGACGTCAGTTGGTTTGAGTTCCTCACCACATTTCAAGGTTATGACGAGCAGGTTTCAATGGAATTTTCTCTAAACTTCGATGGTCACGAGGTCGAAATAGGTAAGATGTTGATGCTGGTGACAGAGCAGACCATAGAAAAGGCTTGTAGGATCGTGGATGGAGGGGAAATATGGTGGAAGAAGGAGCACGTGGTTACTGAATTTGTAAATCAATTCCTCCTTCCAGATAAGTAGAATCCAGATTGGAGAAGGGGAATATCTCGCAGCTAGGTTCGACCCGAATGGCACACTGCTCTGGTGGTGATTCACAGATACATCACTTGCGAAGGGAGGTTTTCATTGGTCTACATATACAATATCAAAATACTAATGCATCTAAACGGTGATTACCCTCTAAATCTTCCTTATTTTCTGCTTAAAAGTTTGACAAAAATGTCCAAGAAAGTGCAGTCAATTTTCACTAATGCTAAAGGTAGTTTGTTCCATCAAGTCCTAATTAAAACCCTTGTCATGTCTGCCCTGAACGAATTACAAAAGCCCTAGAACCGGCTCACGCAATCCTTAAAACCTATTACTCAATCTAATAAGTAGAAAAAGGGTAGAGGAAGGAAAACTAATAAACAGAGTCGAGATATTTCTGATGAAAACCCTGTGAAAGATGAATCTTCTGATATCAAGGTAACTAAGAAGAGCAGAAGTAAGAGACCTAGATGGGAGCCCGAAATTGAAATGCTTCCTGAGGAATATGTTAAAGGAGAGACAGAGTCAGATAATGATCTCGTTGCTCAAACTACAGTCATGTCTAAAATTCCATCGACCAGCAAAAGGAGCGTTGCAATCAAAGGAAAAAAGGATAAAGGTGTGTGTGTATCACAAAAACCTCGGAAAAAAATGTCCAAGGCTACTAATAAGTATAGGCTGAAGTCGAAGGCAATGTTCAATCCGACAATCAAAGAAGAAAACACCATAATCATAGAAGATGATTCTGAGGATGTTGAAACAAGCACCAGGAAAAGAGCAAAAAAGACCCCATTTCCCAAGAAATCTGTCAGCAAAGGAAAGGGAATACTTACACCACCTATAGGCCCYGTAACGAGATCTTCAACTAGATTAGCAAAGGCTAAAGAGATGGATAAAGGCATCAGTGAATTCCCTGAAGAAAAACATGATTACTTGGAAGACTCAGATTACTTACCAGATGTACCTGGAGCTTTAGATTCATCAAGTTCTGAAGAAGAACATAGCTCAGAATTAATCTCAAAATACCAGGTTAAAGCCAAGGAACCTAGTGTTACCTTAAATCTGAATGAAACTGCACCTTTTGAAGAGTGTTTAGGATTTAGGGTTGAGATAAGAACTGATAAGGAAAAGATTAAGTAATTTCAGAAAACCATAAAACAATTAAAGAAGGAAAAGATGCAGATAGAACAGTGGAATGCTCGCCAGCAATAAAGGATTCAAAGTCTTAAAAAGAAGAAGAAGGAGCAAAGGTAATTGCTTAAGGAACTCAGGGAAATCAATTTCAGACTTTACTGGCACAATGTTGTGTTAACCACGAAGCTCAAGCAGAAAAACGCCAAAGCCACTGCTGCGATTTTATCCTAAAGGTAACATGAAGATTTGTTACAATTTTGTTTAAAGGTTCTCCAGGAGATATGGCAAAGATTACTCATTTTGATCAGGGAGATGCTAAGACTTCGATCTGTTTTACAGAGTCAAACAAAATCCCTATTTTGTAGAGTCAAATGTAATGTTGGCAATGTTTGTTATATCAAGTTGTTGAGTTGTGGACTATTTTGGGGGTAGAAGCCCATTTTGAGTGAATTACTTTAGGAATTGGATACTTTTTTATTCTAGTCATTTAAAAGTTGTTCTAGATAATAGGATCTGGAAATTTTATAGATAGTTTAAATAGACAGAAGACAGACTATATGAGGGTCAAAAAAGGGGAGATCCAGTGAAACTTTTTGTGGAGCTTATTGTAAAAGACATTTATGTTCAATTGACACTCAATAGAAAAGGCATATGGATGGTTAGACCTTCTTTTTTCTACTCTGTTATTTCATTCTTCATGCTTGAATTTATTATTCAGATTGCAATGCATTTTGGTTCTTGAATGTTAATTTATACAGTGAAGATTTTGCTGTAGAGATAAATTTTCAAGTAATAAGGTCAAGCTGATTTCTTTGTTTCTTTATAATATATTGAGACAAAAAACTCTTGTGAAGTTGACATATTGAAGAATTCATTTTCCTTTTTCTTAAATTTGTTTAATCCATCTATGTATCTACCTATTATTCAGTCAGTGGGATATACAATGTTTTATTCTTGATTTTCATGTCATGTTGTAATCTTGACCCAGTTTTCAACCACTTTACAATAAACCAAATCATAAACCTTAAAAATACTTTGCAATAAACGAATGATGCCATAGCTTGCCCTCTCACATTCAAGTGAAACTTTAGGGACTAACAACAGGGATGCCCCCTCTCACCGATATTGTTCATCCTGGTCATGGAAGGATTAATCCTTTTACTCAAAAAATGCCACGTAGAAGGAAATTTATTGGGGATCAAAGTTTCAAGGATTGTAAAGATCTTGTACCTTCTATTTTTTGATGATGTCCTCTTATGGCCAATGATAGTCTACAGAAATGGAGGGAAATCAAAGAAATCTCAAATATATTCTGCTGCACCACGAGATTACAGATCAACTGGCAAAATCTACATTCCACTATGCAAATATGCAAGACCAAACCTTGGAACAATTGAAGGGAATCTTCCCTTATAGCTTTGTCCATCTTTTGCAAGGTTTCAAATACCTTGGATATTATATTAAAGATGAATACTATAAGACTACAGATTGGGACTGGCTCATAGCAAAGGTGGAAAAAAAAATTGGACACTGGTGCAATAGATGGCTCTCCTTAGGAGGCCGATACACTCTTATCAAAGTTGTTCTAGAAGGACAACCGGTTTATTGGATGGCCCTCGTAGCTATACCTACCCTGGTATTGGATAAACTAAGGAAACTAACTTACAACTTCCTCTAGTTGGGAAACACTGACCATTACAGGCAACACCTATGCAACTGGGAAACCCTGGCCAAACAAAAAAATAAGGGCGGATGGGGGATCATAAATATCTTCCATTTCAATAAATCACTGGCCGCCAACTCACTATGCCATGTGTTGACAAAAGAAGGCATATGGATCAATTTCATTAAGGACAAATACCCGCCATATGTATCGGTGGCAACCTGGCTAAGGATTGCAACAAATTACACAAGGGAAACCTCACAGATTTGAAGAAACTTGGTTAAATCGACAAATTGGATAACACAATGGATTTGCTGGAAGTCTGGCTGTGGTCACACTATTATACCTGGTAGGGACTACATTTTAGGACTCAACCAAGCCTCTTACCTATCTCCTTAGCTGATTACTCATCTAAATTTAAAAAATACCAGATACCTCTTTCAAGCCAGGAAATTTAAAAATACCAAATACCTCTTTCATGCCAAGAAATATAATAGAATTGGGACTCTTATCGACGACTGGAAAACTGGTCTTGATTTGGATCTACCCGCAGAGCTCACTGTGGAGTGGGTAAAATACTGCACATAACTTACATATGCGGGAATTCAACTACAAGACATGGAGGATCAACTTATGTGGTCTGGGTGACAGATCGGGACACATTACTGTCAAAAATATCTATTCTTCTGTCACAAACTCACTCTAGCAAAATAATTATTTTGGTTGGAGGAAAAACATCTGGTCCTAGAAATTACCACAAAAGATCAAGTTGTTCACCTGGTTAACTGTAGAAAACAAAATCCATACCTGGGATAACCTCTAAAGTAAAGGATGGGTTGGCCCCAACATTTTCCATCTGTGTTACAACGATGAAGAAAAAATGTTGCACCTCTTCACTAAGTGTCCCTTCACTTGTCTTGTATGGGACAGAATCACTCTCGATCAACACATAAGCACTGTTTGGGACGATACTTCTATATCCGTCTGCTATGATTATTGGACAACCAGGGAACACTGCTTCAAATTTATTCCATCACTGGTTTGTTGGTTTGTCTGGCTGGATAGAAACAAATTTTTTTTCGAAAATATGCCCCCCTCTATATGCACTGTTGCTTATAAGACACTTGGCTTGTATAAAAACTGGAAATATATACATCCAATTAAAATGGAAAAGAGGATTAAAAATACACCACATATATTAGAGGATACACCTACAGGGTGGTTTTATGGAGCAACACAACTCAATGGCACACTGAGTGGTTCAGATGGATTGATCAAAATCACAAAAGATTCTAGTTATAGATGGAATTTTTGTTGTGGCTCGAGCACCAACACAAGGTCGGAGATATTGGGTGCCTCGGCAACATTACACTTGGCCTCCATATTAAACATTGAAGTCCTACAAATTCTCGGGGGTTCTAGAATTATCATAGATTGGTTGAACATTAAGGGTAAGCTACACGCCATCTCACTCTTGGCCTGGAAGGACATAATTAGACTTCTACAACACAACTTCAAGAAGCTCAATTTTACTCATATCTACTGTGAGCACAACAAGGAAGCATACTTGCTTTCAAAGGAAACACTTCAGAAAAAAATAGGCATAATATCATACAATCATTGGCTTTATGGACATGAGGGCCCCACCCATACTCTAAATATATATTAGTACCTGGAACATCTGTTCATCGATGCATACAACATATTCTTTTGTTCTTGATTATATGCAACAAAAATATTTTGTACTTTACTCATTTTTTTGTTAACTTTTGACATATTGCAGTCTGTATAACTTTATATCCATCTCTCATCTTTCACCTTCTAGTTGGTTGGAAGACCACTGTAGGAAAAAAATATTCTCGTCAGTGGATACTTTGTTTTGATTATAAACAAGTTGTGAGAACAAATTATATATTAATATAATTGAGTAATTTTTCTGTTGGAAAAAAAACTAGGTAGAATTTGAGGATTAAAAAAACAGAATATGAAGATTAAATAAGATTAGTAGGAATAGTAAAGATTACATCAAAAGAAGTTTGGACTTTATTAGGAGAGAAGAAAAAATCTCCATGACTTTTCCAACTAATGGTGTGTTAGAATTAATGTTTATTTTAGAGTTGGTTGGAAATTGTTGATATATTTTCTCAATGTCTATCTCCAAATTTGAAATAAGTTGGATTTGACAAAACTTATAAGTGTATTGTATATGAGTTTGTATAGGCAATAAATAATAATAATAGAGTGATTGTTTTGTGCGTGCAATTTTCTAAGTTGGTATCACAACATGTTTCTCTCTATGTATCTCCCTCACGAGAGGGCATGTGAATAGAGATGTAATCTGCTCTCTGTTGGCCCTTGGTTATGGAAGGAAGCGAAGAACAAGGAATGAAAGGTAAAAAGCAAGCTTCGCGGGAGACACAGTAACTGTCACTGAGTCGAAGTGAGAAAATGAGCAGGAAAGATGGAGCGAAGTGCGGAAAAGAAATCCATTGGACAAGGAGATCAGGTATGACAGATCAACAAGGAAGAAGGATCGTGGACAAATCAGCAAGCAGAGAAAGCCATCATCGGATGCTTTGGAGCACTGCACAATGAAAAAGGAAAGACAGGCTGGCGAAGTCCAGAGAAAGCGGGTCAAGTTGACCTAGGGTTTTAGACACCTAGGGTTTTGGTATCTAGGGTTTTGACACCTAGGTTTTGACCTAAGGCTGTTGGTGAGGGATTGTAACGTATAAATAAAGGTCAAGAGGACCTGGGTCGGGTTGTTGTTGTTGTTGGTGATCCGTCAGGATTTTTTAATGACTATGGTTGAGTTTTAATTTTGCATGCGTTAATTAACCATTTGAGAAACTTAGTGAAGGAATGAGGAAAGAAGAGGAATTATGACATCCATATATACATTTGTAGATCTGAAATGCAATAAAACACAGCAAACCATAACACGCAGATTGATAACGGAGTTCGACACAACTTTGCCTACGTCTCCGGGCCTTTTTCTCTGTGGGAGAGGCTTCTTTATTTCTGTTCAAATGCTCAAAAGTACATCACTTCAATTCAAAATGGCTACAAGAATTATCTGGTCATGTTCATCCAGATCTCAAGAACCATGCAAATAAAACGACACGCAATACGAACGTCCGAAGCTCCCAGAAATGGTCCGACAACGTCTCCTCCTCAAAATCTTCTCTGCATAAAAATGGATTTAGCTTGGTTTCCCTTTAGTATAAATATATTCTAACTGCTCCAATGGCTTCAGAGCATCCAAAAACCCCTATATGGGCTCTTTCGGCACCTCAATCGGTCGAAAAACGAAGAAGTTAGGCCTCCTGGAAGTCTTCCCCTTCACTCTTGTTGTCTCTGCATCTACAAATTGCACCCCCCTTGAATGAACCTGGCACACACGCTTATTTAAGCGCAAAAACATGGCACCAGGTGAAATCACACCAACGGTCCAAACTGTAGGATGGTTAGGGCGCCTCCAGCCCCTAACCGCCTAGCTCTCGGGCATATGCGGTCCATGTGACCACGCACATTTTCAAAAAGGACTAACCGTTGAACACCAAAACCCGCGCGCCAAAGGTTAAGGTCACATACCACACAATATAACCATGGCTTAACACGAATCCTATGCACGTGCAATGTTGGAGAGTATGGGCATATGTCAATGCACAAAACCGTGGGTCGGGGCTAAGCCCCGGCCCGACCCCACGCCATTTAAAACAAAACTCAACATTAAATATTTTACAAGTCATATATCCAACAAGGAACAAGCTGTGGTACAATGGTCGAGTGGATTTGTGAAAGATTTACATGGTGGGGAGGTCCGGGGGTCGAACCCCACAACCTCCATAAAATTTTAATAAACAAACCAAACACCAACAACCAATAAAGGGGTGCCACGTGGCAGCCCATGATTGGGCCACGTGGCACCATAACATTTGCCAAGAAATTGCCACGTGTCATCAACTGATTCGACCAACTACCAGCCAATCAAACTGCCACATAAATTTTGCCATGTCATCATACGGATTCTTCCACGTCACCTGTACGACCTCTGCCACGTCAGCCTGTACAGACTGCCCAGTGAGCATTTTTTTTGCCTGTTTGACTTTTCGGACAGAACGCGATATCTTCTCCATACGGAGCCCGTTTGACAAAGTAAATATACCGCCAGAATCAGGAAGATGAGACGGACGCAATGGCATAGGTTTCATCACATTCCGAGCACTTTCATTTTTGAGCATTTTTCAAGCCATGTCAGGCTTCTGGATCCGATTTCGGATCAGTTGGTCATTGAGTATTGGTATGATATTGTTTTTATAGTTCTGTTGTGGAGGGAGAGGATTGTATTATAATATCTTCAACTATGTTCGAAGGTCAAATACTACAGCTGGGTGCACAACAAAGGAAGAGAAAGAGAGAGAAGAAAGAAGATCTGCTAGCTGAGAGAGCAGATAAGAATTGTATGCTTTACCTTAATAAATCATAAGCATAGTTCTGTGGACGTAGCCCTAGAGAGAGAGTGAACCACGTATATTTTGTGTCGTATGTGTGATTAATGCCTGGATCTTTGTCATTGTTATATTGTTATTTGCAGTCTTATGTTAGATCAGATCTATAGCTGCACAGGATAGACCTAGCTGATAAGTGATATATGAATATTGTATTGTTGTTGTGATAGATCCACTTGATATTCCCCTGGTTGTAGACATTTATGTCCTGCAATCCCCCTCTTAGCTGCTTCGGGTGAGACTGCATCTACTTCATAGGTGTTGTCGAAAGGGCCAGTAGCTAGGGCTTGTTGGTGCACTCTTGGAGTGAACCTCGAGTCTGCCTCTGTGCCAACAAATGGTTCCGTTGCAAGGCATTTTGGGATACCATCATATCCGCATTTCCAAGGAGGACCATCATAAGACTACATTTTCCACAGAGTGGGGATCCTACTAATATACAGTAATTCCATTTGGATTGAAGAATTCCCCAACCATCTTTTCCAGGGTGGTGGTCGAAGCGTTCAAAGAATTTTTGAATAAATTTTTAGAAGCATACTTTGATGACTGGACTGTTTTTAGTTTGTTGAAAAATCATATTGAATGTCTAAGGATAATGTTGGACAAATGTAGGCAGTGTCAATTTTCTTTGAATCTGAAGAAATGCATCTTCTTCTCACCATTTGGAGTGCTATTAGGTCATATTGTATGAAAGAAAGGATTGCTGGTTGACCCATCTAAAATTTCAATTATAGTTGATTTTCCACCCCCCACTTCAGTCAAACAACTGCACACTACACTAGGCCATACTGGATATTACAGGAAATTTATCAAAGGATATGTCCAAATTACAACACCATAAGGAGAATAGACATGGTGTATGCACTGCAAAAATTCCACCACTACTTGTTGGGAGGACACTTTAAAATGTTTACTGATCAATCTGCGCTGAAGTACCTAGTCAACAAGATAGTGTTGGGGGGGTGAATATGTAGATGGATTCTGTTGTTTCAAGAATATGATTTTGAGATCATAGTTAGGCGAGGAAGAATGAACAAGGGCCCATACCACTTATCAAGGTTGGAACAGGGTGAAGAACCTACCAGTTTGGAGGATAAATTTCTGGATGCACAACTGCTCACCATTAGAAATATTGATGACCACTTCAAAGACATAGTCCAATTTCTATCAACAGGAATGGCTCCAAGTGACTATACAATTCCTCAGAAGAAACAACTAGTGGTGTGTGCTGCAGACTTTTCACTTATAGTTCGATACTTGTACAAAATGGGATCAGATGAAATATTAAGGAGTTGTGTTATGGAGACAGAGCGACCACTGATCCTCACAGAAGCTCATGAAGGCATCGCAGGAGGAAATTACGCAGGGAAAGAAATTGTGCAAAAGGTTCTACGAGCTGGCCTTTGGTGGCCTACGTTACACAGAGATGCTAAAGAGTATGCCAGAGCATGTGATGTATGCCAGAGAGTTGGAAAACCATCCCGAAGAGGTGAAATGCCATTAGCACCGCATATGACCCTACAAGCATTTGAAAAGTGGGCCATTGACTTCGTGGGGCCTATAAACCCACCAGGAAAGCGCACAGGAGTAAGGTAAATTATTACTGCCATAGAATACTTAACCAGATGGGCCGAAGCCAGAGCAGTCAAGGACTGTAGTGCAACTACAACTGCGCATTTTATATTTTATGACATAATAACCAGGTTTGGATGCCCTAAGATCCTTATGAGTGATCAGGGTACACACTTCATCAATAAGACAGTTGAAGCCCTGACTGAATAATTTGCAGTCCACCATCAGAAGAGTACACCTTACCATCCACAAGCAAACAAAATGGTTGAAGAATTCAACAAGATATTGGAGACAACATTGACAAAGATTTGCAGCGTGAACAGGGATGACTGGGATTTAAGAGTACCAACAGTACTCTGGGATTATAGAACCACTTGCAAGAAATTAACAATGCAGAACCCCTTCAAGTTGGTTTATGGTCTGGAAGCTATTGTCCTGATGGAATACTTAGTACCAAGCCTAATAATTGATGCATTTATAGACATGGATGATACCGACGCTGTTCACGAGAGGCTTTCACAGTTGGTTGAACTAGAAGAAGACAAATTCAATGCAAGATTCCATCAACAAGTTCAAAAGGAATGAGAAAAGGCCTATCATGAAAGGCACATCAAGAAGAAGATATTCAATCAAGGTGATTTAGTACTGGTGTATGATAGTAAGTTTATCAAACACCCTGGGAAGTTCAGAACGCATTGGTTCGGACCATATGAGATTGCCTATGTTACAGAAGGAGGAACTACGTAGCTGAAGACATTGAAGGGAGACTGGAAGGAAGGATTGGTGAATGGGAGTCGACTGAAGTTGTACTACGACAACCAGTTGCCTCGCATCTCTCAATAAAAGCATGAGGAAAAGGGTCCAGGTACCAGGTGCAGTTGAAACTAGGTACCAGACACAGAAAAGACAGTATGCACAAGGATGTAAAGGAGGCATGAAGTAGAAAGCAAGGGCTGCACTGCACAGTCCAAAGTCGAATTAAAACAAGAGGATCAGATCTGAAGTTCCTCAGGACGAGTCATAGGTGAGTATTGGGGGCTTTTTGGCCCTTGGTTATGGAAGGAAGCGAAGAACAAGGAAGGAAAGGTAAAAAGCGAGCTTCACAAGAGACACAGTAACTGTCACTGAGTCGAAGTGAACAAAAGAGCAGGAAAGATGGAGCGAAGTGCGGAAAAGCAAGCCGTTGGACGAGGAGATCAGGGATCACAGATCAGCAAGCAAGAAGGATCGTGGACAACTCAGCAAGTAGAGAAATCCATCATCGGATGCTTTGGAGCACCGCGCAATGAACAAGGAAATACAGGTTGGCAAAGCCCGAAAAAAGTGGGTCAAGTTGACCTAGGGTTTTAGACACCTAGGGTTTTGGTATCTAGGGTTTTGACACCTAGGTTTCGACCTAAGGTTGTCGGTGATGGATTGTAATGTATAAATAAAGGTCAAGAGGACCTGGGTCAGGTTGTTGTTGTTGTTGGTCATTGAATATTGGTATTATACTGTTGTTATATCTCTGTTGTGGAGGGAAAGGATCGTATTACAAGATCTTCAGTTGTCTGCGAAGGTCAAATCCTGCAGTTGGGTGTGCAAGAAAGGGAGAGAAAGAGAGAGAAGAAATCAGATCTTCTAGCTGAGAGCGTAGATAAGAACTGTATGCTTTACCTTAATAAATCATAAGCATAGTTCTGTGGACATATCCCTAGAGAGAGGGTGAACCACGTATATTTTTTGTCGTATGTGTGATTGATGCCTGGATCTCTATCATTGTTATATTGTTATTTACAATCTTATGTTAGATCATATCTATAGCTTCGCAGGATAGACCTAGATGATAAGTGATATATGAATGTTGTATTGTTGTTGTGATAGATCCACTTGATATTCCCCTGGTTGTAGACATTTATGTCCTGCAATCCCCCTCTTAGATTCTTCGGGTGAGACTGCATCTTCTTCGCAGGTGCTGCCGAAAGGGCCAGTAGCTAGGGCTTATTGGTGCACTCTTGGAGTGAACCTCGGTTCTGCCCCTATGCCAACACTCTCGTAGGAGGGTAGATTAGTTTGGAGTGTGTTTTCTGGGTGAATATTGCTTGCGTGATTGCATGGATTGGTTTTTTGGTTGAAGGACAGATCACTACATGAGTTTGAAAGGAAGCGCATGGAAGGAGACATAAATCTACCACCACACCAAATCGACCAAGGAGCCAAGCAAAATGATGAATCGTGCAATTTGGAAAATAAAATGCTTGCAAATGTCTTTGATTCTATTATTCCCAATTCCCCCAATCTCAAACATGTGTGTCTTCAAACGGGATCAGAACATTATTTGGGATCTCATGATATCTCTACCATGGATATGATTAGTGATCCACGCGAGGCTCTGTTTCACAAGAGGCATCCCAAGATGAATAATGGTGATTTCAACTACTATAACTTGAAGGACGTAATGTATGCAAAATTAGGACAGAGTGATATTAAGATCAGTTGGTCCTTCCATTGTCCCGATGTCATATTATTGGGATTCTCTCCCTTGAGTGGATCTTTCATGAATCTCCTCATTTCTCTTGCAGTTTATGTTGCGATCTACAAGGAGGGCACTCAGTTTGGATTCCCGGGGAATTCGGTAACATGGGAGGAGCTTATGGATGATTCAGATGTGGATGTTGGTCCAGTGAAACCGAAGAAGAGAATGTTCAAGATGTTGTCCCACTGCATCCAAAGAAGAGAATGTTCAAGAAGTTCTCATTTTTCTATGCTCATGATCGAAGAAGGTTTCAATGAGGTTTGAAGGAGGTAGCTATATTAGTCTATTTTTTTTTTTAATTTGTGTCAATATGTATTAGTGTTATTCTTTGTTTGTAAAATGAATTATGGAGAGCCGCTCATAGAACAAAGTAACATATTTTAAGTTGGTGGTTCTTGTCATTCTTCGGTGGCACAAGAACACATCACTGGTTTGATTATGTCTACAGTCTATTATAAGTTGGTGGTTCTTATTGTACTTCGATGCTCCAAGAACAATGATTACTGGTTATCTTTGTGTGGGCTTGTGTATGTGAAAAAGGTCAGGTTTTATGATTGACTATTGGATACATTCAATGTTTAGACTCCTTTCCTATATAACTGACGAATACAATGAGCTATGTGTTTCGACAGATGGAAGTATGTCAATAGGATGATTCAATATCTAGACCATTTTTCAAAGTACGTCAAGAATTGTTGGTCATTACAAATGCGTCATT
Source organism: Picea engelmannii (assembly GCA_009831015.1). Classification (NCBI taxonomy): domain Eukaryota; kingdom Viridiplantae; phylum Streptophyta; class Pinopsida; order Pinales; family Pinaceae; genus Picea; species Picea engelmannii. The sequence continues at coordinate 361,248 of ML785299.1, read as the reverse complement.
GATTGTCAGAAGCAATTGTATCTTCAATGGATGTAGCGGTAGGTCGAATGAATGGTTGAAAAATGTCATAGTCTATGAGAGTTCAGAAGTGGATAGAAATGTTCATAAAGACCAGACAAGATAGAGATCAAAGTCTAAAAATACTCGTGTGTGATTTCAGTATTGTTATTTGTAATGTAAGCATTAAGGAAAGGCATTATAAGGCCTTAGAATTAATTCTTATTCTAGAATTAGTTGGAGTTTGTTAGAAATTGTTGAGATATTCACTTATATAAATATATAGTTTATATAAGTAATAATAATAGAGTGAGTGCTTTGTGCATGAAATTTTATAAGTTCGTGAACAGAAGTCAAACTCCCAACTTTGTCTTTTTGATATGCAATTTGTGCTAATAAATTCATGTAAGAACTTTGGGAATGAAGTGCTCTTGGCTATTAACCACATTGAAAAGAAAAAATCTCGGGTATTGAGCATTTGACAAGTAGCCTTGGAAATCTTTGATATATATTATTTGTTGACAAATAAGACTAACATTTTTTCTATTAATACAACTACAATTATTTCTCTTAAAAATAAAATAAAATAGATACAGTTTAATAAAATATTCAATTCAATTATCAATAAGCGCTTGTAATATCAAAAGCCATGTAATTATATATTTAAAAAATGTATACCTGACTTATTACCCCCACGATATTGTTTTCATATTTTTTTAAAGTTGAACCGTAAACAAAACAACAAATTAAACTTTGATTTCCCCAAAGTTAAATAAATATTTATTTAAGTTTTATTTTAAATGGATTTATTTGAATATATATTGGCTTAATGCACTAATTTTACCATTAAAAGATAAAAATAAATATGAACATTGACGTCGGGGTTGCATATGATGTAGTAGGTGGGTGTTTAAATGTTTTTTTAGGTTGATAGAGGGGCAAGAGCTAATGCTTCTAGAGTTTTCTATTTGTTACAAGCCGCCTCCTCGTCTTGCGAGTGGATTGCGAGTGTGAACATTAGGAACCCATCTACTGCCGGATTTGAACTGCATGCCATGGCCAATATAGAGAGTTTTTCTAATGGAGACATAACAAGGACTAGGGAGAGATAATTGAATATTAGTGGAGGATAGAAATATAGGATTGAATTAGCTAGAGGCGTATATAATGAATATGAGTGGACGACAGAAATAGAGGATTCAATTAGATCTCAACGAACTTCCGAGGATGCAGAGTGCAAGAAGGTGTAGCAAATATTTCTTTTAACACAGAGAAACTGATTGCAGAAGAAGGGAAGGAAATGGGAGATGCAGGATTGCAACCATACTGTGATTACATTCGTGTAGCAGGAGAAACATTACTCTTCTTCTGTATTGTACTATCACAAGGAGCTATTGTTGTTGGCCAAGTAGCATCCAACTATTGGTTTGCATCAGCAAATCTAAATCCAAATATTGATGGTGGTCTTTTGATAGGAATATATGCAAGCATTTCGTTATGTAGTGGAACTTTTGTCTATGAAAGAGTTCCTCTTGTTGTGTTGTTCAACTTGCGAGTGTCAAAGACCTTTTTCTCTGGAATGATCAATTCAATATTTAGGGCACCCATGGCCTTTTTCGATACCACAACTGTCTGTGGGAATAGTTATATTCCAAGTGAAAATATATTCTCCGAGATGTTTCCGTTCAACCAATTTCAAATTTAGGGCTTGAAATCTTTTACTTATTCTAACCAAAAGCCTTTATGTTTTTACAGGCATCTTCAGATACGAGTTTGTTAGATGTAAACATAGTTTGGGCCTACAACTTTCTTTTATGTGCGGGCTCATATCATAGGAATGATATTCATCATATCATTTGTCACATGGCAAGTTTTGGTGGTTGTCATTCCGATGCTCTTTATCACTAGATGGATCCAAGCTAGGTTTCTTATTTAGATTCTCCAAGAGAGTTAAGAAGGATCGACGTTATCATGTAATGAACAATGCTACTGAAACAACATTAGGTGTAGTGACAATCAAAGCAATTACATGGTAGAAAGATTCCAGGAAAAGAACTTGAATCTTATCGATACAAATGCAAGTTTTCTATGGAATGGTTGATCTTAAGGTTGGAATCACTTGGAAACAGTGTCCTTTTTACTTCAGGTTTTCTACTCGTTTCATTACCTTAAGATATCATAACTCCTGGTAAGCAGATTGTTATTTAATTAATTATGCCGATAGGCGTCCCCCTATTGGAATTGACGGTTTAATGAGTCTTTTAAATGCGTCTTTTTTCTTATTTACTTTTTCACATTTACTTAATATAATAAAAAAATTACATTAATTATATGGATAGAGTTGACAAAATGAGAAGCAAAGAATATAGAGAAAGAGTGGAGAAAAAATAGTATTCAGTATATTGAGTATGTGAAAAAAAAGTACTTTTAAAAAAGGGAAAAGAGTTGAGCTAAATGGGCTCAAGCAAATCAAGAACATAAAGAACCGAGTGTACAACTGTCTAGGACAGTTGGAAGTGTACAGTCATACCGTTGAGGTTACATTATATTTAACACTCCCTCTTAAACTCAACAGTTACAAACATCATCACTGATAATGCCCAAGTGTTGTCTCTGAAAATCAAAAACGGATTTTCCTAGTGGCTTTTTAAAAATATCTGTGAGCTGATCTCGTGAGCCACATTATTTAAGTGCAATGCCACCATTATTGACTAGCTCATGGATGAAGTGAAAGAGAGTGTCAATGTGTTTACTTTTCTTGTGAAACACATGGTTTTTGGATAAAGCAATTGCTGAGGTGTTGTCACAGAAGATAGGAGTTGGCTCTTTTTATGTATGTGACATATCATTCAATATTCTTCTCAGCCACACAACTTGACATGAAGCTGAGCTAGCAGAGACATACTCTGCCTCTGTAGAAGATATTGATACAATGGGTTGCTTCTTTGATGCCCATGAAATCAGGTTCGCGCCCAGGTGAAAAACATGTCCTGAAGTGTTTTTTCTATCATCTAGGCTGCCTGCGAAATCACTGTTTGTGTAACCAGAGAGATTATTATCATCGGATTGAGTGTACCATGAGCCAAAATTGAGAGTTCCTGCAACATATCTCAGAATTTGTTTCGCCATCTTCCAGTGAGAATCTTTGGGGGATTCCATGAACCTAGAAACAAGACTAGCTGCATACATAATATCAGGCCTAGTTGCTGTAAGATACAAAAAACTTCCTACTAAAATTTTGTACAGGGTAGGGTCCATTGTAGGTCCTTCATCTTGCTTGCTCAATTTTGTGCCTAGGGGAATAAGAGTTTCTGTTGGATTGCATTCTTCCATGCGAAATCTTTTGATGATGTTTGTTGCATACTTTTGCTGATAGACAAAAATGCCTTTGGTTGATTGATCAACCTCAATCCCCAAAAAATATTTCATTATGCCAAGATCTGTCATCTCAAACTCAGATTGCATGGCATGTTTAAAACTAGTTAACTCAAAATTTTCAGTATATTTCATGTCATCAACATATAAACATACAATCAGAATTTTACCATGTTGATCGGTTTTGGTGTAAAGAGTTGGCTCATTTTGGCTTTTTCTGAAACCACTTTTGATCAGGTAAGTGTCAATTCTGTTGTACCAAGCTCTTGGAGCTTGCTTTAAGCCATACAAGGCTTTCTTCAACCGATATACTTTGGTTGACTACTCTTTGACTTCAAATCCAAGTGGTTGATCCACATACCTGTTCTTCTAAGACACCATTTATGAAAGCTGACTTGACATCCATCTGGTATACTTGCCATTTGTGCTGAGTTGTTATGGCTAAGAGAGTCCTTACAGTGTCTAATCTTGCTAATGGAGCAAAAGTTTTACCATAATCAGTACATGGTTGTTGTGAGAATCCTTTGGCAACAAGTCTTGCCTTGTGCTTTTCAATCTGTCCCTTTTCATTGAGTTTAGTTTTGTAAACCCACTTGACACCAACACTTTTCTTGTGTCTGGGCAGATCAACAAGATCCCATGTCTTATTCTTCTCAATGGATTCAATCTCTTGGTTCATGGCTTGAACCCAATGTGGCTACTTAGTTTCTTCTTTAAAAGATGAAGCTTGACATGACATTAATGCAAAAAGATAATGTTGTTCAATGTCATCCAACTGCCGATGGATTTCTCTCAAACTTTGAGTTCTCTGATTTGGGAGTTCATAGAATGAATCTCTGCTGGAATTTGAGTTATCCTGAGAGTTTTCAGATTGTCCTTGTACCTGTAATATTGGAAGAGCAGGTTGAGGTATTGGCTGTCCTGAATTTTCTACGTTTTCAGGATTGGGCAGCAATGGATTTTGACTGTCCATTTGTTGATTTTCAGATTCATTCCAGAGTTGATTTTCCAGAAATTTTACATCTCTATTGAGAATTAGTTTCTTTGAGATTGGATTGTAAAGCCTGTAATCTTTTGATGTTTCGTTGTATCCAGTAAAGATGCATTTCTCACTTCTATCATCTAGTTTCTTCCTTAATTCGGAAGGTATGTGAGCGTATGCTATGCATCCAAATGTCCTTAGATGAGCAACATTTAGCTTTGTCCCACTCCATGCTTCTTGAGGGACCTTCATCTTGAGACTGGTGGTTGGAGATCTATTCAAGAGATAAGTTGAGCATGATACTGCTTCAACCCAAAATGTATTTGACAAACATTTCTCTTTGAGAAGGCTCCTTGCCATGTTCATTATTGTCTAATTTTTTCTTTCAACCACTCCATTTTGTTGTGGAGTATACCTGGCTATAGTTTGCATGATGATGCCTTCTGATTTGAAGAAATTTGCAAATTATTTGGAGCTGTATTCTCCTCATCCATCTGACCTGATTTCTATTACATATTTGCCACTCTATTTTTCAACTTCAGCTTTGAATTCTTTGAACTTTGCAAAAGTTTCAGACTTGTGTCTGAGAAAGTAGATCCAAATTTTCTTGCTAAAGTCATCAATAACCATTAGAAAATAAAAGCTACCACCTATTGACTCTATTTTCATTGGTCCACATAGGTCAGTGTGAACGAGTTCAAGATGTTGTTTGGCTAGAGTGGAAGACTGTGGAAAACTAGTTCTCTTATGTTTTCCAAGTATGCAAGACTCACATGGGGAATTTTGCTCTTTGAAGATAGGGAGACCTTTGACCATGGAGTGCTTCTGTAGAAGAATTAGACTCTGAAAGGGTAGATGTCCAAATATTGTATGCCAAACCATAGTTTCATTGGGGGTGGATGCACTTTGTGCATATGATGGGATCCGATTTGCAGTTCGGAGGGTCAGGGGACATCCTATTCTGAGTCATGTGGATTTCAGAAATCAATTTTCTGCTGGGGTTTTTATCATATATCCTTCATGAAGCTCCCTCAAAAAGTACCTTATAGCCTTGTTCAATGAGCTTTCCTACACTTAACAGATTATGTTTTAGATATGGAACATGATAGACATTGTTTATGTCTTTATTTACATTTTGTTTAGTAAGAATAGTTACAGTTCATTTTCCTTGAGCTTTGACTAAGGAATCATTTCCAAGTGTAATATCAGAGGAAATTGAAGAATCAATGCATGAAAGTAAATCTTTGTTACCTGTCATGTGATTGTTGCATCCACTGTCCAACAACTAGAGATCTTTATGTTGTTCTTCAGTCTTGTGGCATGAGAGAAACATACCATCAAAGGTTTCTCCTTCATGATTTGAGACATGCGCTCTGCCTGAGAGATGATCTGATTGCTTCTTCCAGCATTCAGATTCATAGTGATCAATTTTTTTGTAGTAATAGCATTGTATGTTTGATTTGTCATTTGATCTTCTCCCTCTGCCTCTTTGAGGCTGGAAATTCTTATTCTGGTTGTGTTGTTTGTAACCTTGGAAATTATGATTCTGGTTTTGTTGTCTGTGACCTTCATTTGAGTGAAAGTTACTTGGACTTCTCCCTCTTCCTTGATGACCTCGGCCTCTTCCTTTGCTGAAGGAGAATTGAGTTTTGAAGGCATTGGCGATTGACTCATCTGTGAGATGCAGTCTAGTCTCATGTGTCAATAGAGAGCCCATTAATTCATCTGTTGACAAATTTGACAGATCCTTGGATTCAAGGATTGTTGTAACGACCATTTTGAATTTCTTTCGTAAAATTTTGAGGATTTTCTCAACAATTCATTGATCAGGGATGGCTTCACTAGTCAATATGATATGGTTCATGATTCCCATGACTCGGGTCATAAACTGATCAACATTTTTAGACTCTGTAATTCTTAAAGTCTTGAATTGCTTCCTCAAGGTTTGCAGTTTGATTGTTTTTACCCTGTCATTTCCTTGGTAGGTGTTGGCAGCCAATACAACTTTTTCTATTTCCCTATAAGATGCCTACACCTATGTCTTCTAAACTTCAAATTGTCGTCGCATCTTCCAAATAGATGATAATTTCATTTCTTGCGACATTTGCAAATTGGTCTTCATTTGGTTTTTACGACTGTAAGCGTGAAAACTCCTCTATCATTCTTTGAACTGTTATGATCTTTTATCGATATTTTGAGTGGCACTTACCTTTGGAATTTATCATTAAGTGGCTGTAAGGATTTTCGAACTATGCCTGTTTGCCTATTCTTACTTTGATTGCGCAACTGGATTTTATTAAACTGGTAAGGCATTGAGCATGAACATTTATGTTTTTTGAAACTTGCCTAGTCTTTGAATTACATAGGGGTCATGGTTTATTTTTGTTTTCATATATATGATGTGATCCTTATTTTTATAGCTCTTGGCTTTTCAATTTTATAAAATCGATTCTCACAATGTTTTAAAACCTTTGATCAAACATTTATGCAATGGCGCGTTGGTTAAAACAATTTGGGTTTTGATTTCACATTGAATATTCATGGTTTGAAATATTACAATGGCGCATTGATATATCATCCACCGTTTGATTCTTGGGTTGGCCGAATGATAAGGTTTAATCTATGTTATGATTGCTTCAACAGTGGGTTAATTCGCCGGTTGTACTATTGTCATTACTATTATGCATGGCGGTGATTAATCCCACCACCCTCGCATGCGCGCATTAATGCTTCCCCTTTGATCGTTCGTAGCTATTAGCCCAAACGAATTTGCTCCTGTGTGCTGGTGTTTTCGACCCAAACCCTTACCATGTGCTCGCACCATGGCTCCAGTCGTAAGGGATGAACCCAATGGTAGCCAAGCTCTGTTGATGTTCGACAGTGCCCACAGTGACCTTGAGGAATTTGGATGGCTCCCGTTCATACAAAAGTTTGATGGTTTTAACCCCTGCGTTGCCCGACATTTTGCTTTAACCTTTGATGGCTGTCGAGCTAAGGTCGGGGATGTTCAATTACAAATTGACGAGTAATTTCTTAGTTTAGCTACGGGTTTGCCTGCCACTGGACAACGATGGTCCAAAAATTGCAAGGTGGAAGAACTTCCTTGGACTCTGCTCTTCCAGCCACGTAAGGTTAGCTCCTGTGATAAGGGTTTTCCCGTGACCATGCTGAAACAACATTGGCATGAATTGTTGATGATTATCAAACAGTTCATCACCTGCGAAGGTTGGTATGGGTTTGTTTTCTTACACCACCTTCGTTTGCTTATGGTTTTCATGGGCTATGAGCTTAATATGCCTTATTACCTGCATAGAAGCCTGTTTAAAATGTCTAAGAGATACAAAAGGAACCAGGCTGATAGCAGCCTCTTTCACTATGGGCTGGTTAAAATTATTGTCGTTTGTCATCTGGGGTTACACGGAGACTGTTGGAATGATTTCCTTGCTCGCAATAGTTTTGTGGATTTGAATCCACCACAGGTTGACAAACCTGTGGTGACCGAGAACAAAACTATACCCTCGGTACCCTACAACGTTCTGTTACCTAGACCCTTGCCCGACTCACCTATCGACCTACCCCACTCTGTGACGAAGGATGCCGAGACTGTCAAGCCTGTGGGCAAGAAACCCAAAGCCAAACCCACTGTAAACGCCACAGGAAAAAAGAATGCCCGTTTAATCTCTTGTATGGCGAGGAATAAGCCGAAACCCCCTGTCAGTCCTGACCCTATCGTGTTGAGCAAGGACTCTAATTCAGAGGTCAAACGTTTTTTGGCAAGTGAATATCCCTATTTGGAAGGTCTGTGTGCCAAACCCTCGTTTGACTTCGTGTCGAACCTACCACCTTGCTTGCAAAACAACCCTGATTACCCTGGCATCAAGCTGCCATGTAAAGCCCCCGGTCCTTCATCCAAACCCTCTCCTGCTTTACCTAAGTCTACAGCGCCACCGTGTGATCAGTGCGGCT
>ML785299.1:322824-338803 GCA_009831015.1 Picea engelmannii | reverse complement strand
CTTCAGAGTCATCACATACAGGACAAATTAGGAGCGTTTCCAGGTCAATTAGTCACTTCTTTGTTTACTGTTCTTATTTGTAGTTTCGTTTAGATATAAGTTTAGTTAGATTTATATTAGATTGTTTAATTTCAGTAAATATATTAGATCATTTAATTTTAGTAAGTTTTACTTCTTTTTCACAAAATATAAAAATCAAAAAACATATCTTGTTGTCTTAGGGCAGAAAGCACATGAGTTTTACAGGTTTTATTCAAATCTGCTACTTGTAGATATTGTATATTTGTAAATAAGTCGTAATCCAATTAGTAATTAGATATTTAATTGTTAGAAGTTAGTGTAATAGTAGTTAGTAGATTGTATATAATAGTTAGAGTAGTTAGTATTTAGTTTTAGTTTAATTTTGTAGTTTGTTTTAATTAGATTAGTGTATTAGTTAGTTTTAGTTAGTTTGTTTTATTAGTTTTAGTTAGTTTAGTTTCTTGTATTTAGTTTTAGTTAGTTTGTTTTAGTTAATTTAGTTTGTTTTATTAGTTTTAGATAGATTAGTTAGTTTAGATTAGTTTTCTCTTTGGTTCTCTTAGGACCTTAGAGCAGCCAACGGAGCCATTAAACCTGTCAGGGTGGTTCATTCCAAACAACTTGGGTTATTGGACAACTTCGGACCGGTTCCTCTCTCACAATTGATGGACGAACATTTTCGCCCGTCAACAGTAGGCTGATTTAAGGATGTCCCAAGCCTGTTTTGAAGTAACATCGTCTGTGATTTTGGAGAAAATCGAGTCATCCATCGAATTTTGAATACAGAATTTGGCCTTATTCTCTTTGTTTCTCTGTTTTGCCTAAGCAGTTCTCTGTTGGTTGGTCATGGAAGCAAGGTCTGTTGGATCTGGTTCCACATATCCAAGATCGACTAGATCCTAGAACTCTTGTGCTTGCAAGAAGGATCTCATTCTAAGATACCAAAACTCATAATTCTTTCCAAGAAGAATCGGTCCTTGAGTTGGTCCTAAATTGCTAGACGTGGCCATATTTAAAGAATTAAAAATAAAAATAAAAATAGGATTTCACGTTTACCTGATTCCTGCACGGAAAATCGGGTCTTCGAATTTCTTGCAGTGACTTTAGACCAAAAAACGCGGTGTAAACCACTTCTTTGACTTTGATCTGGCTGGATCTGACCATCCGAGCGAAAGATCTACTGATTCAGGGCTCTGAGCTCTGTTCTTTAGTAACTATAACACTGCAACAACTGTAGTCCCTCTAATGGTGAAATAGGTATTTCTGAGTTTACTCGAGAGCTAAAGGAAGTTTGAGGTTTAGCTTCTCATGTGAGATTGGGCGGAAAAACGAGGTGCTTCAGGTTTTTGCGTTTCAGGACTTCATGTTTCGACGCTGAAGGTAGCACTGCCTTCGAATAGCTGAATTGCGAAATTGCTTCAAGGATTCTCTCCAGACTATGTGAAGAGGATTACATCTGAAGCTCTGATACCATGACAATATGATAAACAAAGAAAGGACAAAATGAGAAACAAAGAAAGAGTGGAGCAAGGGAAAAGAGCTGAGCTAAATAAGCTCAAGCAAATCAAGAACATAAAGAACCAAATGTACAACTGTCCAAGACAACTAGCAGTGTACACTCAAACTGTTGAGGTTACATTATATTTAACAAGAGTGGCCAAGCTTTTATGGTTGTGAAGGGTTTCCAGGTTTGACATTCCTTTCAGTTAACACAATCGTCATTCCTTTCAGTTAATGCAACTGTGCATATTGGTTGCCACATTCAATATTCATCACAACAATTAACGATTCACAGACTCGAACAAAGGAAACGATTAACAATTCACAAACTCAACAAAGGAAGGATATGCCTACGTCTTTATTGTAGAGGTTCAGAGGAAGTTAATTTCAAACCCAGGTAAGAGAAATTCTGGTCTATTACAGGCCTACGGACATGCATTAATGATATTTCATATTCAATTTAAATTGCTCACAAAGATTCTTCACAGACGCTATCAGAGATGGAGCGGGTGACATGAAAGAGAAGTAGCCTATCATTAGTTTCGTAAGTGTCGGTATGGCATCTAACATGGGGATAGACTTAGATATGTATAAGAACTATACCTCCTCCTCCAAAACCCAAGCATATGTGACCTTTTTGGTTATTTATGAAAACCCCCAACTTGTTACGACTGTAGACAATAACAATATTAACATCATCTTTGTATTACCTTAAAGCACTCCAACATATAAATGAATTATGCACGCCACTCTCAAGCACAGAATGATGCCCACTACCTATGCGGAATAAAGTAACCTTTACAGTCACAATGCTTCATTTTATTATGCCTTTGCACTACACAAAACACACACGCAGTCCATTCTTCCTCCCCACAACCTCAACAGCCAAGATAATATCATCCAGATCAAAGCCTCTGAAGCAGTGCAGTAGGCACATATTGGATAAGTTAACTAATAATAAAATTTATTTAGTTATCTCAATCCAAGCTTTGATTCAATGAGTTGTACTCTTATTAAACTTCCACAATGTAAAATATCATCATATTCACATACTCCACACATATTCTCTAAGAGAATGGATGAGAGTGTTATAACCAGCCAGAAAATTGGACACTGCGAGTGTTTACAATCTTCTGATTATTAGCACTTATCATTAAGAATGTTTTTTTTGTTTTTGATTGCTCTGTGGCGCACTATACTCTTCCAAAATTCCTCCATAAATTTATGCGGCATATTTATTTGTCAAAAGCGATGACTCTGTTATCTTTGACATGTTGTCAATAATTCACATGGTTACTTGTAAATTCAATAAACCCTAAAAAATCTACGAGGTAACTTTTTTAGAGATATTTGGAGTTTAATTGAGACCTGATAACCATGATTTAATGCACCATATTCCTCTAGAATTTTTACTTTATTTCATAGTTTCATTCTCTGCTGCATGAGATAATCACATTTGATCACAAATGAATCCTTAATAATCTTTTAAAGATTTTGTAGATCAACAACGTGGGGTCATGATTTCAAGTTTTGATTGACTCAAAATCTTGGTTCCTWTCCTCGAATCTACAAAATAGAAGGCGTTGTTAGTAAACCAAATTTCATAAATAAAAATAATTAACTTTATTATTGTTTATTATTAATATAAGTAATTAATTATATTATAAATAAAGATAATTAATTCTATTATTAGTTATTATTAATATAAGTTTAATTATATTATAAAAAAGTTTTTTAAGAGTACACATGTCCTTTATATAATGATTATTAATTAAAATTAATGCTAAATTATGTTAGCAATACTATATTAAGGTTAATGGTTATTAGGGTTAGTACATACATGTCCTTTATATAATAATTATTAATTAATATTAATGCTTAATTATATTATTAATAATATATTAAGGTGAATGGTTATTAGGGTTTGGGTTATTAAGATTAGTGTTGTTAGAATTGTTAGAATTATTAAAGATGATTAATATTTTTTTATTTATTTTTGTAAGTTAGAAGTATTATATATAAAAGGCCTTCCAAGACCAAAATAGAGGTACAAAATACAAAGAATAGCCGTACTATAGTTACTGGACTGCCCAAATAGAGGGGAAACCAGTCCAGCCAGCAGGGGAGTCAAGCACAGGTAGTGTAATAGTCTAAGGAAACAGTCTCAAACTGACTGGACAACAACTAAAAAGAAGAGAAACTATTGAAACTTGAAGTGCCCCTATGGGCTTAGACATTTGGAAAATAACCTGGCCAGGTGGCATGGAGGGCCTCGGACCAAGGTTCCTCCTCGACGTATGTCACTTGATTTTCCCACTGCATTCCAGCTTCCACGCTTCTCTCGGCTCTGTCGGCATCTGGCGAGGTATAATGCAGTGCGCGTTGTGTTGTGTCCACCTCCACGACCATGTCCTCATGCTTGGCTTGCTCCATCCCATTCCCTGCGGATTGCTACGTTTGGGCGTTTCCTTCACTGGTCACTACACAGGGTTCCTCTACTGAAGCCGCACCTTCCGGGTCCAAGGGGAAAGCCTCTTGAAGGGAGGAAAGGAGTTGAAGAAGGACCGCAAATTTTCCATTCGTGGCTTGCAGACGGAATTGAAGGTCCTCCACCCCCTGACGGAGTTCGAAGACCAAACCGAACAAAATAGCGAGGCTTTCTCTCAGCTCCGTGTCGAAGAAAGAGTCAGAGGACTGGTTCTCGGTGTTCCGAGGCTTGGGAGGAGGAGGTGGCGCTCCGACGGTCTTCCTTGAGGAGTTAAGAACTGGTGCAAGGGGAGGCTCGACCGTTGGGAGGACAAGAAGGTGTCACGAAGAGGAACATGGCAGCTTGGGGATGATAGCTAAGTAGTCAAACTGTGAAACGGGCGGAGCAGGGGAGGTAGGAAGAAATGGCTTGGGCTTGAGGGATGGGGAGGAGCAAGTGGAAGGCGAATCAGGGGGTGAGACAGAAGGCTGGCAAGGTTTCCATGGAGAGCCTCTTCACAACAACCCCCTTCGGCGTGGCATGAGGTTCGTCGCGTGACAGCCAAAGGAAACCAGGTGCCACAGGCAGAGGTAGAGTGCCTGAAGTCGAATAGGGGTTGCAATTTTCATGAAGGTTCGGGTTAAATCATACCATGGCAGCAGAGGGGGGAGTCAGTCGAATCGCGAGCGGAGATGGGAGGCAGACACAAGAAACCAGGCCATGAAATGAATCATGAAAGGAGAGGGAAGCTGCATAATTAAGCCGATGTGACGTTGTAATGGCGATTTAATGCAGGATTGGGGTGGCGGGTGATGACATGAGCTCATCACATGGCTCCATGCCTCGTTGGTCGCTTCGTTCCTCCTCCTCGTGCTAGGTGTTCCGCATTAGCACCCTATCCGGGGGTGTGTCCACTGTTCCAGCTTTGTGGATACATTGCTGGAGAATAGGATCATGAGGTTCCAGGGCCATGTTACAGAGGAGTTCTGGTCCACTCCAGTTGGTCCCCATATTAGCTAGTTCATCCGCAACTTGATTCACCTTCCTCCTGATATGAGCAGGTATGACAACCTGATTTGATTGCAATAAGTCTGTGATAATCTGTAGCCCATGTGAGAGTATCCAACTAGGTGAAATTTTGTCTGGGTTCACTCCATTTAAAATTTTGTGGAGCAGATTGATGATGATTTGAGAGTCCCCCTCGACTATTAGCTTGGTGAAATTGATTTCAATGGCTAATTGCAATCCTCTGATGAGTCCCCAAAGTTCTGCTGCGTTGTTCATGGAATGACCAAGGGAGCCTGCGCTTATGAGAATGATGTGCCCATGATGGTTGCGAAAGACTACTCCATAGCCCGTTGTGCCTGGATTACCATTAGAGGCTTCGTCAAAATTGAGCTTGATGAAATCGACTGGGGGGGGAGACCAAAAGGAGGGGCTGCTGAGAGGGGGGGAAAGAGAAGAGGGGCGTAGAGTGTGACGAGAAGGAAGAGGATTCCAATGTCGAAGGATTGGGAGTTTGGAGGGAATGATGATCAAGTCTTCGTCGGTCCACGACTGAAGGTTGAGAGTTTCCATGATATTGCAGCGACATTGATTCCAACAGTGTTTCCACGGGAGGGAGACATTTCTGAAAAGCATTCTATTCCTTTCTTTCCAAGTTTTCTAAAGGATGAAGCCTTGAAGTAATTGCCAAATACGATTGAGGAGGGGAGAATGGAAAGCTTGGTCCCTCCAGTTTGTAATGGCGTCGATGATACTATCTCTATGGCGATTCGAGGTGCGCATGATAAGCGTCGCTTGATCCCAAATTTGAGCAGTGTAAGGGCAAGAATTAAGGAGATGATTCATGGTTTCGTCTGCCTCTCCACAAAGCATGAAAATAGAAGGCCCAACAAAACCCATTTTCGAGAGGTTATCCCAGGTTAGAATCCTTGAGTGGGAGACAAGCCAGAGAAAGAGGGTGATTTTTGGTAAGTGTTTAAGATTCCATATTTTGTGACAAACTTTCCTAGTAGGGAGGGGGTATACTTGAGTTTTGATCTTATAGGCTTCCTACATACTATAGGTGCCCCGTGGCCGGTACCCCCACCGAAGGATATCCTCTCCTACAATTTTGGGAATTTTTCGTTTGGCCAGTTCTTCTTGCCAGGGTATCAGGTCCACATGCGCTTCCAGATTAATGCGTTCCCTGTCCAAGTGTCAGCATCGCCAGATGTCTTCTAGGGAATTGTCCTACCAGTAGTCAACTACTCTTGTCAGGCTCGCAAGTGTAGTGTGGGTGCAGATGTCCCTAGCCCAATCCTCATTATCCAAAACTAGCCACTGTTGCCAGAAATCTTTCCAGAAAAGAACTGTTTCCCCATTTCTAATTTCCCAGAAGGCATGTCGAGTCACCAGGTCTCTGTTCTGCTTAACCGATGTCTATATTAAGGAGCTTGGGTTGTCCCCATTCCATCGAATTAGGTTCTTTTCTGCCACATTTGGTGCATATTTCTTCCTCCAAAGTCTGGCCCAGATATCCTTGGGGTTTTTTAGCCACCGCCACCAAATTTTGGCACTTAGAACTTTGTTCATCATGAAGGGATCCCGTAATCCCAAGCCACCTTGCTCTTTGGGTTGACAGAGTTTGTCCCAGCTAACCAACACTATTTTCTTCCCTGAGTTGAGGCCTTGCCAGATGAAGTTTCTTTGTAAGATTTTAATGGTTGTGAGAATGAACTTTGGGGCAGCCAGCGCTGAGAAGGTGTAGACAGGAAGGGCCTGAAGAACAACTCGGAGAAGAATAAGAAGACTGGGAAGGTTTAAGACTCTCTAGGTCCAGGAAGAAAGCCTCTTGGTAAAGGAGGATAATAGATGTTCCCAAGAGGAGTTGCGGAGGGCATTGTCAATCAGGGGAATGCCAAGGTATTTGGATGGAAGGGAGCTTCTATTGAAACCTAGGATATCAGAGATATGGCGCTGAATTGGAGGGGGTGTATTGAAGAAGAAGATTTGGGACTTATCATTGTTGTAGTCCAGACCCAAGGCGTCTGAGAAGGTTTGGAGGATCGCTAGGAGAGAGTTGTCTTCGCGGAAAGTTGGGGTGCCCATCAAAAGCGTGTCGTCCACAAATTGACTGTGCGAGATAGGAGGAGAAATGCCATGCAAGGGGAGGCCTATCAGTAGGTTTCTTTCAACTGTTGCATGGATGGAACGACTAAGACCTTCGGCCATAATGATGAAGAGGAAAGGGGAAAGAGGATCTCCCTGTCTAATTCCTATTGAGGAGGAGAAGGGTCGAGAGGGAACACCATTGATAAGAATGGAGAAGAATGTCGAGGAGGTTAGATTCAGAATCCAAGTCACCCAATGCTGATCAAAACCAAAAGCTAGGAGCATTGCCCACATGTATTCCCAACTTATCTTGTCAAAGGCTTTAGAGAGGTCTTATTTAAGGAGCATACCTGGTGTTTTGGTCTTCTGCAAAGAGTGGATCACTTCATGGGCTAGGATGACGCTGTCCAGGATTTGTCTGCCTTCAACATAGCCTGATTGCTCTGGGGATATGATTGTCGGTAAGATAGGCTTGAGTCTCCTGGAAATCCCTTTTGTTAGGAGTTTGTAGATGACATTGTAGAGAGCTATGGGTCTGAACTTCTTGGGATGGTGTGCTTTACCCCCTTTGGGTACTAGGGTGAGGAAAGTCGCATTAAGAGCCTAGAGGACTTGTCCGGTGGCTCTAGACTCTTCAAGAATTTCCCAAACCTCTACCCTGATCATCGGCCAACAATGGTGGAAAAATTCGCTACTGAAGCCATCAGGTCTAGGAGCCTTGCATTTGGCGGTGTCCTGAAGTGCTTGATCCACTTCCTCGATTGTAATGGGCCGGATCAGGGCTAAGTTTTTCTCTTGGGTAACGAGGGAGGGCACATGCTGCGTAACCTTAGTAATGGCCTCATATCTATTCGGGAGTGGTTCCGTGAGGAGATCTTGGTAATAGTCGATCAAGGTCGTTTCCATGTCTTCGTGGGAATGAATGGTCTCCCCGTCTGCGGAGATAAGATGCGTGATCTTACTAGAGTGCCTTCTGTGGATGACAGTTCTGTGAAAGAATTTGGTGTTGCGTTCCCCTTCCTTGAGCCATTGGATGCGCGATTTCTGTTTCCATAAAATCTCTTCTTGTCTTTTCCTGGCCTTTAGCTATTGATTTACTTTTACTTCCTGGGCTTTTAGCTCGTTGATTAGCCCCTGTATCCTAATCTAGTTTTGAATCTCGCCCATTTGTTCTGACAAATGCTTTTGGGAGACGAAGATATTG
This sequence comes from Picea engelmannii, assembly GCA_009831015.1. Taxonomy (NCBI): domain Eukaryota; kingdom Viridiplantae; phylum Streptophyta; class Pinopsida; order Pinales; family Pinaceae; genus Picea; species Picea engelmannii. The sequence continues at coordinate 330,515 of ML785299.1, read as the reverse complement.
CCAAAGGTTTTCTTATTCCAGAGTTTGAGAATTTGTTTGAGGTTCTTTAACTTTTGCTGAAATCTGTACATTTTGGATCCGTGAGAGACCTCTGCCTCCCTCCACCAGTCCTGGATTTTTTCTTGGAAATCGGGATGGTCAAGCCAGAACTATTCAAACATGAAGGGTTTCTTTCCAGGTGTGGCTGGCACATCCAACCATAGCTGTATAGGCCAGTCATCCGAGCCAGAGAAATTCAAGATGGTAGCTTCCAAAGCCATTCCTTCCATCATAAGGGAGTCAAAGATGAGGAATCGATCTAGTTTGCAAGCGATTTGGTGTATTCCGGTTCGTCTATTTGTCCAAGTGTGAATGCCATTGATGGCTTCTAGGTCGATAAGGTGAAGGTTGTCTATGAGGCTGTTGAAATCACTGGAGTCCCGATCCAGTCGTCTTGATCCTCCTTTTTTTTCCTCCAGGATGCAAATGATATTGAAATCTCCATAAAAAATCCATCTGTTATGCTGTGTTAGACTGGATAAGTAATCCAGGCTCCTGAGGAAGGCTTGCTTATCCCTTGGGCTGGCCAGGTTGTAGACATTGGTCAGGTGACCCAGCTTGTTTGAGCCAATAAGCCTATAATCTGCAGTAATGGACCATCTGGTAGCGAGAAAGTTTTCCAACAACACTGAGTTGATGTTCCAGAGGATAGCCAATCCTCCAGTTGTGCCTGTGCCTATGGTTGAAGAAGATTCCCCTTGCTTCCAACAGTATGGAAGTAGCTTGTCGATGTCTTCTGAAGTGCATTTTTTTTCCTGCAAAATTACTATGTCAGGTTTTTCCGCAAAGATCAGATCCCGTAGCATTTTTTGCTTGCTACGTCCATTGAGGCCTCTGATATTCCATGAGATGATCTTCATGATGACGGGGGGGTAGGGAGAGGAGGGAAGTTTTTTGAGATCAGGTGGATTTTCCCTGAGTTTACCATAAAGTGGCCTATTTCTTGTATGAGCTTATTGGTGGATTTCCTCCCTCTTTTCTTTTCATCTTTTTGAGTTTTACTTGGGTTTTTTGACTGACTGCCTTGTATTCCCAGAAATTTGCTAGCTCGAGCTGAGGACCCAGCTGAGGAGTTTAGAAAGACATTCTGCACCTTCTGTAATTGATCCCTGGGTATGGTGTAAAGTTTTTGATGCCTGTAGGCGTGCTCGAGGTGCTCCAGATCCACCCCGACTAGTTCTTGCTCCTCTAGCTCCATTTCTGCATCCCCGTCCTCTGTCTCTAGAAAGTCTTGCAGGTCCTGAGCCACGTCTAAGGGGGGGAGATCTGAATCCTTACCCTTTGGGGACCGTTCATCCTCTTGGCTTGTAGATTGGGGACCATTATCCGGATGTGGTTCATTGGGGTGTATAAGGGTTGTGGGGTTCTCTGGTTGATCTTGTAGAATTGCAAATTTATTACTAGTTGAGGGATCTTTACTTACTTGGGCTGGTTGCTTTCTTCCTCCTTGTCTTATTTTCCCTACTGGCTGTGCAAAGCCGTCCTTGTCTTTGCCATTTTCTGGGTTCCCTTCTTTGTGAGCAATATTGAGAGGGCACTCTCTGAAAAGATGACCGTGTTTGTGGTATTTCCTGCATCGAAACGGAATGTGTTTGTAGTCGATGGTTTGGGTCTAGTCCTCGTCATGATATTCCAGTATGATGGATCCTAGGAGTGGCTTGGCTATGTTTAGGTACACACAGATTCACGCATAAGAGGTGTAGTGCCTCTGCTTGGTGGCTTCAGAAGACTTAACATAGATGCTTATGGTGTTTCCTATGTCAGCTAGGACCTCCTCTAGCCAGAATTCCTGGGGGAGAGAGTACAATCTGATCCATACAGATGCATGGGAAAAGTCCTCCTTTTCAGGGCTGAACTTCTCTGTCCAGAATCTTAAGAAGAGTCCTGCCGAGTTGTAGAAGTATGGCCTCCCATCAAAGATGCGATTGCGATCCTCGAGGTTGTGGAGGATGATTGTGAAGAACCCCTTGGAGCCCAGTTGTAGCTCATAGTGACCTTTTGGCTTCCACCAATATTGTATCCATTTGAACAGATCACGCTCAGAAGGCCAGAGCCCCAGGAATTTTCCCACCAGGGCATAGTCTCTCATATATTGTTTTTGCTCTTCTATGCATGGTGAGATGATAACGTATTTTGGGGCCTGTGGCGCTTGTGGGATACATTTACCTGGCATCCATGGAGTTGACGCAGTAGATGGGATAGTCTCTTTCTCTGGATCGGTGTCCATCTCCCGATCCTTGAAGGTTCCTTCCGCCAAAAGTTTCGAGCACAAATCTGGTGGCGGCTCAAAGGTCGGTCGTTTCGTACCTTCTGCAGAGTTTCCATTCATCGTGGCTTGACTGTAGGAGGCGCCATTCACCCCCCCCCTCCCTGTGAGACATGAGCCCCAGCGGGGCAGGCGTTGTGACAGCGTGACTCAGAGCGGCTAAAGAACCCTAAACCCTCGGCTCAGAGCGATTCTTCTTCCTATACCTATGTGTTTTTCGATGATTAATATATTTATTATTAAATACAAGGGGTTTTAATTATTATTATTAGTTAATAATAATAATAACTATTAAAATTATTAATACTAATTTATTAATAATCATTAATACATATCAATACTTTATTAAATTTATTAATAAACTATTATTAATACGTTATTAATAGTAAAAATTATAGGCATTACAAATATTATTAATAAAGTATTATTGATACTTTGTTGTTATTATACATGATACATTAATAATTAATTATTATTAAATAATAATAATTAACTATACTATTAGTTATTATGAATATATTTAATTAGTTATATTATACAAAGAGTGTTATAAGACTTCCATTTATTTTAATGATTAGAAAATATGGTTTAATTAGCGTGCGGAATTTATTCTTTTTAGTATAGGGGTTTTAATAAAAGTTTTATATGTGTGTGTCTATGTGGAATTTAATGAAAGTTTTGTATATGTGGGAGACTTATTTAGAACAACTAAAAATCATCATTACAAAGTTAAAAATGTTTTTTATCAATGTCTTTAGAACAAGTATGATTCTAAGTTTCTTTATGGAGAGCCTCTTATGGAGAGTCTCTTATAGAACAAAGAAACATATTTTAAGTTGGTGGTTCTTGTCTTTTTTTGGTGGCACAAGAACACATTAGTGGTTTGATTATGTCTACTGGTTATTTTTGTGTGGGCTTGTGTATGTGAAAAAAGTAAAGTTGTATGATTGATTATTGGATACATTCAATATCTAGAGTGCTTTCCTATATAACTCACTAATACAACTAGCTATATGTTTAGACAAATGGAAATATGTCAATAGGATGATTCAGTATCTAGACTATTTTTCGAAGACAAATGGAAGTATGTCAATAGGATGATTCAGTATCTAGACTATTTTTCGAAGTATGTCAAGAATTGTTGGTCATTACAAACTCGTCATTGCTTATCAAAAGCAATTATATCTTCAATGGATGAAGTTATAGGTTGAATGATAAAAGTCTAAAAATAATAGTGTGTGATTTCAGTATTGCTATTTGTAATGCAAACATTAAAAAAATACATTATAAGACCTTAGAATTAATGCTTATTTTAAATTTAGTTAAGATTTGTTAGAAATTATTGAAATATTCACTTATATAAATATATAGTTTATATAAATAATAATAATAATAGAGTGAGTGCTCTGTACATGAAATTTTATAAGTCTGTGACCAGAAGTCAAACTAATAACATTGTCTTTTGATATGCAATTTATGCTAATAAATTCATGTAAGAACTTTGGAAATGAAGTGCTCATGACTATTAACCACATTGAAAAACAAAATCTGTGGTATTGAGACAACAAACCTGGGAAATCTTTGATATATATTATTTGTTGACAAATAAGACTAACATTTTTTCTCTTAATACAACTACAATTATTTCTCTTAAAAATAAAATAGATACAGTTTAATAAAATATTCAATTCAATTATTAAGAAGCGCTTGCAATATCAAAAGCCATGTAATTATATATTTCAAAAATGTATACCTTACTTATTACCCCCACGATATTGTTTTCATTTTTTTTTAAAGTTGGGCCGTAGACAAAACAACAAATTAAACTTTGATTTCTCCAAAGTTAAATAAATATTTATTTAAGTTTTATTTTAAATAAATTTATTTGAATATATATTGGCTTAATGCTCTAATTTTATCATTAAAAGATAAAAATAAATATGAACATTGACGTCGGGGTTGCATATGATGTAGTAGGTGGGTGTTTAAATGTTTTTTTTAGGTTGATAGAGGGGCAAGAGCTAATTCTTCTAGAGTTTTCTATTTGTTACAAGTTGCTTCTTCGTTTTCCGCATATTTGTTTTTTTAGGTTGATAGAGGAGTAAGAGCTAATGCTTCTAGAGCTAACTTTGGTTGACTTTGGGAAGGAAAGGTTGACTATGGTTGACATGGTTTGACCATGTGGTTGACCTTGGTTGACCATGACCTTGGTTAATTGTGGTTGACCTTCGATTACCATGATCATGGTTAATTATGGTTGACCATTACCATGGTTAAATTTCACTATGGTTGACCTTGGTTGACCATCACCATGGTTGAACCATGAATGACAATGATTAACCATGTTTTATAATTGTTATTCATAAATGACCATGACCATGACTATAGATGACATTAATACATTAAGATATTATTAATTAATACATGAATAATGTATTTATTAATACACTAAAACATTAATATTAGTATCAATATAATATTAAAAAATCAATATTAAAGTATTAATAGATTAAAACATTAATAAAGTATCAACACATTAATAAATTAATAAATACATTACTAAAATATCAATACCTTAATAAATACATTATTAAAGTAGTAATACATTAATAAAACATTATTAAAGTATTAATACATTAATACATTAATTGATAAAGAACATGGTTGTGTATGCTTGACCATGACCATGGTTAACTTTGTTAGACCTCCGTTGACTTTGGGAATGAAAGGTTGACTATGGTTGACATGGTTAATTATGTTTGACCATGACCATTGATAATTATGGTTGACCTTGGTTGACCAATGTTGATAAAAAAATTTGATCACCTAGGTTTCCCACTTTTGGAATAATAGAAAAAAAAATTCATATCAAAAGAATGAAATTTTTGTAGATTATCATTTCATTGTGTAGCCCTCATTCATCATGCATTTTTCATATTTAAAATTTGAGCTTGTATGCTCAATATATCCAGGTTTTTGTCTAACTTCCAAAAAAAGTACATTTTTCCATGCACAACATAACTAAGATATTCTTGAAACCATGATTATATTATTGGAACCATGTCAATTTTCTTGAAACCACACTCCATTTTCTTGGTTCTCCACACATAGCATTTTCTTAGTTCATGATTTTCTTGATTCTCCATCCTTGTTTTCCGACTTCCCACAGTTAGTCTAATTTTATCTTACAGGGATACCTCCCCATTCACCTTACCCCGCTCCACATTAACTTACTCCCTTTCCTCTCCTCTCCTCTTACCTCCTTTCCCATACTTAACCATTTTTAAACACTTGCAGACCTACACTCCTTTATTCCTCACCTCACCTCACCTCTACATGGTATTACCCCTCACTCCCTTACTCTCTTCTCCCTCACGACCTTCTTCACTCCCTCGTGTGGACCTCCTCCATGTGGACCTACTCTCCTCACCTCCCCTCACTCAGCATCCCCATACCTCATTCCCTTATTTCTCCTTCCTCACCTCCCTCACTCCTTCCACACTCTCGTCCCTCTCCCATTTCTCCAACACTTAACCATATTTCATAACATATCACTCCCCCAACTACATTATGACACATGACAGTGCACTATTTGTTACACATGCCATCCAATGAGAATGCTACACATGGAAACCTATGGAGGGCTGACACATGGCAGGCATATGGCACCATACAACTTGTGACACGTGGCAACAAATGGAGATATGACGTGGCAGATTATTGACGTATCACACAAAAACACATAGCGACATTTGAACTGTTGACTCATCATGTTGACTGGACATGAGGCGGAGGTTTACTGAGTATTCAAAATATTAATTAATTAACTAATTACCTATGGAAGGTCGAATTCTTAAGTCTTCAAAGTCTCCTCTTAGGTGTATGGTACAACTTTTCAAGATATACCATTAATTCTCCAAGAGTCCCATGCATATGGGATTAAATTTTTATAAAAAAAGTCAAATTTCTAAAGGAGGAAGGAGAATTCAAATCAAGGGCCCATATTTCCTGGTGAATATTGATCAACGGTTGCTAAGCGTTCATCTTCTGAAGGTCGTATCTTGAGATCCAGGAGTCAAAATTGTGCAAACTTTACCTCGATGGGAGGTAATTCGACAAGGAAGATGTTGGAACAAGTTTCAAGAGATGGAATTGGCTATATGTTTCTCAGAAATTGAAAGAGCACTCATAAACATTTTTATTCCTTGCTGAGAAATCTTTTTGACAACTCAACTTCCCGGGGTCATACCTCGAGATCCAGAATTCCAAATTGCGTTCAAGAGGACTCGTTGGAAATATGAAGGGATGAATATTGCATTTAGAATGTTTTAAATGGCTGAAAAAACAAATATATTACTCAGAGAATTGAAACACAGTCCACTTTTTTTAAAGGCAGTAAATTTGAAAAATTTATAATAAAGTTTATTAAGTAAACTTTATTAAAGGAATAAGTGGGACCTACTTGGAGGCAAAAAATTCAATGACATAATTCATTAATGAGACTTAAATCAAGGATTAATTAAAAGTGTTTTACTCCATAAAGGAATTATGGAAATTTCTAGAAAGGAAACCCTAACTACTTCAAGAACATGGAAATATGATTTTAAAAAGGGCAAGAGAAGACACTATAAGGGGTTGGAAGTCATAGGTTTCTATAGTTGTGAAGAGTATGGAAGAAACAAAGATCTATCTTTCCAAGATTCTTTAAATTTTCCTGCTAAAACTTTCCTACATAGACAACTTTCTTTTTCTCACAGTGTTAAATTTGTCATATGAGGGATATTATTATTGATTCCTCTAAAAAGAGCTATTTTGGGGAATAACTTTAATAAATTCTCAAGACTTGATATTTTGAGCATGAGATGTTTAAAGTGTGCCTATTATATTATTTATTGATTATTAATGATGCACTCTTCTAAAGTTATCTAATGACATTTCCATTTTTGTTTTTCCATTCTTGTTGCAAAGTCATAACAGATTCTAGGTTCATTTTATCTTACAAGAAAGAAAGAATGTATGTTGAATGGAGACTCTAAAACCTTGTAGACACAAATCTATGATGACACACTTTATCTTATATTTTGTTTAAATTATCTGATGTAAATTTGTATAACTATATATAAGGATTTTACATTTGTATATATTAGATTTTTTGGAATAACACTCAGGGTTTTCTCTTTAGCATTCACCCTTTACATTCATTGCAAAACCATACAAAAAATCTTCCAATATTTCATCCAAAAAGGAGTACCACCTCTCTAAAAATGCAGGGGTATTCATATCTTCATGAGGTTGATCTTAAGACCGTAAAATAGTATTTTAGATCAACAACCATGACCGTCGTTAATTGTGGATAGATTAATAATACATTAATAAAGTAGTAATA
>ML785299.1:310335-320699 GCA_009831015.1 Picea engelmannii | reverse complement strand
TATTCATTTTAAGGATATTGAAAGAAAATCAACTTGAAATTTGATGATGATTTATTATTGTTATAAGAACATTTAATTACACCACACATGGATCATAGAGTGTATACATTGCACCATAATACAAACTATGACCATTATATATCAATATATAATTTATAATGTGTATTTTAAATTTTTTGTTATTAATTCCCCTGGTTGTAGACTTTTATGTCCTGCAATCCCCCTCTTAGCTGCTTCGGGTGAGACTGCATCTTCTTCGCAGGTGATGCCGAAAGGGCCAGTAGCTAGGGCTTATTGGTGCACTCTTGGAGTGAACCTCGGTTCTACCCCTATGTCAACGCTCTCGTAGGAGAGTAGATTAGTTTGGAGTGTGTTTTCTGGGTGAATATTTCTTGCGTGATTGCATGGATTGGTTTTTTGGTTGAAGGATAGATCACTACATGAGTTTGAAAGGAAGAACATGGAAGGAGACATAAATATAGCACCACACCAAATCGACCAAGGAGCCAAGCGAGACGATGAATCGTGCAATTTGGACAATAAAATTCTTGCAAATGTCTTTGATTCTATTATTCCCAATTCCCCCAATCTCAAACATGTGTGTCTTAAAACGGGATCAGAACATTATCTGGGATCTCATGATATCTCTACCATGGATATGAATAGTGATCCACATGAGGCTCTGTTTCACAAGAGGCATCCCAAGATGAATAATGGTGATTTCAACTACTATAACTTGAAGGACGTATTGTCTACAAAATTAGGACATAGTGATATTAAGATCAATTGGTCCTTCCATCGTCCCAATGTCATATTATTTGGATTCTCTCCCTTGAGTGGTTCTTTCATGAATCTCCTCATTTCTCTCGCAGTTTATGTTGCGATCTACAAGGAGGGCACTCAGTTTGGATTCCCGGGGAATTCGGTAACATGGGAGGAGCTTATGGATGATTCAGATGTGGATGTTGGTCYAGTGAAACCGAAGAAGATAATGTTCAAGATGTCATCCCAGTGCATCCAAAGAAGAGAATTTTCAAGATGTTCTCATTTTTCTATGCTCATGATCGAAGAATGCTTCAATGAGGTTTGAAGGAGGTAGCTATTTTAGTCTATTTTGTTTTTGAATTTGTGTCAATATGTATTAGTGTTATTCTTAGTTTGTAAAATGAATTATGGAGAGCCTCTCATAGAACAAAGTAACATATTTTAAGTTGGTGGTTCTTGTCGTTCTTCGGTGGCACAAGAACACATCACTTGTTTGATTATGTCTACAGTCTGTTATAAGTTGGTGGTTCTTATTGTACTTCGATGCTCCAAGAACAACGATTACTGGTTATCTTTGTGTGGGCTTGTGTATGTGAAAAAGGTCAGGTTTTATGATTGACTATTGGATACATTCAATGTTTAGACTCCTTTCCTATATAACTGACAAATACAATGAGCTATGTGTTTCGATAGATGGAAGTATGTCGATAGGATGATTCAATATCTAGACCATTTTTCGAAGTACGTCATGAATTGTTGGTCATTACAAATGCATCATTGATTGTCAGAAGCAATTGTATCTTCAATGGATGTAGTGGTAGGTCGAATGAATGGTTGAAAAATGTCATAGTCTACGAGAGTTCAGAAGTGGATAGAAATGTTGATGAAGACCACACAAGATAGATATCAAAGTCTAAAAATAATCGTGTGTGATTTCAATATTGTTATTTGTAATGTAAGCATTAAGGAAAGGCATTATAAGGCCTTAGAATTAATTCTTATTTTAGAATTGGTTGGCCAAGTAGCATCCAACTATTGGCTTGCATCAACAAATCTAAATCCAAATATTGATGGTGGTCTTTTGATCGGAATATATGCAAGCATTTCGTTATGTAGTGGAACTTTTGTCTATGAAAGGGTTCCTCTTGTTGTGTTGTTCATCTTGCGAGTGTCAAAGACCTTTTTCTCTTGAATGATCAATTCAATATTCAAGGCACCCATGGCCTTTTTCGATACCACAACTGTCTGTGGGAATAGTTATATTCCAAGTGAAAATATATTCTCCAAGATGTTTCCGTTCAACCAATTTCAAATTTAGGGCTTGAAGTCTTTTACTTATTCTAACCAAAAGCATTTATGTTTTTGCAGGCATCTTCAGATACGAGTTTGTTAGATGTAAACATAGTTTGGGCCTACAAATTTGTTTTATGTGTGGGCTCATATCATAGGAATGATATTCATCATATCATTTGTCACATGGCAAGTTTTGGTGGTTGTCATTCCGATGCTCTTTATCACTACAAGAGAGTTAAGAAGGATCAACGTTATCATGTAACGAACAACGCTACTGAAACAAAATTAGGTGTAGTGAAAATCAAAGCAATTACATGGTAGAAAGATTCCAGGAAAAGAACTTGAATCCTATCTACACAAATGCAAGTTTTCTATGGAATGGTCGATCTTAAGGTTGGAATCACTTGGAAACAGTGTCCTTTTTACTTTAGGTTTTCTACTCATTTCATTACCTTAAGATATCATAACTCTTGGTAAGAAGATTGTTATTTAATTATGCCTATAGGCATCCCCCTATTGGAATTGATGGTTTAATGAGTCTTTTAAATGCTTCTGTTTTTTTTTTTTTTTTTTTTTCACATTTACTTAATATNTTTTTTTTTTTTTTTTTTTTTTCACATTTACTTAATATAATTAAAAAATTACATTAATTATATAGATAGAGTTGAAAAAATGAGAAGCAGAGAATACAGAGAAAGAGTGGAGCAGAAATAGTATTCAGTATATTGAGTATGTGAGAAAAGAGTACTTTAGAAAAAGGGAAAATATATGAGCTAAATAGGCTCAAGCAAATCAATAACATAAAGAACCGAGTGTACAATTGTCCAAGACAGTTGGCAGTGTACAGTCAGACTGTTGAGGTTACATTATATTTAACACTCCCTCTTAAACTCAACAGTTACAAACATTAGCATTCATAATGCCCAAGTGTTGTCTCTGAAAATCAAAAATGGATTTTCCTAGTGGCTTTGTAAAAATATTTGTGAGTTTTATCTCGTGAGCCACAGAATTTAAGTGCAATGTCACCATTATTGACTAGATCGCGGATGAAGTGAAAGTGAGTGTCAATGTGTTTACTTTTCTTGTGAAACACATGGTTTTTGGATAAAACAATTACTGAGGTGTTGTCACAGAAGATAGGAGTTAGATTTTTTTTGTATGTGACATATCATTCAATATTATTCTCAGCCACACAGCTTGACATGAAGTTGAGGAAGCAGTGACATACTCTGCCTCTGTAGAATATATTGATACAATGGTTTGCTTCTTTGATGCTCATGAAATAAGGTTCGCGCCCAGGTGAAAAACATTTCCTAAAGTTTTTTTTCTATCATCTAGGCTGCCTGCAAAATCACTGTCTGTGTAACCAGAGAGATGATTATCATCAGACTTAGTGTACCATGAGCCAAAATTGAGAGTTCCTGCAACATATCTCAGCATCCATTTCACCATCTTCCAGTGGGAATCTTTGGGGGATTCCATGAATCTGGAAACAAGATTGGCTGCATACATAATATTAGGCCTAGTTGTTGTAAGATAAAAAAAACTTCCTTCTAAACTTTTGTACAGGGTAGGGTCCATTGTAGGTCCTTCATATTGCTTGCTCAATTTTGTGCCTAGGGGAATAGGAGTTTCTGTTGGATTGCATTCTTCCATGCAAAATCTTTTGATGATGTCTGTTGCATACTTTTGCTGACAGACAAAAATGCCTTTGGTTGATTGATCAACCTCAATCCCCAAAAAATATTTCATTATGCCAAGATCTGTCATCTCAAACTCAGATTGCATGGCATGTTTAAAACTAGTTAACTCAAAATTTTCAGTATATATCATGTCATCAACATATAAAAATAAAATCTGAATTTTACCGTGTTGATCAGTTTTGGTGTAAAGAGTTGGCTCATTTTGGCTTCTGCTAAAACCACTTTTGATCAGGTAAGTGCCAATTCTGCTATACCAAGCTCTTGGAACTTTCTTTAAGCCATACAAGGCTTTCTTCAACTGATATACTTTGGCTGACTACTCTTTGACTTCAAATCCAAGTGGTTGATCCACATAGACCTCTTCTTCTAAGACACCATTTAGGAAAGCTGACTTGACATCCTTCTGGTATTCTTTTCATTTTTGTTGAGTTGCTATGGCTAAGAGAGTCCTTACAGTGTCTAATCTTTCTATTGGAGAAAAAGTTTCACCATAATCATTACCTAGTTGTTGTGAGAATCCTTTGGCAACAAGTCTTGCCTTGTGCTTTTCAATCTGTCCCTTTTCATTGAGTTTAGTTTTGTAAACCCACTTGACACCAACACTTTTCTTGTGTCTAGGCAGATCAACAAGATCCCATGTATGTTTCTTCTCAATGGAGTCAATCTCTTGGTTCATGGCTTGAACCCAATGTGGCTACTTAGTTGCTTCTTTAAAATATGAAGGTTGACATGACATTAATGCAAAAAGATTATGTTGTTCAATGTCATCCAACTGCTGATGGATTTCTCTCAAACTTTGAGTTCTCTGATTTGGGAGTTCATAGGATGAATCTCTGCTAGAATTTGAGTTATCCTGAGAGTTTTCAGATTGTCTTGTACCTGTAATTTTGGAAGAGCAGGTTGAGGTATTGGCTGTCCTGAATTTTCTTCTTTTTCAGGATTGGGCAGCAATGGATTTTGACTGTCCATTTGTTGATTTTCAGATTCATTCCAGAGTTGATTTTCCAGAAATTTTACATCTCTATTGAGAATTAGTTTCTTTGAGATTGGATTGTAAAGCCTATAAGCTTTTGCTGTTTTGTTGTATCCAGTAAAGATGCATTTCTCACTTCTATCATCTAGTTTCTTCCTTAATTTGGAAGGTATGTGAGCATATGCTATGCATCCAAATGTCCTTAGATGAGCAACATTTATCTCTGTCCCACTCCATGCTTCTTGAGGGACCTTCATATTGAGACTCGTGGTTAGAGATCTATTCAAGAGATAAGTTGAGCATGATAGTGCTTCAGCCCAAAATGTATTTGATAGACATTTCTCTTTGAGAAGGCTCCTTTCCATGTTCATTATTGTCTGATTTTTCCTTTCAGCCACTCAATTTTGTTGTGGAGTATACCTGGCTATAGTTTGCATGGTGATCCCTTGCAATTTAAAGAAATTTGCAAATTCTTTGGAGTTGTATTCTCCTCCTCCATCTGACCTGATTGATTTTAGATATTTGCCACTCTATTTTTCAGCTTCAGCTTTGAATTCTTTGAACTTTGCAAAAGTTTCAGACTTGTGTCTGAGAAAGTAGATCCAAATTTTCCTGCTAAAGTCATCAATAAATGTTAGAAAATAAAAGCTATCACCTATTGACTTTGTTTTCATTGGTCCACATAGGTTAGCGTGAATTAGTTCGAGATGTTGTTTGGCTTGATTGGAGGATTGTGGAAAACTAGTTCTCTTATGTTTTCCAAGTATGCAAGACTCACATGGGGAATTTTGCTCTTTGAAGACAGGGAGACCTTTGACCATGGAGTGCCTTTGTAGAAGACTTAGACTCTGAAAGGGTATATGTCCAAATATTGTATGCCAAACCATAGTTTCATTGGGGGTGGATGCACTTTGTGCATATGATGGGATCCGATTTGCAGTTCCGAGTGTCAGGGAAAACATCCTATTCTGAGTCATGTGGATTTTAGAAATCAATTTTCTGTTGGGGGTTTTATCATATATCATGCATGATGCTCCCTCAAAAAGTACCTTATAGCCATGTTCAATGAGCTTTCCTACACTTAACAGATTATGTTTCAGATCTGGAACATGATAGACATTGTTTATGTCTTTCTTTACATTTTGTTTAGTAAGAATAGGTACAGTTCCTTTTCCTTGAACTTTGACTAAGGAATCATTTCCAAGTGTAATATCAGAGGAAATTGAAGAATCAATGCATGAAAGTAAATATTTGTTACCTGTCATGTGATTGTTGCATCCATTGTCCAACAACTAGAGATCTTTATGTTGTTCTTCAATCTTTTGGCATGAGAGAAACATACCATGAAATGTTTCTCCTTCAGGATTTGAGACATGCGCTCTGCCTGAGAGATGATCTGATTGCTTCTTCCAGCATTGAGAWTCATAATGACCAATKTTTTTGTAGTAATAACATTGTATGCTTGATTTTTCATTTGATATTCTCCCTTTGCCTCTTTGAGGCTGGAAATTCTTATTCTGGTTGTGTTGTTTGTAACCTTGGAAATTATGATTCTGGTTCTGTTGTCTCTGACCTTCATTTGAGTGAAAGTTACTTGTACTTCTCCCTCTTCCTTGATGACCTCGGCCTCTTCCTCTGTTGAAGGAGAATTGATTTTTGAAGGCATTAGTGATTGGATCATATGTGAGATGCAGTCTGGTCTCATGTGTCAATAGAGAGCCCATTAATTCATTTGTTGACAAATTTGATAGATCCTTGGATTCAAGGATTGTTGTAACGACCATTTCAAATTTATTTGGTAAACTTATGAGGATTTTATCAACAATTTGTTGATCAGGTATGGCTTCACCAGTCAATCTGATTTCGTTCACGATTCCCATGACTCGGGTCATAAAATGATCAACATTTCAGACTCTGTCATTCTTAAAGTCTTGAATTGCATCCTCAAGGTCTGCAGTTTGACTATTTTACCTTGTCATTTCCTTGGTAGGTTGATTTAAGGATGTCCCAAACCTGTTTTGAAGTAATATCGCCTATGATTTTGGAGAAAATCGAGTCATCCACCGAATTTTGAATCCAGAATTTGGCTTTATTCTCTTTGTTTCTCTGTGTTGCCTGAGCAGTTCTCTGTTGGTTCGTCATGGAAGCAAGGTCTGTTGGATCTTGTTCCACATATCCAAGATCCACTGGATCCCAACACTCTTGTGCTTGCAAGAAGGATCTCATTCTAAGAGACCAAAACTCATAATGCTTTCCAAGAAGAATCGGTCCTTGAGTTGGTCCAAAATTGCTAGACATGGCCATCTTTAAAGAATTTAAAAAAAATAAAAAAATAGGATATCGCGTTTACCTGATTCCTGCACGGAAAATCGGGTCTTCGAATTTATTGCAGTGAATTTGGACCGAAAAACGCGGTGTGAACCACTTATTTGACTTTGATCGGGCTAGATCTGACTATCCAAGTGAAAGATCTATTGATTCAGGGCTCTGAGCTCTGTTCTTTAGCAACTGTAACACTGCAGCAATTGTAGCCCATCTAATGGCGGAATAGGGCTTTCTGAGTTTACTCGAGAGCCAAAGGAAGTTTGAGGTTTAGGTTCTCATGTGACATTGGGGGGAAAAACTAGGCACTTTAGGTTTTCACGTTTTGGGACTTCGCGTTTCGACGTTGAAGCTAGAAGTTCCTTCGAATAGCCGAATTGCGAAATTGCTTCAAGGATCAACGATCCTCATTGATTTGAGATCAACGACCACCAATTCTACCTTACCTCGCAAACCTCCTAACTCATGAACCTCTGAACAGTGGGAAGATATCGACGGTCTCAATTTTCCATGGAGATCTACGATCTGACCGCTCAGGTCACGTCGGAGTTTTGCATATCGTGAGTTCATTGAACTCTCGCCTCTGATTTTCCGGTAGCAGAAATCACGATGGTGCTGGATCAATGGTCCAAATATTTGCTTGATCAACGACTATGATTATTTCACGATTTGACGTATCGCAGGTTCTTGAAACTTTGCTCGTTGACTCTTTTGAGTCGTGAATCAGTGAAGTGTTGAACGCTCGCCACACATCCCTTCCAATGGACAGTTTAGAGGATGTCAAGAATTTGCGACTTGCAAGATCCAAGTCATGACCTCCTTCACATTATTGACTCCCGAAGTGCCAACATTTTGGAGTGCCCCAAATCTAAGGGTTCATGCTCCTCTAGATCTAACGGTCCAGATCTCGTCGGTATTTCGTGTATCGAGATTTCGCGTATCACGAAGTCGAACGAATTTTCCTCCGTTGTCCCGATCCATGAAATGATGAAATGTTGAAATAAAAATATAAAATGTGAAATAGCCGACGTACGTGGATCTCTGCCATGTGTCCCCTGTCAATGGACAACTGTGATCAATTTCGCGTATTCGAGCTTGGGGTCCTTTTACCGCTCTTAGTCGCAAAACTCATGAAGTGCCTAATTGCGAATTTTCGAAGCATCCAACTGTCCTTAAGTCTTAGAAAATGAACAGTCCTTAGGTCTTGAAAACCTTTGGCGGTTAAAACATGCGCACCTTTTCTTGATCTAACGATTTTTGTTGCTCTCGTCTTGATCTGACGATTGAAAATCTTTCGCCTTTTTTGCGCGCTCCTCGTCCTTTTTGAACTCGATAGTTGGCTCAAATATGTTCGTAGGGCTGATCTTACGGCTGTGTATGCTTGTCCTTTGCTGCTTTATCTTGTCCTTTGCTGCTCTCACAAAATCTTCTCTGGAAGAAAGAATTTCACGAATTCTTTAAAGAACATGTGTATCTTTAACTATTTTTGCCTTATGCTTCCAAGCAATTGTTGTCTGCAACGATCTTTTGAGCAGACTGGCGGACTGCTCTCCAAGCTTTGTGAAGAAACTGTGTCCTGTGCTCTCATTGATAGTTTAAGCTTTGGGCTTCTTAGGATCGAGATGCTCTCTATACTATGTGAAGAGGATTACATTTGAAGCTCTGATACCATGACAAAATGAGAAACAGGGAAAGAGTGGAGCATAAATAATATTCAATATATTGAGTATGTGAGAAAATAGTACTTTAGAAAAAGGGAAAAGAGCTGAGCTAAATAGGCTCAAGCAAATCAAGAACATAAAGAACCGAATGTACAACTGTCCAGGACAGCTGGCAGTGTACACTCAGACTGTTGAGGTTACATTATATTTAACAAGAGTGACCAAGCTTTTATGGTTGTGAAGAGTTGCCACATTTGGAATTCCTTTCAGTTAACGCAACCGTCATTCCTTTCATTTAATGCAACCGTGCATATTGGTTGCCACATTCAATATTCATCACAACGTTTAACGATTCACAGACTCGAACAAAGGAAACGATTAACAATTCACAGACTCAACAAAGGAAGGATATGCCTGCGTCTTTATTGTAGAGTTTCAGAGGAAGTTAATTTCAAACCCAGGTAAGAGAAATTCTGGTCTATTACAGGCCTATGGACATGCATTAATTATATTTCACATTCAATTTAAATTGCTCACAAAGATTCTTCACAGACGCTATCAGAGATGGAGTGGGTGACATGAAAGAGAAGCAACCTATCATTAGTTTTGTAGGTGCCGGTATGGCATCTAACGTGGGGATAGACTTAGATATGTAGAAGAACTCTACCTCCTCCTCCAAAACCCAAGCATATGTGACCTTTTTGGTTATTTATGAAAACCCCCAACTTGTTACAACTGTAGACAATAACAATATTAACATCATCTTTGTATTACCTTAAAGCACTCCAACATATACCTGAATTATGTGCGCCACTCTCAAGCACAAAATGATACCCACTGCCTATGCGGAATAAGGTAACCTTTACAGTCACAATGCTTCATTTTATTATGCCTTTGCACTGCACAAAACACACACACAGTCCATTCTTCCTCCCCACAACCTCAACAGCCAAGATGATATCATCCAGATCAAAGCCTCTGAAGCAGTGCAGTAGGCGCATATTGGATAAGTTAACTAATAATAAAATTTATTTATTTATCTCAATCCAAGCTTTGATTCAATGAGTTGTACTCTTATTAAACTTCCACAATGTAAAATATCATCATATTCACATACTCCACACATAACCATGATTTAGTGCACCATATTCCTCTAGAATTTTTATTTTTTTTCATAGTTTCATTCTCTACTGCATGAGATAATCACATTTGATCACAAATGAATCCTTAATAATCTTTTAAAGATTTTGTAGATCAACAACGTGGGGTCATGATTTCAAGTTTTAATTGACTCAAAATCTTGGTTCCTTTCCTCGAATCTACAAAATAGAAGGCGTTGTTAGCAGTAAACCATATTTCATAAATAAAAATAATTAACTTTATTATTGTTTATTATTAATATAAGTAATTAATTATATTATAAATAAAGATAATTAATTTTATTATTAGTTATTATTAATATAAGTTTAATTATATTATAAAGAAGTTTTTTTTAAGAGTACACATGTCCTTTATATAGTGATTATTAATTAATATTAATGCTAAATTATGTTAGCAATACTATATTAAGGTTAATGGTTATTAGGGTTAGTACATACATGTCCTTTATATAATAATTATTAATTAATATTAATGCTTAATTATATT
>ML785299.1:264540-285540 GCA_009831015.1 Picea engelmannii | reverse complement strand
CGAGGCTATGTTCATAACATTGTGATGACAAGGCTATGTTCATCACATTGTAATGACAGGGCTATGTTCCACACATTGTGATGTTACTATGTTTGTCAGATTGTAATGCGATTATGTTTTTCACATTGCAACATTACTATGTTCGTCATGATGCAATATTTGTTTTTTTTGGTCACATTGTAATGGTTATGTTCATCACATGAAAAGGTTGGTTTATGCTCGACACATTACAAAGGAAGTTTTGGTGACGTTTAAAAAAAAAAATCTAACAAATGTTTTCCTTTGTCACAAAGATAGGAACTTTGAATTCATGTGATGTATTACATAGAAGACAACTTAGAATCATATTTTTCTAACAAAATTGATAACAAATCATCTTTAACTTTACAACTGATGATTTTTAATTATTCTAAAGACATTGATAGCAAATCATCTTGAACTTTGTAGATGATGAATTATACTTGTTCTAAGGAAATTGATAGTAAATATAATTGATTTATACTTATTCTAAGGACATTGATAGCAAATCATTTAATAATTTATACTTGTTATAATAACATTGATAGCAAATCATCTAGAACTTTGTAGATGATGACTTATACTATTATAAGGAAATTGATAACAAATCTATTTGATTTATACATTACAGATGATGAATTATATTTGTTCTAAGAACATTTAAAGGACAATTGATATTTGTTCTAAGAACATTTAAAGGAAATCAACTTGTTATATACTTTGCATATGAGTATTCATATGATTTATAGATCACATATGAATATTTATATTTGTTCTAAGAATATTTAAAGGATAATTAATATTTGTTCTAAGAACATTTAAAGGAAATCAACTTGTTTTATACTTTGCATATGACTATTTATATGATTTATACGTTACATATGATGATTTATATTTGTTCTAATAATTTTAAAGGAAATCAAGTTGTTTTATATTTTGGAGATGATGATTTATATTCATTTTAAGGATATTGAAAGAAAATCAACTTGAAATTTGATGATGATTTATTATTTTTATAAGAACATTTAATTACACCACACATGGATCATAGAGTGTATACATTTCACCATAATACAAACTATGACCATTATATATCCATATATAATTTATAATGTGTATTTTAAATTTTTTGTTATTAATTCCCCTGGTTATAGACATTTCTGTCCTACAATCCCCCTCTTAGCTGCTTCGAGTGAGACTGCATCTTCGTCGCAGGTGATGCCGAAAGGGCCAGTAGCTAGGGATTATTGGTGCACTCTTGGAGTGAACCTCGACTCTGCCCCTATGCCAATGCTCTCGTAGGAGAGTAGATTAGTTTGGAGTGTGTTTTCTGGGTGAATATTTCTTACGTGATTGCATGGATTGGTTTTTTGGTTGAAGGATAGATCACTATATGAGTTTTAAAGGAAGCGCATGGAAGGAGACATAAATATACCACCACACCAAATCAACCAAGGAGCCAAGCGAGACGATGAATCATGCAATTTGGACAATAAAATGCTTGCAAATGTCTTTGATTCTATTATTCCCAATTCCCCCAATCTCAAACATGTGTGTCTTAAAACGGGATCATAACATTATCTGGGATCTCATGATATCTCTACCATGGAGATGATTAGTGATACACGCGAGGCTCTGTTTCACAAGAGGCATCCCAAGATGAATAATGGTGATTTCAAATACTATAACTTGAAGGACGTATTGTCTGTAAAATTAGGACAGAGTGATATTAAGATCAGTTGGTCCTTCCATCGTCCCGATGTCATATTATTGGGATTCTCTCCCTTGAGTGGGTCTTTCATGAATCTCCTCATTTCTCTCGCAGTTTATGTTGCGATCTACAAGGAGGGCACTCAGTTTGGAGTCCCGGGGAATTCGGTAACATGGGAGGAGCTTATGGATGATTCAGATGTGGATGTTGGTCCAGTGAAACCGGAGAAGAGAATGTTCAAGATGTCGTCTAGGTGCATCCAAAGAAGAGAATTTTCAAGAAGTTCTCATTTTTCTATGCTCATGATCGAAGAAGGTTTCAATGAGGTTTGAAGGAGGTAGCTATTTTAGTCTATTTTGTTTTTGAATTTGTGTCAATATGTATTAGTGTTATTCTTATTTTGTAAAATGAATTATGGAGAGCCTCTCATAGAACAAAGTAACATATTTTAAGTTGGTGGTTCTTGTCGTTCTTCGGTAGCACAAGAACACATCACTGGTTTGATTATGTCTACAGTCTATTATAAGTTGGTGGTTCTTATTGTACTTCGATGCTCCAAGAACAACGATTACTGGTTATCTTTGTGTGGGCTTGTGTATGTGAAAAAGGTCAGGTTTTATGATTGACTATTGGATACATTCAATGTTTAGACTCCTTTCCTATATAACTGACGAATATAATGAGCTATGTGTTTCGACAGATGGAAGTATGTCGATAGGATGATTCAATATCTAGACCATTTTTCGAAGTACGTCAAGAATTGTTGGTCATGACAAATGCGTCATTGATTGTCAGAAGCAATTGTATCTTCAATGGATGTAGCGGTAGGTCGAATGAATGGTTGAAAAATGTCATAGTCTATGAGAGTTCAAAAGTGGATAGAAATGTTGATGAAGACCACAGAAGATAGAGATCAAAGTCTAAAAATACTCGTGTGTGATTTCGGTATTGTTATTTGTAATGTAAGCATTAAGGAAAGGCATTATAAGGCCTTAGAATTAATTCTTATTTTAGAATTGGTTGGCCAAGTAGCATCCAACTATTGGCTTGCATCAGCAAATCTAAATCCAAATATTGATGGTGGTCTTTTGATAGGAATATATGCAAGCATTTCGTTATGTAGTGGAACTTTTGTCTATGAAAGGATTCCTCTTGTTGTGTTGTTCATCTTGCTAGTGTCAAAGAAATTTTTCTCTGGAATGATCAATTCAACATTCAGGGCACCCATGGCCTTTTTCGATACCACAACTGTCTGTGGGAATAGTTACATTCCAAGTGAAAATATATTCTCCAAGATGTTTCTGTTCAACCAATTTCAAATTTAGGGCTTGAAACCTTTTACTTATTCTAACCAAAAGCCTTTATGTTTTTACAGGCATCTTCAGATACGAGTTTGTTATATGTAAACATAGTTTCGGCCTACAACTTTGTTTTATGTGTGGGCTCATATCATAGGAATGATATTCATCATATCATTTGTCACATGGCAAGTTTTGGTGGTTGTCATTCTGATGCTCTTTATCACTACAAGAGAGTTAAGAAGGATCGACGTTATCATGTAACGAACAACGCTACTGAAAGACCCTTAGGTGTAGTGACAATCAAAGCAATTACATGGTAGAAAGATTCCAGGAAAGGAACTTGAATCCTATTGATACAAATGCAAGTTTTCTATGGAATGGTTGATCTTAAGGTTGGAATCACTTGGAAACAGTGTCCTTTGTACTTCAGGTTTTCTACTCATTTCATTACCTTAAGATATCATAACTCTTGGTAAGCAGATTGTTATTTAATTATGCCTATAGGCGTCCTCCCTGTTGGAATTGATGGTTTAATGAGTCTTTTAAATGCTTCTGTTTTCTAATTTATTTTTTTTTTCACATTTACTTAATATAATTAAAAAATTACATTAATTATACGGATAGAGTTGAAAAAATGAGAAGCAGAGAATACAGAGAAAGAGTGGAGCAGAAATAGTATTCAGTATATTTAGTATGGGAGAAAAGAGTACTTTAGAAAAAGGGAAAAGAGATGAGCTAAATAGGCTCAAGCAAATCAAGAACATAAAGAACCGAGTGTACAACTGTCCAAGACAGTTGGCAGTGTACAGTCAGACTGTTGAGGTTACATTATATTTAACACTCCCTCTTAAACTCAACGGTTACAAACATTAGCACTGAAAATGCCCAAGTATTGTCTCTGAAAATCAAAAATGGATTTTCCTAGTGGATTTGTAAAAATATTTATGAGTTTTATCTCGTGAGCCACAAAATTTAAGTGCAATGTCACGATTATTGACTAGATCATGGATGAAGTGAAAGCGAGTGTCAATGTGTTTAATTTTCTTGTGAAACACATGGTTTTTGGATAAATCAATTACTGAGGTGTTGTCACAGAAGATAGGAGTTAGCTCTTTTTTTGTATGTGACATATCATTCAATATTATTCTCAGCCACACAGCTTGACATGAAGTTGAGGTAGCAGTGACATACTCTGCCTTTGTAGAAGATATTGATACAATGGTTTGCTTCTTTGATGCCCATGAAATCAGGTTCGCGCCCAGGTGAAAAACATGCCCTGAAGTGTTTTTTCTGTCATCTAGGCTGCCTGCAAAATCACTGTCTGTGTAACCAGAGAGATGATTATCATCAGACTGAGTGTACCATGAGCCAAAATTGAGAGTTCCTACAACATATCTCAGCATCCATTTGACCATCTTCCAGTGAGAATCTTTGGGGGATTCCATGAATCTGGAAACAAGATTGGCTGCATACATAATATTAGGCCTAGTTGTTGTAAGATAAAAAAAAATTCCTTCTAAACTTTTGTACAGGGTAGGGTGCATTGTAGGTCCTTCATATTGCTTGCTCAATTTTGTGCCTAGGAGAATAGGAGTTTCTGTTGGATTGCATTCTTCCATGAAAAATCTTTTGATGATGTCTGTTGCATACTTTTGCTGACAGACAAAAATGCCTTTGGTTGATTGATCAACCTCAATCCCCAAAAAATATTTCATTATGCCAAGATCTGTCATCTCAAACTCAAATTGCATGGCATGTTTAAAACTAGTTAACTCAAAATTTTCAGTATATATCATGTCATCAACATATAAACATACAATCTGAATTTTACCGTGTTGATTAGTTTTGGTGTAAAGAGTTGGCTCATTTTGGCTTCTGCTGAAACCACTTTTGATCAGGTAAGTGCCAATTCTGCTATACCAAGCTCTTGGAACTTGCTTTAAGCCATACAAGGCTTTCTTCAACTGATATACTTTGGCTAACTTCTCTTTGACTTCAAATCCAAGTGGTTGATCCACATAGACCTCTTCTTCTAAGACACCATTTAGGAAAGTTGACTTGACATCCTTCTAGTATTCTTGTCATTTGTGTTGAGTTGCTATGGCTAAGAGAGTCCTTACAGTGTCTAATCTTTCTACTGGAGAAAAAGTTTCACCATAATCAGTACCTAGTTGTTGTGAGAATCCTTTGGCAACAAGTCTTGCCTTGTGCTTTTCAATCTATCCCTTTTCATTGAGTTTATTTTTGTAAACCCACTTGACACCAATACTTTTCTTGTGTCTGGGCAGATCAACATAATCCAATGTCTTTTTCTTCTCAATGGAGTCAATCTCTTGGTTCATGGCTTGAACCCAATGTGGCTACTTAGTTGCTTCTTTAAAATATGAAGGTTGACATGACATTAATGCAAAAATATTATGTTGTTCAATGTCATCCAACTACGGATGGATTTCTCTCAAACTTCGAGTTCTCTGATTTGGGAGTTCATAGGATGAATCTCTGCTAGAATTTGAGTTATCCTGAAAGTTTTTAGATTGTCTTGTACCTGTAATTTTGGAAGAGAAGGTTGAGGTATTGGTTGTCCTGAATTTCCTAATTTTTTAGGATTGGGCAGTAATGGATTTTGACTGTCCATTTGTTGATTTTCAGATTCATTCTAGAGTTGATTTTTCAGAAATTTTACATTTGTACTGAGAATTAGTTTCTTTGAGATTGGATTGTAAAGCCTGTAAGCTTTTGATGTTTTGTTGTATCCAGTAAAGATGCATTTCTCACTTCTATCATCCAGTTTCATCCTTAATTCGGAAGGTATGTGAGCATATGCTATGCATCCAAATGTCCTTAGATGAGCAACATTTAGCTTTGTCCCACTCCATGCTTCTTGAGGGACCTTCATATTGAGACTCGTGGTTAGAGATCTATTCAAGAGATAAGTTGAGCATGATACTACTTCAGCCCAAAATGTATTTGATAGACATTTCTCTTTGAGAAGGCTCCTTGCCATGTTCATTATTGTCTGATTTTTCCTTTCAGCCACTCAATTTTGTTGTGGAGTATACCTGGCTATAGTTTGCATGATGATCCCATGCAATTTGAAGAAATTTACAAACTCTTTGGAGTTGTATTCTCCTCCTCCATCTGACCTGATTGATTTTACATATTTGCCACTTTGTTTTTCAGCTTTATCTTTGAATTCTTTGAACTTTGCAAAAGTTTCAGACTTGTGTCTGAGAAAGTAGATCCAAATTTTCCTCCTAAAGTCATCAATAAATGTTAAAAAATAAAAGCTATCACCTATTGAATTTGCTTTCATTGGTCCACATAGGTTAGCGTGAGTGAGTTAGAGATGTTGTTTGGCTTGAGTGGAGGATTGTGGAAAACTAGTTCTCTTATGTTTTCCAAGTATGCAAGACTCACATGGGGAATTTTGCTCTTTGAAGACAGGGAGACCTTTGACCATGGAGTGCCTTTGTAGAAGACTTAGACTCTGAAAGGGTATATGTACAAATATTGTATGCCAACCCATAGTTTCATTGGGGGTGGATGCACTGTGTGCATATGATGGGATCCGATTTGCAGTTCCGAGTGTCAGGGAAAACATCCTAGTCTGAGTCATGTGGATTTTAGAAATCAATTTTCTGTTGGGGGTTTTATCATATATCATGCATGATGCTCCCTCAAAAAGTACCTTATAGCCATGTTCAATGAGCTTTCCTACACTTAACAGATTATGTTTCAGATCTGGAACATGATAGACATTGTTTATGTCTTTCTTTACATTTTGTTTAGTAAGAATAGGTACAGTTCCTTTTCCTTGAACTTTGACTAAGGAATCATTTCCAAGTGTAATATCAGAGGAAATTGAAGAATCAATGCATGAAAGGAAATATTTTTTACCTGTCATGTGATTGTTGCATCCAATGTCCAACAACTAGAGATCTTTATGTTGTTCTTCAGTCTTTTGGCATGAGAGAAACATACCATCAAAGGTTTCTCCTTCATGATTTGAGACATGCGCTCTGCCTGAGAGATGATTTGATTGCTTCTTCCAGCATTCAGATTCATAGTGACCAATTTTTTTGTAGTAATAACATTGTATGCTTGATTTTTCATTTGATATTCTCCCTCTACCTCTTTGAGGCTGGAAATTCTTATTCTGGTTGTGTTGTTTGTAACCTTGGAAATTATGATTCTGGTTCTCTTGTCTGTGACCTTCATTTGAGTGAAAGTTACTTGTACTTCTCCCTCTTCCTTGATGACCTCGGCCTCTTCCTCTGCTGAAGGAGAATTGATTTTTGAAGGCATTGGCAATTGACTCATATGTGAGATGCAGTCTGGTCTCATGTGTCAATAGAGAGCCCATTAATTCATCTATTGACAAATTTGATAGATCCTTGGATTCAAGGATTGTTGTAACGACCATTTCGAATTTCTTTGGTAAACTTCTGAGGATTTTATTAACAATTCATTGATCAGGTATGGCTTCGCCAGTCAATCTAATCTGGTTCACGATTCCCATGACTCAGGTCATAAACTGATCAACATTTTCAGACTCTGTCATTCTTAAAGTCTCGAATTGCATCCTCAAGTTCTGCAGTTTGACTATTTTACCCTGTCATTTCCTTGGTAGGTTTATTTAAGGATGTCCCAAGCCTGTTTTGACGTAACATCGCCTGTGATTTTGGAGAAAATCGAGTCATCCACCGAATTTTGAATCCAGAATTTGGCTTTATTCTCTTTGTTTCTCTGTGTTTCCTGAGCAGCTCTCTATTGGTTGGTCATGGAAGCAAGGTCTGCTGGATCTGGTTCCACATATCCAAGATCCACTAGATCCCAGCACTCTTGCTCTTGCAAGAAGTATCTCATTCTAAGAGACCAAAACTCATAATTCTTTCCAAGAAGAATCGGTCCTTGAGTTGGTCCTAAATTGCAAGACGAGGCCATCTTTAAAGAATTTAAAAAAAAAAAAAAATAGGATATCGCGTTTACCTGATTCCTGCGTGGAAAATCGGGTCTTCGAATTTCTTGCAGTGACTTCGGACCGAAAAACGTGATGTAAACCACTTCTTTCACTTTGATCGGGCTAGATCTGACTATCCAAGTGAAAGATATATTGATTCAGGGCTCTGAGCTCTGTTCTTTAGCAACTGTAACACTGCAACAATTGTAGCCCATCTAATGGCGGAAAGGGCTTTCTGAGTTTACTCGAGAGCCAAAGGAATTTTGAGGTTTAGATTCTCATGTGACATTGGGTGGAAAAACCAGGCACTTTAGGTTTTCACGTTTTGGGACTTCGCGTTTCGACGTTGAAGGTAGAAGTTCCTTCGAATAGCCGAATTGTGAAATTGCTTCAAGGATCAACGGTCCTCGTTGATTTGAGATCAACGACCACCAATTCTACCTTACCTCGCAAACCTCCTAAATCACGAACCTCTGAAAAGTGGGAAGAGATCGACGGTCTCAATTTCCCATGGAGATCTACAATCTGACCACTCAGGTCACGTCGGAGTTTTGTGTATCGTGAGTTCATTGAACTCTCGTCTCTGATTTTTCGGTAGCAGAAATCGCGATGGCGTTGGATTGACGGTCGAGATCTTTTCTTGATCAATGGCTATGATTATTTCACGATTTGACGTATCGCAGGTTCTTGAAACTCTGCTCGTTGACTCCTTTCAATTGTAAATCAGTGAAGTGTTGAACGCTCGCCATGAGTCCCTTCCAATGGACAGTTTAGAGGATGTCAGGAATTTGCGACTTGTGAGATCCAAGTCATGACCTCCTTCACATTCTCGACTCTCGAAGTGCCAACATTTTGGAGCGCCCCAAATCTAAGGGTTCACGCTCGTCTGGATCTAACAGTCCAGATCTCGTTGGTATTTTGTGTATTGAGATTTCGCGTATCGCTAAGTCGAACGAATTTTCCTCCGTTGTCCCGATCTGCGAAATGCCGAAATGTTGAAATAAAAATATAAAATGTGAAATAGCCGATGTACATGGATCTATGCCACGTGTCCCCTGTCAATGGACAACTGTGATCAATTTCGCGTATTCGAGCTTGGGGTCCTTTTACCGCTCTTAGTCGCAAAACTCATGAAGTGCCTAATTGCAAATTTTCAGAGCATCCAACGATCCTTAAGTCTTAGCAAACAAACGGTCCTTAGGTATTGAAAACCTTTGGCGGTTAAAACATGCACACCTTTTCTTGATCTAATGATTGTTGTTTCTCTTGTCTTGATCTGACGATTGAAAATCTTTCGCCTTTTCTGCGCGCTCCTCGTCCTTTTTGAACTCGATAGTTGGCTCAAATCTGTTCGTAATGCTGATCTTACGGCTGTGTATGCTTGTCCTTTGTTGCTTTATCTTGTCCTTTGCTGCTCTCACAAAATCTTCTCAGGAAGAAAGAATTTCATGAATTCTTTAAAGAACATGTGTATCTTTAATTGTTTTTGCCTTCTGCTTCCAAGCAATTGTTGTCTGCAATGATCTTTTGAGCGGACTGGCAGACTACTCTCCAAGCTTTGTGAAGAAACTGTGTCCTGTTCTCTCGTTGATAGTTTAAGATTTGGGCTTCTTAGGATCAATATGCTCTCTAGACTATGTGAAGAGGATTACATTTGAAGCTCTGATACCATGACAAAATGAGAAACAAAGAAAGAGTGGACCAGAAATAATATTCAGTATATTGAGTATGTGAGAAAATAGTACTTTAGAAAAAGGGAAAAGAGCTGAGCTAAATAGGCTCAAGCAAATCAAGAACATAAAGAACTGAATGTACAACTGTCCAGGACAGCTGGCAGTGTACACTCAGACTGTTGAGGTTACATTATATTTAACAAGAGTGACCAAGCTTTTATGGTTGTGAAGAGTTGCCACGTTTGGCATTCCTTTCAGTTAACGCAACCGTCATTCGTTTAATTTAACGCAACCATGCATATTGGTTGCCACATTCAATCTTCATCACAATGATTAACGATTCACAGACTCGAACAAAGGAAACGATTAACAATTCACAGAATCAACAAAGGAAGGATATTCCTGTGTCTTTATTGTAGAGGTTTGGAGGAAGTTAATTTCAAACCCAGGTAAGAGAAATTCTGTTCTATTATAGGCCTATGGACATGCATTAATTATATTTCATATTCAATTTAAATTGCTCACAAAGATTCTTCACAGACGCTATCAGAGATGGAGCGGGTGACATGAAAGAGAAGCAGCCTATCATTAGTTTCGTAGGTGTCGGTATGGCATCTAATGTGGGGATAGACTTAGATATGTAGAAGAACTCTACCTCCTCCTCCTAAACCCAAGCATATGTGACCTTTTTGGTTATTTATGAAAACCCCCAACTTGTTACGACTGTAAACAATAACAATATTAACATCATCTTTGTATTACCTTAAAACACTCCAACATATACCTGAACTATGCACACCACTCTCAAGCACAAAATGATACCCACTGCCTATGCGGAATAAAGTAACCTTTACAGTCACAATGCTTCATTTTATTATGCCTTTTCACTACACAAAACACACACGCAGTCCATTCTTCCTCCCCACAACCTCAACAGCCAAGATAATATCATCCAGATCAAAGCCTCTGAAGCAGTGCAGTAGGCGCATATTGGATAAGTTAACTAATAATAAAATTTATTTAGTTATGTCAATCCAAGCTTTCATTCAATGAGTTGTACTCTTATTAAACTTCCACAATGTAAAATATCATCATATTCACATACTCCACACATAACCATGATTTAGTGCACCATATTCCTCTAGAATTTTTATTTTTTTTCGTAGTTTCATTCTCTGCTGCATGAGATAATCACATTTGATCACAAATGAATCCTTAATAATCTTTTAAAGATTTTGTAGATCAACAATGTGGGGTCATGATTTCAAGTTTTGATTGACTCAAAATCTTGGTTCCTTTCCTCGAATCTACAAAATAGAAGGCGTTGTTAGCAGTAAACCATATTTCATAAATAAAAATAATTAACTTTATTATTGTTTATTATTAATATAAGTAATTAATTATATTATAAATAAAGATAATTAATTTTATTATTAGTTATTATTAATATAAGTTTAATTATATTATAAAGAAGTTTTTTTTTAAGAGTACACATGTCCTTTATATAGTGATTATTAATTAATATTAATGCTAAATTATGTTAGCAATACTATATTAAGGTTAATGGTTATTAGGGTTAGTACATACATGTCTTTTATATAATAATTATTAATTAATATTAATGCTTAATTATATTATTAATAATATATTAAGGTGAATGGTTATTAGGGTTTGGGTTATTAAGATTAGTGTTGTTAGAATTGTTAGAATTATTAAAGATGATTAATATTTTTTTATTTTTTTTTGTAAGTTAGAAGTATTATATATAAAAGGCCTTCCAAGACCAAAATAAAGGTACAAAATACAAAGAATAGTCGTACTGTAGTTACTGGACTGCCCCAACAGAGGGGAAACCAGTCCAGCCAGCAGGGGAGTCAAGCATAGGTAGTGTAATAGTCTAAGGAAACAGTCTCAAACTGACTGGACAACAACTAAAAAGAAGAGAAACTATTGAAACTTGAAGTGCCCCTATGGGCTTAGACATTTGGAAAATAACCTGGCCAGGTGGCGTGGAGGGCCTCGGACCAAGGTTCCTCCTCGACATATGTCACTTGATTTGCCCACTGCATTCCATATTCCACGCTTCTCTCGGCTCTGTCGGCATCTGGTGAGGTATCCTGCAGTGCGCGTTGTGCTGTGTCCACCTCCACAGCCATGTCCTCGTGCTTGGCTTGCTCCATCCCATTCCCTTCGGATCACTGCGTCTGGGCATTTCCTTCACTAGTCACTACACAGGGTTCCTCTGCTGAAGCCGCACTTTCCGGGTCCGAGGGGAAAGCCTCTTGAAGGGAGGAAAGGAGTTGAAGAAGGACCGCAAATTTTCCATCAGTGGCTTGCAGACGAAATTGAAGGTACTCCACCCCCTGACGGAGTTCGAAGACCAAACCGAACAGAATAGCGAGGCTTTCTCTCAGTTGCGTGTCGAAGAAAGAGTCAGAGGACTGGTTCTCAATGTTCCGAGGCTTGGGAGGAGGAGGTGGCTCTCCCACGGTCTTCCTTGAGGAGTCAATAACTATTGCAAGGGGAGGCTCGACCGTTGGGGGGAAAAGAAGGTGTCGTGAAGAGGAACATGGCAGCTTGGGGATGATAGCTAAGCAGTCAAACTGCGAAATGGGCGGAGCGGGGGAGGTAGGAGGAAATGGCTCGGGATGGAGGGATGGGGAGGAGCAAGTGGAAGGTGAATCAGGGGGCGAGACAGAAGGTCGACGAGGTTTCCATGGAGAGCCTCTTTGCGACAGCCCCCTTGGGTGCGGCATGAGGTTTGTCGTGTGACAGCCAAAGGAAACCAGGTACTAGAGGCAGAGGTAGAGTGCCTGAAGTCAAACAGGGGCTGCAATTGTCATGAAGGTTCGGGTTAAATTAGACCATGGCAGCAGAGGGGGGAGCCAGTCGGATCGCGAGCGTAGACGAGAGGTAGACACAAGCAACCAGGCCATGAAATGAATCATGAAAGGAGAGGGAAGATGCATAATTAAGATGTTGCGACGTTGTAATGGCGATTTAATGCAAGATTGGGGTGGCGGGCGATGGCATGAGCTCGTCACATGGATCCATGCCTCGTTGGCCGCTCCGTTCCTCCTCCTCGCGCCAGATGTTTCGCATTAGCACCCCATCCGAGGGTGTGTCCACTGTTCCATCTTTGTGGATACATTGCTGGAGAATAGGATGATCAGGTTCTAGGGCCATGTTGCAGAGGAGTTCTGGTCCACTCCAGTTGGTCCCCATATTAGCTAGTTCATCCGCAACTTGATTCACCTTCCTCCTGATATGAGCAGGTATGATAGCCTGATTTGGTTGCAATAAGTCTGTGATAATCTGTAGCCCGTGTGAGAGTCTCCAACTAGGCGACATTATGTCCGGGTTCACTCCATTTAAAATTCTGCGGAGCAGATTGATGATGATTTGAGAGTCCCCCTCGACTATTAGCTTGGTGAAATTGTTTTCAATGGCTAATTGCAATCCTCTGATGAGTCCCCAAAGTTCTGCTACGTTGTTCATGGAATGACCAAGGGAGCCTGTGCTTATGAGAATGATGTGCCCATGATGGTTGCAGAAGACTACTCCATAGCCCGCTGCGCCTCGATTACCTTTAGAGGCTCTGTCAAAATTGAGCTTGATGAAATCGACTAGGGGGGGAGACCAAAAGGAGGGGCTGCTGAGAGGGGGGGAAAGAGAAGAGGGGGGTAGATCATGACGAGAAGGAAGAGGATTCCAAGGATGAAGGATTGGGAGTTCGGAGGGAATGTCGATCAATTCTTTGTCGGTCCACGGCTGAAGGTTGAGACTTTCCATGATATTGCAGCGGCATTGATTCCAACAATGTTTCCATGGGAGGGAGACATTTCTAAAAAGCCTTCTATTCCTTTCTTTCCAAGTTTTCCAAAGGATGAATCCTAGAAATAATTTCCAAATATGATTGAGGAGGGGAGAATGGAAAGCCTGGTCCCTCCAGTTCATAATGGCGTCAATGATACTATCTCTATGGCGATCCGAGGTGCGCATGATAAGCGTCACTTGATCCCAAATTTGATCAGTGTAAGGGCAAGAATTGAGGAGATGATTCATGGTTTCGTCTGCCTCTCCACAAAGCATGCAAATAGAGGGCCCAAAAAAAACCCTTTTCAAGAGGTTATCCCAGGTTAGAATGCTTGAGTGGGAGACAAGCCAGAGAAAGAGGGTGATTTTTGGCCAGTGTTTAAGATTCCATATTTTGTGCCAAACCTTCCTAGTAGGGAGGGGTTCTACTTGAGTTTTTAATCTGATAGGATTCCTACGTACTGTAGGTTCCCCGTGCCTAGTACCCCCACCGAAGGATATCCTCTCCTGCAATTTTGGGAATTTTTCGTTTGGCCAGTTCTTCTTGCCAGGGTACCAGGTCCACATGCACTTCCAAATTAATGTGTTCCCTCTCCAAGTGCCAGCATCGCTAGGTGTCTTCTAGGGAATTTTCCTGCCAATAGTCAGCTACTCTTGTCAGGACCGCAAGTGTAGTGTGGGTGCAGATGTCCCTATCCCAATCATCATTATGCAAAACTGGCCACTACTGCCAGGAATCTTTCCAGAAAAGAGCTATTTCCCCATTTCTGATTTCCCAGAAGGCATTTCGAGTCACCAGTTGTCTGTTCTGCTTAACCTCTTTCCAGATTAAGGAGCTTGGGTTGTCCCCATTCCATCGAATTAGGTTCTTTTCTACCACATTTGGTGCATATTTCTTCCTCCAAAGTCTGGCCCAGAGATCCTTGGGGTTTTTTAGCCAYTGCCACCAAATTTTGGTGCTTAGAACTTTTTTCATCATGAAGGGATCCCGTAATCTCAAGCCGCCTTTCTCTTTGGGTCGACAGAGTTTGTCCCAGCTGACCAACGCTATTTTCTTCCCTSAGTTGAGGCCTTGCCAGATGAAGTTTCTTTGTAAGATTTTAATGGTTGTGAGAATGAACTTTGGGGCAGCCAGTGCTGAGAAGGTGTAGACAGGAAGGGCCTGAAGAACAGCTCAGAGAAGAATAAGAGGACTGGGAAGGTTTAAGACTTTGTAGGTCCAGGAAGAAAGCCTCTTGGTAAAGGAGGATAATAGATGTTCCCAAGAGGAGTTGCGGAGGGCATTGTCAATCAGGGGAATGCCAAGGTATTTGGATGGAAGGGAAATTCTATTGAAACCTAGGATATCAGAGATATGGCGCTGAATCGGAGGGGGTGTATTGAAGAAGAAGATTTGGGACTTATCCCTGTTGCAGTACAGACCCGAGGCATCCGAGAAGGTTTGGAGGATCGCTAAGAGAGAGTTGGCTTCGTGGACAGTTGGGGTACCCATCAAAAGCGTGTCGTCCACAAATTGACTGTGCGAGATAGGAGGGGAAATGCCATGCAAGGGGAGGCCTGTCAGTAGGTTGCTTTCAACTGTTGCATGGATGGAACGACTAAGACCTTTGGCCATAATGATGAAGAGGAAAGGGGAAAGAGGATCTCCCTGCCTAATTCCTCTTGAGGGGGAGAAGGGTCAAGAGGGAACACCATTGATAAGAATGGAGAAGAATGCCGAGGAGGTTAGATTCAGAATCCAAGTCACCCAACGCTGATCAAAACCAAAATCTAGGAGCATTGCCCACATGTATTCCCAGCTTATCTTGTCAAAGGCTTTAGAGAGGTCTAATTTAAGGAGCATACCTAGTGTTTTGGTCTTCTGCAAAGAGTGGATCACTTCATGGGTTAGGATGACGCTGTCCAAAATTTGTCTTCCTTCAACATAGCCTGATTTCTCCGGGGATATGATTGTCGGTAAGATAGGCTTGAGTCTCCTGGAAATCACTTTTGTTAGGAGTTTGTAGATGAAATTGTAGAGAGCTATGGGTCTGAACTGCTTGGGATGGTGTGTTTTCCCCTCTTTGGGTACTAGGGTGAGGAAAGTCGCATTAAGAGCCTGGAGGACTTGTCTGGTGGCTCTAGAGTCTTCAAGAATTTCCCAAACCTATACCCTGATCATTGGCCAACAATGGTGGAAAAAATTGTTGGTGAAGCCATCGGGTCCAGGAGCCTTGGATTTGGCAGTGTCCTGAAGCGCTTTATCCACTTCCTCGATTGTAATGGGCCAGAGCAGGGCTGAGTTTTTCTCCTGGGTAACGAGGGATGGCACATGCTACGTAACCTTAGTAATGGCCTCATATCTATTCAAGAGTGGTTCCGTGAGGAGATCTTGGTAATAGTCGATCAAGGTCATTTCCATGTCTTCGTGGGAATGAATGGTCTCCCCGTTTGCGTAGATAAGATGCATGATCTTACTAGAGTGCCTGTTGTGGATGACAGTTCTGTGAAAAAATTTGGTGTTGCGTTCCCCTTTCTTGAGTCATTGGATGCGCGATTTTTATTTCCATAAAATATCTTCTTGTCTTTTCCTGGCCTCTAGCTGTTGATTTACTTTTACTTCCTGGGATTTTAGCTCATTCGTTAGCCCCTGCATCCTAATCTGGTTTTGAATCTTGCCCATTTGTTCTGACAACTGCTTTTGGGAGTCGAATATATTGCCAAAGGTTTTCTTATTCCAGAGTTTGAGAATTTGTTTGAGGTTCTTTAAATTTTTCTTAAATCTGTACATTTTGGAGCCGTGAGAGACCTCTGCCTCCCTCCACTAGTCCTGGATTGTTGCTTGGAAATCGGGATGGTCAAGCCATAACTGTTCAAACCGAAAGGGTTTCTTTCTTGGTGTGGCTGGCACATCCAACCATAGCTATATAGGCCAGTGTTCCAAGCCAGAGAAATTCAAGATGGTATCTTCCAAAGCCGTTCCTTCCATCATAAGGGAGTCAGAGATGAGGAATCGATCTAGTTTGCAAGTGATTTGGTGTATTATGGTCCGTCTATTTTTCCAAGTGTGAATTCCATTGATGGCTTCCAGGTCGATAAGGTGAAGGTTGTCTATGAGGCTGTTGAAATCACTGGAGTCCCGATCCAGTCGTCTTGATCCTCCTTTTTTTTCCTCCAGGCTGCGAATGATATTGAAATATCCACCAAAAATCCATCTGTTATGTTGTGTTAGACTGGATAAGTAATCCAGGTTCCTGAGGAAGGGTTGCTTATCCCTTGGGCTGGTCGGGCCGTAGACATTGGTCAGGTGACCCAGCTTGTTTGAGCCAATAAGCATATAATCTGCAGTAATGGACCATCTGGTAGTGAGAAATTTTTCCAGCAGCACTGAGTTGGTGTTCCAGAGGATAGCCAATCCTCCAGCTGTGCCTATGGCTTTGGTTGAAGTACCTTCCCCTTGCTTCCAATAGTAGGGAAGTAGCTTGTCGATGTCTTCTGAAGTGCATTTTGTTTCCTGCAAAAGTACTATGTCAGGTTTTTCCGCAAAGATCAGATCCCGTAGCATTTTTTGCTTGCTACGTCCATTGAGGCCTATGATATTCCATGAGATGATCTTCATGATGACGGGGAGGTAGGGAGAGGAGGGAAGTTGTCTGAGATTAGGTAGATTTTCCCTGAGTTTACCATAAAGTGGCCTATTTCTTGTATGAGCTTATTGGTGGATTTCCTCCCTCTTTTCTTTTCGTCTTTTTGAGTTTTACTTGGGTTTTTTGACTGACTGCCCTGTATTCCCAAACCTTTTCTATCTCGAGATGAGGACCCAACTGAGGAGTTGATAAATACCTTGTGCACCTTCTGTAATTTATCCCTAGGTATGGTGTAAAGTTTTTGATGCCTGTAGGTGTGCTCGAGGTGCTCTAGATCCACCCCGGGTAGTTCTTGCTCTTCCAACTCCATTTCTGCATCCCTATCCTCTGTCTCCAGAAAGTCTTGCGGGTCCTGAGCCACGTCTAGGGGGGGAGATCTGACTCCTTACCCTGTGGGGACCATTCATCCTATTATCTTGTAGATTGGGGGCCATTATTCGGATGTGGTTCATTGGGGTGTATAAGGGTTGTGGGGTTCTCTGGTTGATCTTGTAGAATTGCAAATTTATTACTAGTTGAGGGATATTTACTTACTTGGGTTGGTTGCTTTCTTCCTCCCTGTGTTCTTTTCCCTGTTGGTTGTGCAAAGCCATCCTTGTCTTTGTCATTTTCTAGGTTCCCTTCTTTGTGAGCAGTATTGAGAGGGCACTCTCTGAAAAGATGACCATGTTCGTGGAATTTCCTACATCGAAACGGAATGTGTTCATAGTCGACGGTTTGGGTCCAGTCCTCGTCATGATATTCCAGTATGATGGATCCTGGGAGCGGCTTGGATATGTTTAGGTAGACATAGATTCACGCATAAGAGGTGTAGCACCTCTGCTTGGTGGCTTCATAAGACTTAACATAGATGTCGATGGTGTTGCCTATGTCAGCCAGGACCTCCTCCAGCCAGAATTCCTCGGGGAGAGAGTACAATCTGATCCATACAGGTGCATGGGAAAATTCCTCCTTTTCAGGGCTGAACTTCTCTGTCCAGAATCTTAAGAAGAGTCTTGCCAGGTTGTAGAAGTACGCCCCCCCATCAAAGATGTGATTGGGATCCTCGAGGTTATGGAGGATGATTGTGAAGAACCCCTTGGAGCCTAGTTGTAGCTCATAGTGACCTTTTGGCTTCCACCAATATTGTATCCATTTGACCAGATCGCGCTCAGAAGGCTAGAGCCCTAGGAATTTTCCCACCAGGGCATAGTCTCTCATATATTGCTTTTTCTCCTCTATGCGTGGTGACCTGATAACGTATTTTGGGGGCTGTGGCTCTTGTGGGATACATTTACCTAGCATCCATGGATTTGACGCAGTAGATGGGATAGTCTCTTTCTCTGGATTGATGTCCATCTCTCGATCCTTGAAGGTTCCTTCCGCCAAAATTTTCAAGCGCAAATCTGGTGGCGACTGAAAGGTCAGTCTTTTCGTACCTTCTACAGAGTTTCCATTCGCCGTGGCTTGATTGTAGGAGTCGCCATTCGACCCCCCCTCCCTGTGAGACATGAGCCCCAACGGGGCAGGCGTTGTGACAACGTGACTCAGAGCGGCTGAAGAAGCCTAAACCCTCGGCTCAGAGCGATTCTTCTTCCTATACCTATGTGTTTTTCGATGATTAATATATTTATTATTAAATATAAGAGGTTTTAATTATTATTATTAGTTAATAATAATAATAACTATTAATATTATTAATACTACTTTATTAATAATCATTAATACATATCAATACTTTATTAAATTTATTAATAAACTATTATTAATACGTTATTAATAGTAAAAATTATAGGCATTACAAATATTATTAATAAAGTATTATTGATACTTTGCTGTTATTATACATGATACATTAATAATTAATTATTATTAAATAATAATAATTAACTATACTATTAGTTATTATGAATATATTTAATTAGTTATATTATACAAAGAGTGTTATAAGACTTCCATTTATTTTAATGATTAGAAAACATGGTTTAATGAGTGTGTGGAATTTATTCTTTTTAGTATAGGGGTTTTAATAAAAGTTTTATATGTGTGTGTCTATGTGGAATTTAATGAAAGTTTTGTATATGTGGGAGACTTATTTAGAACAACTAAAAATCATCATTACAAAGTTAAAAATGTTTTTTTATCAATGTCTTTAGAACAAGTATGATTCTAAGTTTCTTTATGGAGAGCCTCTTATGGAGAGTCTCTTATAGAACAAAGAAACATATTTTAAGTTGGTGGTTATTGTCTTTTTTCGGTGGCACATGAACACATTAGTGGTTTGATTATGTCTACTGGTTATTTTTGTGTGGGCTTGTGTATGTGAAAAAAGTAAAGTTGTATGATTGATTATTGGATACATTCAATATCTAGAGTGTTTTCCTATATAACTCACTAATACAACTAGCTATATGTTTAGACAAATGGAAGTATGTCAATAGGATGATTCAGTATCTAGACTATTTTTCGAAGACAAATGGAAGTATGTCAATAGGATGATTCAGTATCTAGACTATTTTTCGAAGTATGTCAAGAATTGTTGGTCATTACAAACTCGCCATTGCTTATCAAAAGCAATTATATCTTCAATGGATGAAGTTGTAGGTTGAATGATAAAGGTCTAAAAATAATAGTGTGTGATTTCAGTATTGCTATTTATAATGTAAGCATTAAAAAAAGACATTATAAGACCTTAGAATTAATGCTTATTTTAAAGTTAGTTAAGACTTGTTAGAAATTATTGAAATATTCACTTATATAAATATATAGTTTATATAAATAATAATAATAATAATAGAGTGAGTGCTTTGTGCATGAAATTTTATAAGTCTGACCAGAAGTCAAACTAACAACTTTGTCTTTTGATATGCAATTTATGCTAATAAATTCATGTAAGAACTTTGCAAATGAAGTGCTCATGACTATTAACCACATTGAAAAACAAAATCTGTGGTATTGAGACAACAAACCCGGGAAATCTTTGATATATATTATTTGTTGACAAATAAAACTAACATTTTTTTTCTTAATACAACTACAATTATTTCTCTTAAAAATAAAATAAAATAGATACAGTTTAATAAAATATTCAATTCAATTATTAAGAAGTTCTTGTAATATCAAAATCCATGTAATTATATATTTCAAAAATGTATACCTTACTTATTACCCCCACTATATTGTTTTTATTTCTTTTTAAAGTTGGGCCGTAGACAAAACAACAAATTAAACTTTGATTTCTCCAAAGTTAAATAAATATTTATTTAAGTTTTATTTTAAATAAATTTATTTGAATATATATTGGCTTAATGCCCTAATTTTATCATTAAAAGATAAAAATAAATATGAACATTGACGTCGGGGTTGCATATGATGTAGTAGGTGGGTGTTTAAATGTTTTTTTAGGTTGATAGAGGGGCAAGAGCTAATGCTTCTAGAGTTTTCTATTTGTTACAAGCCGCTTCTTCGTCTTCCACATATTTGTTTTTTTAGGTTGATAGAGGAGTAAGAGCTAATGCTTCTAGAGCTAACTTTGGTTGACTTTGGGAAGGAAAGGTTGACTATGGTTGACATGGTTTGACCATGGATAATTATGGTTGACCTTGGTTGACCATGACCTTGGTTAATTGTGGTTGACCTTCGATTACTATGATCATGGTTAATTATGGTTGACCATTACCATGGTTAAATTTCACTATGGTTGACCTTGGTTGACCATCACCATGGTTGAACCATGAATGACAATGATTAACCATGTTTTATAATTGTTATTTATAAATGACCATGACCATGACTATAGATGACATTAATACATTAAGATATTATTAATTGATGATGATGATGATGATGATTAACGTCCACTAAGACCTAATTGGTCTATCGGACCTTAAGAGGGTAAGTGATTACTTGTGATTCT
>ML785299.1:237219-255603 GCA_009831015.1 Picea engelmannii | reverse complement strand
TGTCCTACAATCCCCCTCTTAGCTGCTTCGGGTGAGACTGCATCTTCTTCGCAGGTGATGTCGAAAGGGCCAGTAGCTAGGGATTATTGGTGCACTCTTGGAGTGAACCTCGGTTCTGCCCCTATGCCAACGCTCTCGTAGGAGAGTAGATTAGTTTGGAGTGTGTTTTCTGGGTGAATATTTCTTACATGATTGCATAGATTGGTTTTTTGGTTGAAGGATAGATCACTACATGAGTTTGAAAGGAAGTGCATGGAAGGAGACATAAATATACCACCACACCAAATCGACCAAGGAGCCAAGCGAGACGATGAATCGTACAATTTGGACAATAAAATGCTTGCAAATGTCTTTAATTATATTATTCCCAATTCCCCCAATATCAAACATGTGTGTCTTAAAACGGGATCAGAACATTATCTGGGATCTCATGATATCTCTACCATGGATATGATTAGTGATCCACGTGAGGCTCTGTTTCACAAGAGGCATCCCAAGATGAATAATGGTGATTTCAAATACTATAACTTGAAGGACGTATTGCCTGTAAAATTAGGACAGAGTGATATTAAGATTAGTTGGTCCTTCCATCGTCCCGATGTCATATTATTAGGATTCTCTCCCTTGAGTGGGTCTTTCATGAATCACCTCATTTCTCTCATAGTTTATGTTGCGATCTACAAGAAGGGCACTCAGTTTGGATTCCCGGGGAATTCGGTAACATGGGAGGAGCTTATGGATGATTCAGATGTGGATGTTGGTCCAGTGAAACCGAAGAAGAGAATGTTCAAGATGTCGTCCCAGTGCATCCAAAGAAAATATTTTTCAAGAAGTTCTCATTTTTCTATGCTCATGATCGAAGAAGGTTTCAATGAGGTTTGAAGGAGGTAGCTATTTTAGTCTATTTTGTTTTTGAATTTGTGTCAATATGTATTAGTGTTATTCTTAGTTTGTAAAATGAATTATGGAGAGCCTCTCATAGAACAAAGTAACATATTTTAAGTTGGTGGTTCTTTTCGTTCTTCGGTGGCACAAGAACACATCACTGGTTTGATTATGTCTACAGTCTGTTATAAGTTGGTGGTTCTTATTGTACTTCAATGCTCCAAGAACAACGATTACTGGTTATCTTTGTGTGGGCTTGTGTATGTGAAAAAGGTCAGGTTTTATGATTGACTATTGGATACATTCAATGTTTATACTCCTTTCCTATATAACTGACGAATACAATGAGCTATGTGTTTCGACAGATGGAATTATGTCAATAGGATGATTCAATATCTAGACCATTTTTCGAAGTACGTCAAGAATTGTTGGTCATCACAAATGCGTCATTGATTGTCAGAAGCAATTGTATCTTCAATGGATGTAGCGGTAGGTCGAATGAATGGTTGAAAAATTTCATAGTCTATGAGAGTTCAGAAGTGGA
The DNA here is from genome assembly GCA_009831015.1 of Picea engelmannii. Lineage (NCBI taxonomy): Eukaryota > Viridiplantae > Streptophyta > Pinopsida > Pinales > Pinaceae > Picea > Picea engelmannii. Next base: position 254,174 of record ML785299.1, on the reverse strand, counting down.
TAGAAATGTTGATGAAGACCACACAAGATAGAGATCAAAGTCTAAAAATACTCGTGTGTGATTTCAGTATTGTTATTTGTAATGTAAGCATTAAGGAAAGGCATTATAAGGCCTTAGAATTAATTCTTATTTTAGAATTGGTTGGCCAAGTAGCATCCAACTATTGGCTTGCATCAGCAAATCTAAATCCAAATATTGATGGTGGTCCTTTGATAGGAATATATGCAAGCATTTCGTTATGTAGTGGAACTTTTGTCTATGAAAGGGTTCCTCTTGTTGTGTTGTTCATCTTGCGAGTGTCAAAGACCTTTTTCTCTGGAATGATCAATTCAATATTCAGGGCACCCATGGCCTTTTTCAATACCACAACTGTCTGTGGGAATAGTTATATTCCAAGTGAAAATATATTCTCCAAGATGTTTTCGTTCAACCAATTTCAAATTTAGGGCTTGAAACCTTTTACTTATTCTAACCAAAAGCCTTTATGTTTTTGCAGGCATATTCAGATACGAGTTTGTTAGATGTAAACATAGTTTGGGCCTACAACTTTGTTTTATGTGTGGGCTCATATCATAGGAATGATATTCATCATATCATTTGTCACATGGCAAGTTTTGGTGGTTGTCATTCCGATGCTCTTTATCACTACAAGAGAGTTAAGAAGGATCGACGTTATCATGTAACGAACAACGCTACTGAAAGACCATTAGGTGTAGTGACAATCAAAGCAATTACATGGTAGAAAGATTCCAGGAAAAGAACTTGAATCTTATCGATACAAATGCAAGTTTTCTATGGAATGGTTGATCTTAAGGTTGGAATCGCTTGGAAACAGTGTCCTTTTTACTTCAGGTTTTCTACTCGTTTCATTACCTTAAGATATCATAACTCTTGGTAAGAAGATTATTATTTAATTATGCCTATAGGCGTCCCCCCTATTGGAATTGATGGTTTAATGAGTCTTTTAAATGCTTCTGTTTTCTTATTTTTTTTATTTTTTTTCACAATTACTTAATATAATTAAAAAATTACATTAATTATACGGATAGAGTTGAAAAAATGAGAAGCAGAGAATACAGAGAAAGAGTGGATAAGAAATAGTATTCAGTATATTGAGTATGTGAGAAAAGAGTACTTTAGAAAAAGGGAAAAGAGATGAGCTAAATAGGCTCAAGCAAATCAAGAACATAAAGAACCGAGTGTACAACTGTCCAAGACAGTTGGCAATGTATAGTCAGACTGTTGAGGTTACATTATGTTTAACACTCCCTCTTAAACTCAACAGTTACAAACATTAGCAATGATAATGCCCAAGTGTTGTCTCTGAAAATCAAAAATGGATTTTCCTAGTGGCTTTGTAAAAATATTTGCGAGTTTTATCTCTTGAGCCACAGAATTTAAGTGCAATGTCACCATTATTGACTAGATCGCGGATGAAGTGAAAGAGAGTGTCAATGTGTTTACTTTTCTTGTGAAACACATGGTTTTTGGATAAAGCAATTACTGAGGTGTTGTCATAGAAGATAGGAGTTAGCTCTTTTTTTGTATGTGACATATCATTCAATATTATTCTTAGCCACACAGCTTGACATTAAGTTGAGGTAGCAGTGAAATACTCTGCCTCTGTAGAAGATATTGATACAATGGTTTGCTTCTTTGATGCCCATGAAATCAGGTTCGCGCCCAGGTGAAAAACATGCCCTGAAGGGTTTTTTCTATCATATAGGTTGCCTGCAAAATCACTGTCTGTGTAACCAGAGAGATGATTATCATCAGACTGAGTGTACCATGAGACAAAATTGAGAGTTCCTGCAACATATCTCAGCATCCATTTCACCATCTTCCAGTGAGAATATTTGGGGGATTCCATGAATCTGGAAACAAGATTGGTTGCATACATAATATTAGACCTAGTTGTTGTAAGATAAAAAAACCTTCCTTCTAAACTTTTGTACAGGGTAGGGTCCATTATAGGTCCTTCATATTGCTTGCTCAATTTTCTGCCTAGGGGAATAGTAGTTTCTGCTGGATTGCATTCTTCCATGCAAAATATTTTGATGATGTCTGTTGCATACTTTTACTGACAGACAAAAATGCCTTTGGTTGATTGATCAACCTCAATCCCCAAAAAATATTTCATTATGCCAAGATCTGTCATCTCAAGCTCAGATTGCATGGCATGTTTAAAACTAGTTAACTCAAAATTTTCAGTATATATCATGTCATCAACATATAAACATACAATCTGAATTTTACCATGTTGATCAGTTTTGGTGTAAAGAGTTGGCACATTTTGGCTTCTGTTGAAACCACTTTTGATCAGGTAAGTGCCAATTCTGTTATACCAAGCTCTTGGAACTTTCTTTAAGACATAAAAGGCTTTCTTCAACTGATATACTTTGGCTGACTACTCTTTGACTTCAAATACAAGTGGTTGATCCACATAGACCTCTTCTTCTAAGACACCATTTAGGAAAGCTGACTTGACATCCTTCTAGTATTCTTGTCATTTGTGTTGAGTTGCTATGGCTAAGAGAGTCCTTACAGTGTCTAATATTTCTACTAGAGAAAAAGTTTCACCATAATCAGTACCTAGTTGTTGTGAGAATCCTTTGGCAACAAGTCTTGCCTTGTGCTTTTCAATCTGTCCCTTTTCATTGAGTTTAGTTTTGTAAACCCACTTGACACCAATACTTTTCTTGTGTCTGGGAAGATCAACAAGATCCCATGTCTTTTTCTTCTCAATGGAGTCAATCTCTTGGTTCATGGCTTGAACCCAATGTGGCTACTTAGTTGCTTCTTTAAAATATGAAGGTTGACATGACATTAATGCAAAAAGATTATGTTGTTCAATGTCATCCAATTGCTGATGGATTTCTCTCAAACTTCAAGTTCTATGATTTGGGAGTTCATAGGATGAATCTCTGCTAGAATTTGAGTTATCTTGAGAGTTTTCAGATTGTCTTGTACCTGTAATTTTGGAAGAGCAGGTTGAGGTATTGGCTGTCCTGAATTTTCTGCTTTTTCAGGATTGGGCAGCAATGGATTTTGACTGTCCATTTGTTGATTTTCAGATTCATTCCAGAGTTGATTTTCCAAAAATTTTACATCTCTACTGAGAATTAGTTTCTTTGAGATTGGATTGTAAAGCCTATAAGCTTTTGATGTTTTGTTGTATCCAGTAAAGATGCATTTCTCACTTCTATCATCCAGTTTCTTCCTTAATTCAGAAGGTATGTGAGCATATGTTATGCATCAAATGTCCTTAGATGAGCAACATTTAGCTTTGTCCCACTCCATGCTTCTTGAGGGACCTTCATATTGAGACTCATGGTTAGAGATCTATTCAAGAGATAAGTTGAGCATGATACTGCTTCATCCCAAAATGTATTTGACAGACATTTCTCTTTGAGAAGGCTCCTTGCCATGTTCATTATTGTCTGATTTTTCCTTTCAGCCACTCAATTTTGTTGTGCAGTATACCTGGCTATAGTTTGCATGATGATCCCTTGCAATTTGAAGAAATTTGCAAATTATTTGGATTTGTATTCTCCTTCTCCATCTGACCTGATTGATTTTACATATTTGCCACTCTGTTTTGCAGCTTCAGCTTTGAATTCTTTGAAATTTGCAAAAGCTTCAGACTTGTGTCTGAGAAAGTAGATCCAAATTTTCCTGCTAATGTCATCAATAAATGTTAGAAAATAAAAGCTATCACCTATTGACTTTGTTTTCATTGGTCCACATATGTTAGCGTGAATGAGTTCGAGATGTTGTTTGGCTTGAGTGGAGGATTGTGGAAAACTAGTTCTCTTATGTTTTCCAAGTATGCAAGACTCACATGGGGAATTTTGCTCTTTGAAGACAGGGAGACCTTTGACCATGGAGTGCCTTTGTAGAAGACTTATAATATGAAAGGGTATATGTCCAAATATTGTATGCCAAACCATAGTTTCATTGGGGGTGGATTCACTTTGTGCATATGATTGGATCTGATTTGCAGTTCCGAGTGTCAGGGAAAACATCCTATTCTAAGTCATGTGGATTTTAGAAATCAATTTTCTGTTGGGGGTTTTATCATATATCATGCATGATGCTCCCTCAAAAAGTACCTTATAGCCATGTTCAATGAGCTTTCCTACACTTAACAGATTATGTTTCAGATATGGAACATGATAGACATTGTTTATGTCTTTCTTTACATTTTTTTTAGTAAGAATAGGTACAGTTCCTTTTCCTTGAACTTTGACTAAGGAATCATTTCCAAGTGTAATATCAGAGGAAATTGAAGAATCAATGCATGAAAGTAAATATTTGTTACCTATCATGTGATTGTTGCATCCATTGTCCAACAACTAGAGATCTTTATGTTGTTCTTCAGTCTTTTGGCATGAGAGAAACATACCATCAAAGGTTTCTCCTTCATGATTTGAGACATGCGCTCTACCTGAGAGATTATCTGATTGCTTCTTCCAGCATTCAAATTCATAGTGACCAATTTTTTTGTAGTAATAACATTGTATGCTTGATTTTTCATTTGATATTCTCCCTCTTCCTCTTTGAGGCTAGAAATTCTTATTCTAGTTGTGTTGTTTGTAACCTTGGAAATTATGATTCTGGTTCTGTTGTCTGTGACCCTCATTTGAGTGAAAGTTACTTGTACTTCTCCCTCTTCCTTGATGACCTCGGCCTCTTCCTCTGCTGAAGGAGAATTGATTTTTGAAGGCATTGGTGATTGACTCATATGTGAGATGCAGTCTGGTCTCATGTGTCAATAGAGAGCCCATTAATTCATCTATTGACAAATTTGATAGATCCTTGGATTCAAGGATTGTTGTAACGACCATTTCGAATTTCTTTGGTAAACTTCTGAGGATTTTATCAACAATTCATTGATCAGGTATGGCTTCACCAGTCAATCTGATCTGGTTCACAATTCCCATGACTCGRGTTATAAACAGATCAACATTTTCAGACTCTGTCATTCTTAAAGTCTCGAATTGCATCCTCAAGGTCTGCAGTTTGACTATTTTCCCCTGTCATTTCCTTGKTAGKTTGATTTAAGGATGTCCCAAGCCTGTTTTGAAGTAACATCGCCTGTGATTTTGGAGAAAATCGAGTCATCCACTGAATTTTGAATCCAAAATTTGGCTTTATTCTCTTTGTTTCTCTGTGTTGCCTGAGCAGTTCTYTGTTGGTTGGTCATGGAAACAAGGTCTGCTGGATCTGGTTCCACATATCCAAGATCCACTGGATCCCAACACTCTTGTGGTTGCAAGAAGGATCTCATTCTAAGAGACCAAAACTCATAATTCTTTCCAAGAAGAATCGGTCCTTGAGTTGGTCCTAAATTGCTAGATGTGGCCATCTTTAAAGAATTAAAAAAAAAAGAAAAAATAGGATATCGCATTTACCTAATTCTTGCGCGGAAAATCGGGTCTTCGAATTTCTTGCAGTGACTTCGGACCGAAAAACGTGGTGTAAACCACTTCTTTGTCTTTGATCAGGCTAGATCTGACTATCCGAGTGAAAGATCTATTGATTCAGGGCTCTGAGCTCTATTCTTTAGCAATTGTAACACTGCAGCAATTGTAGCCCATCTAATGGCAGAATAGGGCTTTTTGAGTTTACTCGAGAGCCAAAGGAAGTTTGAGGTTTAGCTTCTCATGTGACATTGGGTGGAAAAACCAGGCACTTTAGGTTTTCACGTTTTGGGACTTCGCATTTCGACGTTGAAGGTAGAAGTTCCTTCGAATAGCCGAATTTCGAAATTGCTTCAAGGATCAACGATCCTCATTGATTTCAGATCAACGACCACCAATTCTACCTTACCTAGCAAACCTCCTAACACACGAACCTCCAAACAATGGGAAGAAATCGACGATCTCAATTTCCCATGGAGATCTATGATCTAACTGCTCAGGTCACGTCGGAGTTTTGCGTATCGCGAGTTCATTGAAATCTCGCCTCTGATTTTCCGGTAGCAGAAATCGCGATGGCACTGGATTGACGGTCCAGATATTTGCTTGATCAATGGCTATGATTATTTCATGATTTGACATATCGCAGGTTCTTGAAACTCTGCTTGTTGACTCCTTTGAGTCCTGAATCAGTGAAGTGTTGAACGCTCACCACGCGTCCCTTCCAATGGACAATTTAGAGGATGTCAGGAATTTGCGACCTGCGAGATCCAAGTCATGACCTCCTTCACATTCTTGACTCCCGAAGTGCCAACATTTTGGAGTGCCCCAAATCTAACGGTTCACGCTCCTCTGGATCTAACGGTCCAGATCTCGTCGGTATTTCGTGTATGTAGATTTCGCGTATCGCAAAGTCGAATAACTTTTCCTCCGTTGTCCCGATCCGTGAAATGCTGAAATGTTGAAATAAAAATATAAAATGTGAAATAGCCAACGTACGTGGATCTCTGCCACGTGTCCCTTGTCAATGGACAACTGTGATCAATTTCGTGTATTCGAGCTTGGGTTCCTTTTACCGCTCTTAGTCGCAAAACTCATGAAGTGCCTAATTGCGAATTTTCAGAGCATCCAACGGTCCTTAGGTCTTGAAAACCTCTGGCGGTTAAAACATGTGCACCTTTTCTTGATCTAACGATTGTTGTTGCTATCGTCTTGATCTGACGATTGAAAATATTTCTCCATTTCTACGCGCTCCTCGTCCTTTTTGAACTCGATAGTTGGCTCAAATCTATTTGTAGGGCTGATCTTACGGCTGTGTATGCTTTTCCTTTGCTGCTTTATCTTGTCCTTTGTTTGTCTCGCAAAATTTTCTCCGGAAGAAAGAATTTCACGAATTCTTTAAAGAACATGTGTATCTTTAACTGTTTTTTCCTTCTGCTTCCAAGCAATTGTTGTCTGCAATGATCTTTTGAGCGGAATGCTCTCCAAGCTTTGTGAAGAAACTGTGTCCTTTGCTCTCGTTGATAGTTTAAGATTTGGGCTTCTTAGGATCGAGATGCTCTCCAGACTATGTGAAGAGGATTACAGTTGAAGCTCTGATACCATGACAAAATGAGAAACAGAGAAACAGTGGAGCAGAAATAATATTCAGTATATTGAGTATGTGAGAAAATAGTACTTTAGAAAAAGGGAAAAGAGCTGAGCTAAATAGGCTCAAGCAAATCAAGAACATAAAGAACCAAATGTACAACTGTCCAGGACAACTGGCAGTGTACACTCAGACTGTTGAGGTTACATTATATTTAACAAGAGTGACCAAGATTTTATGGTTGTGAAGAGTTGCCATGTTTGGCATTCCTTTCAGTTAACGCAACCATCATTCCTTTCATTTAACGCAACCGTGCATATTGGTTTCCACATTCAATTTTCATCACAACGATTAACGATTCACAGACTCGAACAAAGGAAACGATTAACAATTCACAGACTCAACAAAGGAAGGATATGCCTGCGTCTTTATTGTAGAGGTTCGGAGGAAGTTAATTTCAAACCCAGGTAAGAGAAATTTTGGTCTATTACAGGCCTATGGACATGCATTAATTATATTTCATATTCAATTTAAATTTATCACAAATATTCTTCACAGATGCTATCAGAGATGGAGCGGGTGACATGAAAGAGAAGCAACCTATCATTAGTTTCGTAGGTGCCGGTATGGCATCTAACGTGGGGATAGACTTAGATATGTAGAAGAACTCTACCTCCTCCTCCAAAACCCAAGCATATGTGACCTTTTTGGTTATTTATGACAACCCCCAACTTGTTACGACTGTAGACAATAAAAATATTAACATCATCTTTGTATTACCTTAAAGCACTCCAACATATACCTGAATTATGCACGCCACTCTCAAGCGCAAAATGATACCCACTGCCTATGCGGAATAAAGTAACCTTTATAGTCACAATGATTCATTTGATTATGCCTTTACACTGCACAAAACACACACACAGTCCATTCTTCCTCCCCACAACCTCAACAGCCAAGATAATATCATCTAGATCAAAGCCTCTGAAGCAGTGCAGTAGGCGCATATTGGATAAGTTAACTAATAATAAAATTTATTTAGTTATCTCAATCCAAGATTTGATTCAATGAGTTGTACTCTTATTAAACTTCCACAATGTAAAATATCATCATATTCACATACTCCACACATAACCATGATTTTGTGCACCATATTCCTCTAGAATTTTTATTTTATTTCGTAGTTTCATTCTCTGTTGCATGAGATAATCACATTTGATCACAAATGAATCCTTAATAATCTTTTAAAGATTTTGTAGATCAACAACGTGGGGTCATGATTTCAAGTTTTGATTGACTCAAAATCTTGGTTCCTTTCCTCGAATCTACAAAATAGAAGGCGTTGTTAGCAGTAAACCATATTTCATAAATAAAAATAATTAACTTTATTATTGTTTATTATTAATATAAGTAAGTAATTATATTATAAATAAAGATAATTAATTTTATTATTAGTTATTATTAATATAAGTTTAATTATATTATAAAGAAGTTTTTTTTAAGAGTACACATGTCCTTTATATAGTGATTATTAATTAATATTAATGCTAAATTATGTTAGCAATACTATATTAAGGTTAATGGTTATTAGGGTTAGTACATACATGTCCTTTATATAATAATTATTAATTAATATTAATGCTTAATTATATTGTTAATAATATATTAAGGTGAATGGTTATTAGGGTTTGGGTTATTAAGATTAGTGTTGTTAGAATTGTTAGAATTATTAAAGATGATTAATATTTTTTTATTTTTTTTGTAAGTTAGAAGAATTATATATAAAAGGCCTTCCAAGACCAAAATAGAGGTACAAAATACAAAGAATAGTCATACTGTAGTTACTGGACTGCCCCAACAGAGGGGAAACCAGTCCAGCCAGCAGGGGAGTCAAGCACAGGTAGTGTAATAGTCTAAGGAAACAGTCTCAAACTGACTGGACAACAACTAAAAAGAAGAGAAGCTATTGAAACTTGAAGTGACCCTATGGGCTTAGACATTTGGAAAATAACCTGGCCAGGTGGCGTGGAGGGCCTCGGACCAAGGTTCCTCCTCGACGTATGTCACTTGATTTTCTCACTGCATTCCAGCTTCCACACTTCGATCGGCTATGTCCACATCTGGCGAGGTATCCATGTCCTCGTGCTTGGATTGCTCCATCCCATTCCCTGCAGATCGCTGCGTCTGGGCATTTCCTTCACTGGTCGCTACACAGGGTTCCTCTGCTGAAGCCGCACCTATCGGGTCCGAGGGGAAAGCCTCTGGAAGGGAGGAAAGGAGTTGAAGAAGGACCATGAATTTTCCATCTGTGGCTTGCAGACAGAATTGAAGGTCCTCCACCCCCTGACAGAGTTCAAAGACCAAACTGGATAGAATAGCGAGGCTTTCTCTCGGTTGTGTGTCGAAGAAAGAGTCAGAGGACTGGTTCTCGGTGTTTCGAGGCTTGGGAGGAGGAGGTGGCTCTCCCACGGTCTTCCTTAAGGAGTCAAGAACTGGTGCAAGGGGAGGCTTGACAGTTGGGGGGACAAGAAGGTATCACGAAGAGGAACATGGCAGCTTGGGGATGATAGCTAAGCAATCAAACTACGAAATGGGCGGAGCGAGGGAGGTAGGAAGAAATGGCTCGGGCTGGAGGGATGGGGAGGAGCAAGTGGAAGGAGAATCAGGGGGAAAGACAGAAGGTCGACGAGGTTTCCATGGAGAGCGTCTTCGCGGATTCCCCCTTGGGCACGACATGAGGTTTGTCACATGACAGCCAAAGGAAACCAGGTGCCAGAGGTAGAGGTAGAGTGCCTGAAGTCGAACAGGGGTTGCAATTGTCATGAAGGTTCGGGTTAAATTAGACCATGGCAGCAGAGGGGGGAGCCAGTCGGATCACGAGCGGAGATGGGAGGCAGACAGAAGCAACCAGGCCATGAAATGAATCGTGAAAGGAGAGGGAAGATACATAATTAATCCGTTGCGACGTTGTAATGGAGATTTAATGTAGGATTGGGGTGGCCGACGATGGAATGAGCTCGTCACATGGCTCCATGCCTCGTTGGCCACTCCGTTCCTCCTCCTCGCACCAAGTGTTCCGCATTAGCACCCCATCCTGGGGTGTGTCCACTGTTCCAGCTTTGCAGATACATTGCTGGAGAATAGGATGATCAGGTTCCAGGGCCATGTTGCAGAGGAGTTCTGGTCCACTCTAGTTGGTCCCCATATTAGCTAGTTCATCTGCAACTTGATTCACCTTCCTCCTGATATGAGCAGGTATGACAGCCTGATTTGGTTGCAATAATTCTGTGATAATTTGTAGCCCGTGTGAGAGTCTCTAACTAGGCGACATTCTTTCCGGGTTCACTCCATTTAAAATTCTACGGCGCAGATTGATGATGATTTGAGAGTCCCCCTCGACTATTAGCTTGGTGAAATTGTTTTCAATGGCTAATTGCAATCCTCTGATGAGTCCCCAAAGTTCTGTTGCATTGTTCGTGGAATGACCAAGGGAGCCTTGCACTTATGAGAATGATGTTCCCATGATGGTTGCGGAAGAGTACTCCATAGCCCGCTGCGCCTGGATTACCTTTAGAGGCTTCGTCAAAATTGAGCTTGATGAAATCGACTGGGGGGGGAGACCAAAAGGAGGGGCTGCTGAGAGGGGGGGAAAGAGAAGAGGGGGCTAGAGCGTGATGAGAAGGAAGAGGATTCCAATGCTGAAGGATTGGGAGTTCAGAGGGAATGTTGATCAAGTCTTCGTCGGTCCACTGCTGAAGGTTGAGAGTTTCCATGATATTGCAGCGACATTGATTCCAACAGTGTTTCCACAGGAGGGAGACATTTCTGAAAAGCCTTCTATTCCTTTCTTTCCAAGTTTGCCAAAGGATGAAGCCTAGAAGTAATTTCCAAATATTATTGAGGAGGGGAGAATGGAAAGCCTGGTCCCTCTAGTTCGTAATGGTGTCGAAGATACTATCTCTTTGGTGATCCGAGGTGCGCATGATAAGCATCACTTGATCCCAAATTTGAGTAGTGTAAGGGCAAGAATTAAGGAGATGATTCATGGTTTCGTCTTCCTCTCCACAAAGCATGCAAATAGAGGGCCCAACAAAAACCCTTTTCGAGAGGTTATCCCAGGTTAGAATGCTTGAGTGGGAGACAAGCTAGATTAAGAGGGTGATTTTTGGTCAGTGTTTAAGATTCCAGATTTTGTGCCAAACTTTCCTAGTAGGGAGGGGGTCTACTTGAGTTTTGATCTCATAGGATTCCTACATACTGTAGGTGCCGCATGGCCAGTACCGCCACCGAAGGATATCCTCTCCTGCAATTTTGGGAATTTTTCGTTTGGCCAGTTCTTCTTGCCAGGGTACCAGGTCCACATGCGCTTCCAGATTAATGCGTTCCCTATCCAAGTACCAGCATCGCCTTATGTCTTCTAGGGAATTGTCCTGCCAGTAGTCAGCTACTCTTGTCAGGCCTGAAAGTGTAGTGTGGGTGCATATGTCCCTAGCCATATCCTCATTATCCAAAACTGGCCACTGTTGCGAGGAATCTTTCCAGAAAAGAGTTGTTTCCCCATTTCTGATTTCCCAGAAGGCATGTCGAGTCACCAAATGTCTGTTCTTCTTAACCGTTGTCCAGATTAAGGAGCTTGGGTTGTCCCCATTCCATCGAATTAGGTTCTTTTCTACCACATTTGGTGCATATTTATTCCTCCAAAGTCTGGCCCAGAGATCCTTGGGGTTTTTTAGCCACCGCCACCAAAGTTTGGTGCTTAGAACTTTGTTCATCATGAAGGGATCCCGTAATCCCAAGCTGCCTTGCTCTTTGGGTCGACAGAGTTTGTCCCAGCTGACCAACGCTATTTTCTTCCCTGAGTTAAGGCCTTGCCAGATGAAGTTTCTTTGTAAGCTTTTAATGGTTGTGAGAACGAACTTTGCGGCAGCTAGCGCTGAGAAGGTGTAGACATGAAGGCCCTGAAGAACAGCTCAGAGAAGAATAAGACGACTGGGAAGGTTTAAGACTCTGTAGGTCCAGGAAGAAAGCCTCTTGGTAAAGGAGGATAATAGATGTTCCCAGGAGGAGTTGCGGAGGGCATTATCAATCAGGGGAATGCCAATGTATTTGGACGGAAGGGAAATTCTATTGAAACCTAGGATATCAGAGATATGGCGCTGAATCGGAGGGGGTGTATTGAAGAAGAAGATTTAGGACTTATCCCTATTGTAGTCCAGACCCGAGGCGTCCGATAAGGTTTGGAGGATTGCTAGGAGAGAGTTGGCTTCGTGGACAGTTGGGGTGCCCATCAAAAGCATGTCATCCACAAATTGACTGTGTGAGATAGGAGGGGAAATTCCATGCAAGAGGAGGCCTGTCAGTAGGTTGCTTTCAACTGCTGCATGGATGGAATGACTAAGACCTTCGGCCATAATGATGAAGAGGAAAGGGGAAAGAGGATCTCCCTATCTAATTCCTCTTGAGGGGGAGAAGGGTCGAGAGGGAACACCATTGATAAGAGTGGAGAAGAATGCTGAGGAGGTTAGATTCAGAATCCAAGTCACCCAATGCTGATCAAAACCAAAAGCTAGGAGCATTGCCCACATCTATTCCCAGCTTATCTTGTCAAAGGCTTTAGAGAGGTCTAATTTAAGGAGCATACCTGGTGTTTTGGTCTTCTGCAAAGAGTGGATCACTTCATGGGCTAGGATGACACTGTCCAGGATTTGTCTGCCTTCAACATAGCCTGATTTCTCTAGGGATATGATTGCCGGTAAGATAGGCTTGAGTCTCCTATAAATCACTTTTGTTAGGAATTTGTAGATGACATTGTAGAGAGCTATGGGTCTGAACTACTTGGGATGGTGTGTCTTCCCCTCTTTGGGTACTAGGGTGAGGAAAGTCGCATTAAGAGCCTAGAGGACTTATCCGGTGGCTCTAGAGTCTTCAAGAATTTCCCAAACCTCTACCCTGATCATCAACCAACAATGGTGGAAAAAATCGTTGGTGAAGCCATCGGGTCCAAGAGCGTTGCATTTGGCAGTGTCCTGAAGCGCTTGATCCACTTCCTCGATTGTAATGGGCCAGAGCAGGGCTGAGTTTTTCTCCTGGGTAACGAGGGAGGGAACATGCTGCGTAACCTTAGTAATGGCCTCATATCTATTCGAGAGTGGTTCCGTGAGGAGATCTTGGTAATAGTCGATCAAGGTCATTTCCATGTCTTTGTGGGAATGAATGGTCTCCCCGTCTACGGAGATAAGATGCATGATCTTACTAGAGTGCCTTTTGTGGATGAAAGTTCTTTGAAATAATTTGGTGTTGCATTCCCCTTCCTTGAGTCATTGTATGCGCGATTTCTGTTTCCATAAAATCTCTTCTTGTCTTTTCCTGGCCTCTAGCTGTTGATTTACTTTTACTTCCTGGGATTTTAGCTCATTCGTTAGCCCCTGCATCCTAATCTGGTTTTGAATCTCGCCCATTTGTTCTGACAACTTCTTTTGGGAGTCGAAGATATTGCCAAAGGTTTTCTTATTCCAGAGTTTGAGAATTTGTTTGAGGTTCTTTAACTTTTTCTGAAATCTGTACATTTTGGAGCCGTGAGAGACCTCTGCCTCCCTCCACCAGTCATGGATTTTTGCTTGGAAATCGGGATGGTCAAGCCAGAACTGTTCAAACCTAAAGGGTTTCTTTCCAGGTGTGGCTAGCACATCCAACCATAGCTATATAGGCCAGTGATCCAAGCTAGAGAAATTCAAGATGGTAGCTTCCAAAGCCATTCCTTCCATCATAAGGGAGACAGAGATGAGGAATCGATCTAGTTTGCAAGCGATTTGGTGTATTCTGGTTCGTCTATTTTTCCAAGTGTGAATGCCATTGATGGATTTCAGGTCGATAAGGTGAAGGTTGTCTATGAGGCTGTTGAAATCACTGGAGTCCCAATCCATTCGTCTTGATCGTCCTTTTTTTTCCTCCAAGCTGCGAATGATATTGAAATCTCCACCAACAATCCATCTGTTATGTTGTGTTAGACTGGATAAGTAATCTAGGTTCCTGAGGAAGTCTTGTTTATCCCTTGGGTTGGTCAGGCCGTATACATTGGTCAGGTGACCCAACTTTGTTTGAGCCAATAAGCCTATAATCTGCAATAATGGACCATCTGGTAGCGAGAAAGTTTTCCAGCATCACTGAGTTGGTGTTCAAGAGGATAGCCAATCCTCCAGCTGTTCCTGTGGCTATGGTTGAAGCAGCTTACCCTTGCTTCCAATAGTAGGGAAGTAGCTTGTCGATGTCTTCTGAAGTGCATTTTGTTTCCTGCAAAAGTACTATGTCATGTTTTTCCGCAAAGATCAGATCCCATAGCATTTTTTTCTTGCTACGTCCATTGAGGCCTCTGATATTCCATGAGATAATCTTCATGATGACGGGGGGGTAGGGAGAGGAGGGACGTTGTCCGAGATTAGGTGGATTTTCCCTGAGCTTAGCATATAGTGGACTATTTCTTGTATGAGCTTATCGGTGGATTTCCTCCCTCTTTTCTTTTCATCTTTTTGAGTTTTACTTGGGTTTTTTGACTGACTGCCCTGTATTCCCATACCTTTTCTAGCTCGAGCTGAGGACCCAACTGAGGAGTTGAGAAAGACCTTGTGCACCTTCCATAATTGATCCCTGGGTATGGTGTAAAGTTTTTGATGCCTGTAGGCATGCTCGAGGTGCTCCAGATCCACCCCGGCTAGTTCTTGCTCCTCCAACTCCATTTCTGCATCCACGTCCTCTGTCTCCAGAAAGTCTTGTGGGTCCTGAGCCACGTCTAGGGGGGGGAGATCTGAATCCTTACCCTGTGGGGACCGTTCATCCTCTTGTCTTGTATATTGGGGGCCATTATCCGGATGTGGTTCATTGGGGTGTATAAGTGTTGTGGGGTTCTCTGGTTGATCTTGTAGAATTGCAAATTTATTACTAGTTGAGGGATCTTTACTTACTTGGGATGGTTTCTTTCTTCCTCCTTGTCTTCTTTTCCCTATTGGTTGTGCAAAGTCATCCTTTTCTTTGCCGTTTTCTGGGTTCCCTTCTTTGTGAGAAGTATTGAGAGGGCACTCTCTAAAAAGATGATCGTGTTCATGGCATTTCCTGCATCGGAACGGAATGTGTTCGTAGTTGATGGTTTGGGTCCAGTCCTCGTCATGATATTCCACTATGATGGATCCTGGGAGCGGCTTGGCTATGTTTAGGTACACACAGATTCACGCATAAGAGGTGTAGCGCCTCTTCTTGGTGGCTTCAGAAGACTTAACATAGATGCCTATGGTGTTTCCTATGTCGGTCAAGACCTCCTCCAGCCAGAATTCCTGGGGTAGAGAGTACAATCTGATCCATATAGGTGCATGGGAAAAGTCCTCCTTTTCAGGGCTGAACTTCTCTGTCCAAAATCTTAAGAAATGTCCTACCAGGTTGTAGAAGTACGGCCCCCCATCAAATATGTTATTGCGATCCTCGAGGTTGTGGAGGATGATTGTGAAGAACCCCTTGGAGCCTAGTTGTAGCTCATAGTGACCTTTTGGCTTCCACCAATATTGTATCCATTTGACCAGATCACGCTCAGAAGGCCAGAGCCCTAGGCATTTTCCCACCAGGGCATAGTCTCTCATATATTACTTTTTCTCTTCTATGCGTGGTGAGTTGATAACGTATTTTGGGGACTTTGGTGCTTCTGGGATACATTTACCTGGCATCCATGGAGTTGACGCAGTAGATGGGATAGTCTCTTTCTCTGGATCGATGTCCATCTCCCGATCCTTGAAGGTTCCTTCCGCCAAAAGTTTCGAGCGCAAATCTGGTGGTGGCTCAAAGGTCAGGCATTTCATACCTTCTGCATAGTTTCCATTCTCCATGGCTTGACTATAGGAGGCGCCATTTCCCCCCCCCTCCCTATGAGACATGAGCCCCAGCGGGGCAGCCATTGTGACAACGCGGCTCAAAGCGGCTGAAGAACCCTAAACCCTCAGCTCAAAGAGATTCGTCTTCCTATACCTATGTGTTTTTCGATGATTAATATATTTATTATTAAATACAAGGGGTTTTAATTATTATTATTAGTTAATAATAATAATAACTATTAATATTATTAATACTACTTTATTAATAATCATTAATACATATTAATACTTTATTAAATTTATTAATAAACTATTATTAATATGTTATTAATAGTAAAAATTATAGGCATTACAAATATTATTAATAAAGTATTATTGATACTTTGTTGTTATTATACATGATACATTAATAATTAATTATTATTAAATAATAATAATTAACTATACTATTAGTTATTATGAATGTATTTCATTAGTTATATTATACAAAGAGTGTTATAAGACTTCCATTTATTTTAATGATTAGAAAATATGGTTTAATGAGTGTGTGGAATTTATTCTTTTTAGCCCTCATTCGTCATGCATTTTTCATATTTAAAATTTGAGCTTGTATGCTCAATATATCCAGGTTTTTGTCTAACTTCCAAAAAAAGTACATTTTTCCTTGCACAACATAACTAAGATATTCTCGAAACCATGATTATATTATTGGAACCATGACGATTTTCTTGAAACCACACTCCTTTATTCCTCACCTCACCTCACCTCTACATGATATTACCCCTCACTCCCTTACTCTCTTCTCCCTCACGACCTTCTTCACTCCCTCATGTGGACCTCCTCCATGTGGACCTACTCTCCTCACCTCCCCTCACTCAGCATCCCCATCCCTCATTCCCTTATTTATCCTTCCTCACTGTGGTATACCTAGGGAGGTAATATGGGGTACCTAGGGAGGTACCCAATGAGAATGTAGTTATGTGTTATTAGTGGAAGTCATTTAATATCTGAGAATGTGGTCATTCAATGTAAGGTGGACTAGTTCCACTATATTAATAAAGGCCCACTATGGTAGTTGGATGTAATAAATGTGAG
>ML785299.1:188525-221614 GCA_009831015.1 Picea engelmannii | reverse complement strand
GTTTGTGGGACAAGGGACCCCCCTCCGCCCAACGATTTGACTGGTAAAGTCTATGAAGGTATACATACCCTACCCCCCTCTGGATTTGAACCTGTGACCTCTTAAGAGGAAACACATGTTCTTAACCATTAGGCCCACTCAGGATATATATATATATATATATATATATATATATATTCACTCACGTACATATGTATGAGTACGTATACATTTACAGGCAACATAAAATGTTTCTCACACATCTTGCACTAATCACTCCATTTGTATAGATTTTTTTAAAATCTGAAACTTTTCATAGGAGAAGAATGACATTGTCTCATATTTAATTAAATCATAAGTATACATTTACAAGAAACATAAAAAAATTCTCATGCATCTTGTAGTAATTTCTCCATTAGTACTATAAATTTTATAAATTGTTGAAATTATTATTGAAATAAATTTCATTTCAACTATATTATTCATAATTGCATTATATTAAAATTTCCATAATATTCACTCAAATAAATTTCACAATATTAACTATATTTGTAACATGGGAAGGAATTTCATAATACCAAAAATATAATATTTTTTAAAACCATTTGAAAATATATTTATAAATCTATTGTAATTAAATTAAAATAAAAATTTTAAAATGTATTTATGAATTTATTGTAATTGATTTTTAGTTTTTAATGATTTATTTTTTATAATTTTTTTCTTATTTTTGTATATTTAATTAAATAATAATGTTTTTTCCACTTAATTTATATTTTTTGAGTTGCTTCATCTCATTAGTGTGTGTTTGTAATTTTTTGAGTAAGTATACATTTACAAGTAACATAAAATGTTTTGTGTGCATCTTGTAGTAATTGCTCCATCATTTCTATAATTTTCAAGCCCCTAGGCTCAACACTTAGCCCATATTCCCACCTTCCAACCCCTATTCCCTTGCCCACTCTGTGGAAGCTTAGTCCCCCATCACTCATTCATCATGGTTGGTCTACACGCAGTGGTGTTTATATTTTTATTAATGTTCTACATGATTACATATACAAAAGCAGGCTCTTGGCCTTCAACACTTAGACTCTCTAGCCTAACAATCACATAAGCCCACCAACTTATATAAACTTGGCTCACCAGCCTATAAAGCATAATTACAATTCATTTCATAAACATGATTTACAACAGGGCTCGGCCTTGGGGACATTACAACCCCCCTCCCCTTATTTTTGCACTGTCCTCAGTGCAACTTTACACTGCATCTGCAAGCTTTTCAAAATTTTCAAAAAGATATGGGTACTCTGCCCGCATAACATCTTCATGCTCCCATATCGCGTCCTCAGGACCGTACCAGGTCCACTGCACCTTTACAAGCCCTATAGCTCGATTCTGGAGCTGTTTGTTTTTCCTGTCCAATATGTGCACATGATGCACTTGCAGGACACCTTTTGGTTCCACCTGAATCACATTCCAATCGATAACATGATTAGCATCATGTATATATTTATTAAGCAATGAAACATGAAACACATTATGTACAGTCATAGATGCAGGTAATGCAAGCTTATATGCAACTAGCCCAATCCTTCCCAGGATTTCAAATGGCCCACAAAATCTGGCTGCCAACTTGGCACAACTTCCCAGCTTTAGGGAACTCCTGTTAGTTTTCACTTTCAGGAAAACATGATCACCCACTTTGAATTCTCTGTGGGTTATGTTCTTATCAGCATAACTTTTTTGCCTGTCCTGGGCAACTTTCAAATTTTGTTTAATTTTTCTCAATTGGTCCTCCACCTCCTTGAGCAACTTTGGCCCAAATACTGCTCTGTCATCTGGATTATCCCAGCTCATTGGAGTGTTGCACTTTCTTCCATAAAGTGCTTCAAATGGGCTCATCTTCAACGATGCATGATACCCATTATTGTAGGCGAATTCTACCAAATGCAGGTAGTCTTCCCATCTTGATGGTTTGTCCATCACGTACATTCTCAGCATGTCCTCTATTACTATGTTCACCCTCTCTGTTTGTCCATCAAACTCGGGATGATACGCTGTACTAAAATTCAGATTCGTTCTGAATCCTTTGAACAGTCCTTTCTAGAAATTTGAGGTGAATCTCGGGTCCCTATCAGACACAATCATTTTAGGAATTCCATGCAAGCATGCCACTTCTTTTAAGAAGATATCAACAACATATGTTGCCTTGTGAGTGATTTTCAGTGGAATAAAATGGGTAGCTTTTGTAAGCTTTTCCACGCCAACCATGATCGAATCGTGTTGCTTGCTCATTCTGGGTAATCCTGTAATAAAATCCATGGTCACCACTTCCCACTTCCATTCAGGAATGGGCAAAGGTTGCAGCAACCCTGTTGGGTGCCAATGCTCAGCTTTAAATTTTTGGCACTCCATACATCTGGCGATATATTCAGCGATCTCTCTCTTCATACCCGGCCAAAAGTGATGGCTTTTGACTGCTGCCACAATCTTCTGATATCCAAGGTGTCCAACATAAGTCATGTTATGCATTTATTTAAGAATCGCAAGTTTCAATTCCTGGAAATTAGGTATATACACTATGTTTTTATACAGAAGTATTCCATCATCTCCCAATATGTAATTTCCCTCTTTCTGTGGTCTCTCGCTCTGCTGTAGCTTTGCTACCAAGTCTATGTACTACAAATATGCATTTGCAACTTCCAAAATCATATCTTTAATATTAGTCCTGTACATGCTAATGGTTGTAGTATGTAATTCATGCACCTTTCTGCTGAGTGCATCAACCACCTTGTTTTCCTTCCCTTTGATATGCTTGATATCAAAGTCGTATTCACACATAAATTCTAGCCACCTACTTTGTCTAGCGTTTAAGGTTGGCTGATCAAACAAGTATTTCAGACCATTATGGTATGTTCTGAGTTCAAACCTCCTTCCCATGAGGTAATGTCTCCATTTCCTCAGAGCATGAACGATTGTTGTCAACTCCAAATCCCGAGTGGCATAATTCTTTTCATGCTCTTTTAGCTTCCTAGACTCATAACAGATTACAAATCCATTCTGGCTGAGAACTCCTCCCAACCCTTCCTTACATGCATCTGTGTGCACCATGAAATCCATATTTCGATCTGCAATCCTCAAGATTGGAGCGCTGGTTAACAATTGCTTCAATCGCTGGAAACTCGTCTCACACTCTTCAGTCCACTGAAACGTTTCCTCCTTCCTTTGCAAGGAAGTGATAGGGTGAGCTATCCTTGAGAACCATGTTATAAACCTTCTGTAATAGGCCGCTAGACCCATAAAGGATCTAACTTCCACCACATTCCTTGGAATTGACCATTCTCTGATGGCCTCAACCTTCTCAAGATCCACAACGATCCCTTCTTCTAAAATAATGTGCCCCAAGTAATGGATCTGCCTTTGATAAAACGAGCATTTTATCAACTTGGCATACAATTAGTGTTCTCTCAACACTTGCAGAACCATCCTCAGGTGTTGTTCATGATCTGCTTCTAACTTGGAATACACCAAAATGTCATCCAGGAAGACTATGACAAACTTGTCTAGATAGTCCCTGAATACACCATTCATCAAGCACATAAAAACAATAGGTGCGTTTGACAACCCAAAAGGTACCACTGAGAACTCGTAATGACCATACCTTTTTCTAAAGGTGGTCTTTATAATGTCTTCATCCTTTATTCTAACTTGGTGATATCCCAATCTGAGATCTATCTTCGAAAATATTTTCTCACCTTTCAACTGATCGAAAAGATCATCGATCCTTGGAAGAGGATACTTGTTCTTGACAGTTACTTTGTTCAACTGTTTGAAATCAATGCACAGCTACAAATAATTGACAACCTTTTATGTAGCAGTTCTTCAGTTGCATTGCTGAGATTTCTCTAACCACCACAGCTCTGGGCATCCCTTGGACTATTTTCTGATTCCCTTCCTCATCCAGGCATGTAAACTTCTTGTTATGATAGTCCAGAAGGGCATGGTGCTAGTCCAACCAGTCCATCCCAATTAAGCAGTCATAAGAGCCTAAAGGTAGAATATTCAATTCAGCCTTAGTGCTCAATCCTTTCATCTCCACAGGACATGACTTAACCAAATCAGTGACTTTCCTCTTGGTTCCTGTAGCCAACTGCACTAACCAAGAATTTTCATGTTTGCTTCTTGATAAATGAAAACTTTCCACCACCCTAGGATCTACATAAACTAGATCCTCATTACCTCATGGGAAGGAGGTTTGAACTCAGAACAGACCATAACGGTCTGAAATACTTGTTTGATCAGCCAACCTTAAATGCTAGACAAAGTAGGTGGTTGGAATTTTTGTGTGAATACGACTTTGATATCAAGCATATCAAAGGGAAGGAAAACAAGGTAGCTGATGCACTCAGTAGAAAGGTGCATGAATTACATGCTACAACCATTAGCATGTACAAGACTGATATTAAAGATAGAATTTTGGAAGCTGCAAATGCAGATTTGCAGTACAAAGACTTGGTAGAAAAGATAAAACAGAGCGAGAGACCACAGAAAGAGGGAAATTACATCTTGGGAGCTGATGGAATACTTATGTATAAAAACAGAGTGTATATACCCAATGTCCAGGAATTGAAACTTGCGATTCTAAAAGAAATGCATAACGTGATTTATGCTGGACACCCTGGATATAAGAAGACTGTGGCAGTAGTCAAAAGCCATTACTTTTGGCTGGGTATGAAGAGAGACATCACTGAATACATCACTAGATGTATGGAGTGCCAGAAAATTAAAGCTAAGCATAGGCACCCAGCAGGGTTGCTGCAACCTTTGCCCATTCCTAAATGGAAGTGGGAAGTGGTGACCATGGATTTTATTACAGGATTGCCCAGAATGAGCAAGCAACACGATTCGATCATGGTTGTGGTTGACAAGCTTACAAAATCTGCCCATTTTATTCCTCTGAAAACCACTCACAAGGCAGCAGATGTTTCTGATATCTTCTGAAAAGAAGTGGCACGCTTGCATGGAATTCCTAAAACGATTGTGTCTGATAGGGACCCAAAATTCACCTCGAATTTCTGGAAAGGATTGTTCAAAGGATTCAGAACGAATCTGAATTTTAGTACAACGTATCATCCCGAGTCTGATGGATAGATAGAGAGGGTGAACAGAGTAATAGAGGACATGTTGCGAATGTACGTGATGGACAAACCATCAAGATGGGAAGACTACCTGTATTTGGTAGAATTATCCTACAATAATGGGTATCATGCATCGTTGAAGATGAGCCCATTTGAAGCACTTTATGGAAGAAAGTGAAACACTCCAGTGAGCTGGGATAATCGAGATGACAGAGCAATAGTTGGGCCAGAGTTGCTCAAGGAGATGGAGGACCAAATGATAAAAATTAAACAGAATTTGAAAGCTGCCCAGGACAGGCAGAAAAGTTATGCTGATAAGAACAGAACCCACAGAGAATTCAAAGTGGGTGATCATGTTTTCCTGAAAGTGAAAACTAATAGGAGTTCCCTAAAGATGGGAAGTTGTGCCAAGTTGGTAGCCAGATTTTGTGGGCCATTTGAAATCCTGGGAAGGATTGGGCCAGTTGCATATAAGCTTCCATTACCTGCATCTATGACTGTACATAATGTGTTTCATGTTTCATTGCTTAAGAAATATATACCTGATGCTAATCATGTTAACGATTGGAATGTGATTCAGGTGGAGCCAGAAGGTGTCTCAGAAGTGCATCATGTGCGCATATTGGACAGGAAAAACAAACAGCTCCGGAATCAAGCTATAAGGCTTGTAAAGGTCCAGTGGACCTGGTACGGTCCTGAGGACATGACATGGGAGCATGAAGATGTTATGCAGGCAGAGTACCTGCATCTTTTTGAAAATTTTGAAAATCTTGAAGATGCAGTGTAAAGTTGCACTGAGGACAGTGCAGAAATAAGGGGAGGGGGATTGTAATGTCCCCAAGGCCGAGCCTTGTTGTAAATCATGTTTCTGAAATGAATTGTAATTATTTTTTATAGGCTAGTGAGCCAAGTTTATATAAGATGGTGGGCTTATGTGATTGTCAGGCTAGAGAGCCTAAGTGTTGAAGGCCAAGAGCCTGCTTTTGTATATGTAATCATGCAGAACATTAATAAAAATATAAACACAGTTGCGTGCAGACCAACCACGATGAAGTAGTGATGGGGGACTAAGATTCCACATAGTGGGCAAGGGATTAGGGGCTGGAAGGTGGGAAGAGGGGGTAAGTGTTGAGCCTAGGGGATTAAGTCCTTGGGAATAATATTTTAATATTATTCCAAAAATACCATGTGAAATATATGTTTTATCCTAAGTTCTTTTGGAATGACAAGTGACTTCCAAATGGGGAGAAACTCATGCTGATGGAACGCATGAAGTTTCATGGGTGACAAGTGTCGACTCAAGTGCATGCAGTTAAAAACTACTGAATTGAGCCATGATGGGGGTTCCTCCTCCATTCCACCGTCAACCTTCTGAACATGAGTCTCGTCTGACCTCTGCAAGATACCCTCGTGCAATTCTGAAACTTGGGAAAAGGTCTGTGTTGATTCCTAAGGAAGCTGGTACATTCCTTACCTGGACAGTTTGAGCCTATGCGTGGGATCTATGTACACCTTATGCAATCCCAAAACCAAAACTTTGAGTCTATTTCATGATTGTTGAGCCTATTTGGGAAGCCCATGTTTGTTTTCCCAGTTGGTTGTTGTGGCCACGCAGTGATGGACTACGTGTGGCTTACTGGCCAGTGTGAGTTCGTGCTTAGCCTGTGTGTAACTTCTCTCTAGGTGAGGGAGGTGATTGTTGTTGGAAGAGGTAGGTTGTCAGGCCTGTGAAAAACTCTCTCCAGGTGAGAGAGTTTGTTGGGAAGTGGTTTCTTCCAGAGAGTGTCCAGCACCAGTTTCAGGCTCTGAGACTTTCTGATCTGGCCTGTTGTCGAGACCTAGAGAGGGAGGTGTAGCACCGATGGACTGTGCTTTTGAAGGTGTATACTCTCGGGTGGAACATGCATGTGGGGAATGAGAGTCCGAGAGTAGTGGACATAAGATGGCATCTTGGGAAGAATCCTTCCAGTCATTCTGTGTTGTTTTCCCTATAACTTCAGCCTAGCCTAAGATTCCTTACCTTGGGGTGGAGCTTAGTCCCAGATCGGGGTTGACCCACTACTAAGCTTGATGAGCAGCGTGGTCTAAGGCTGGGAGGTTCATGGAAGGCTTGCACGTGGTTGGTGGAATTACCACCGTTTCAAAGATAAGTACCAGACGATGTTTTAATTATGTTTTGCATGTCTGTGTATTTATATTTATCATGTATTTTGATGTACATATGAATTAATGTTAATTCCATGGATTATTTATGTCAGCAATAATTTTGTGTTGACTTTGAGTTTAAATGTGTTTAACCTGTTTTAAATGCATGTTATTAATTAAGCATAAAATGATGTTGTTCCGCAAAGTAGCGTATGCCCGGCCAGTGGGTTGGATGATGGCTGGGGGAGCGTTACAGAATATTGAAAATAAATCTAAAACTTTTCATATATGAAGAACGATATAGTCTAATAATTTTTAAATATTAACAAAAATATTATATTAGTATCAATATAGGGATTTTTTTTTATTGGATGAAATTCTAAATTTTTATTTATGAAGTAAAATTTCTAGAAAAATATAGTAAAAAGTAATAATTTCATAGAGAGTTTAGAACTACATAAATGAATTTGACAAAGAGTTGCATTTAAATTCTCTCTTAATTTAAATAAATATAAATTTAAAATGATGATATTAAACTTCACTTTGATATTATTCTTATTAAATTATTGTGTAAGATTGATTTTTTTTATCAATATTATTAATTTATAAATATTTATATCATTTGAAAGTAATCTTAGTATGATAATAAGAATTTGATTAATTATTTTCATTTTCATTTTAAAATTATTTAAATAATTATTAAAAAATATTTTTTTTATAAATTCATTACATATATTAATCTTTAATTTTTTTAATTTAATTATTAAATAATTTAGACAATCTAAAACTTATCTATGTATACATAGATAAAGATAAATGAAGCTTATCCTTATATACATAACAAATATTAATGAACTATTATTTATATATATATATATATATATATATATATATATATATATTTCAAAATTAATGTGTTATATTTAATAGTTCACAAGTATTTCTCAAGCATTGTTAAAATTTATTTGGTCATCTAGCTTCTTTTAAAAATAATGTATTATGTTCCAAAGTTATTAAATAAATAGATTATAAATCACAGATTTTTTTTTTTTAAGTAAGAGTATTTTATTAATATATAAAGAGCTTCCAAAAACAAAAGCAGAGTTACAGAATGTTTAGAATTGTCGTGTTGTAGTAACTGAACTGCCCCAAGGGGGAAACTAGTTCAACCAGCCGGTGCTATGGTCTACATGTCTATCAAACTAGTAAAACTGTAAACAGAACTGAGAGTAGTAAACTAAAACATAAGTAGAGTCTCCATAAGGGTCATACATTTGGCTTATATTCCGGCCAGGTGGCATGGGTGGCCTCGTTCCAGAGCTCTTCTTCAACAGGTGTTCCTCGCCACTCCATCTGCGCATCAGCATAAGCATTATCCACTACTACTGCAACCTCCCCATCCACGTGCATGGCTTGCCCCAAATCGCCACCCTCTGTTGGAAGCTCCTGTTCGCTCCTACCAAACGTGTCTGCTGGGACGTGCTCGGCTTACATTGCTACTCTCTGGAAGGTGGAGAGGATATGGAGGAGTGCAGAGGCCTTCTGACGCAAACGTGCACCACCCTCATGGCACGTCCGCTCCAACAGGACCTTCCTCTCTTCTCGGCCCGAAGAAATCAAAGGTTCTCCTAATTCCCTATCCGGAATATTCCTTACCCATAGCAACTCTCCAAAGATCTCCCTCAACGGTCGAAAAATCAGAATTCGTGATATCGCAAATTATGTAATCACATGCCTTACGCCACACGATTCCCCAAATCCCAATGTGGGTCAATCGCTGACTTTCTCCCCTTTCATCAGTGCTCTCCCTATCGGGAAATCGCTATTCGCGATGTCAACAATATGAATTTCCAAACTCCGAACCCCGATGTGCCGACTCCCTGATAGACGTGTGGATTTGACTTCTCTGCCTTCTGTCCTTCTATCGGAAATTCGAAATTCACAGGATCGCGAATCCTAGTGCCAAAGGATTTGGGATTTACTTTTTCCCGATCCCCGATAAAGCACGCCACCCGCCTTCCACTAGCTATAACTGTGGCCCACATGACCCCTCCGTCGAGATATCGTGCTTCACGACTTCAAGATGCAAGTTTCCTCTACTCTTGCAAACCCTGATTCTCCGATCCCCGACTCCTCAGGATCTCCTGACATGCATCCCACATGATCGATGGTTCTGAGCCTATCGGGATATTGCTCCTCGCGATATCACAATATTTGTTGCCCCAACTTGGGACTTCACCTCGCGAATCCCCGATATGCGATGTTACGTGTGGATCGGACGGTCCCTGTGACTCCAGATCGACGGCTCTACTTCCTCCGGAGCTTCGAATCTCTGAATGTTCACGTCGTAATCTCCTTGCACCTTTGCAAGATCTAACGGTCCTCGGATTTTTTTTGAAATCTCTCCAGGGGGTTTCAACCATCCGTCCTTCCTTAGATGTTTCCTATGAAACGAATCAAGTGCTTCCTCTGCGAGGACTTGTTCACCCTCTTGTCAGCCTGTGGCACTTCTCTCAGGGTTTCACCAGCAGCCCCGTGCACTTATCCTTCCGTGATATTGAAAGCTTATTCCTCCTGAGCTTGTTCTCGACTTCACAAGTCCTTGTGAGAACTGGTTGCGCACACTCCTTGCGGAAAATCTTCAAAATGTCTAAGTGCTGAAGTCACTTGACTCTGCGCACTTCTGCAGCAGTAGTCCTTCAATATTTTTCTTAGAATCACAACTCTGAGACTTCTCTTGGCCTATGAATTCCTTGCACGGCACTGTGCCTACCTGCACTCTCGAAGAAATGAGAACAAAAGCCATTTCTAATTGAACCCTTCTGTCAACGCACTCCTTGCGGACGACTCGACTGCACTCTTTGCAGGAATCCTCTGGCTCACTTAGAGAAACAATTGAAACTCATTCATTCACCCTCTCAAACTTCAGTCCAACCATGAAATCACATACACAGCATATAAAAGAAAATGTATAACAGGAAGCAAATATTCATGAGCATAACCTCAATATACAGAGAATAGACACATAACCATAGATTTGAATCAAAGATTTCTTCTATTAATTCAATATCTCTACATGGATGTTCTTTACACAGTTCTCTACCTGCTCTTCTCTTCTTGCTCCTGCTCTCGATATGTTACAATGATACAATGAGGGTGTCTATATCTGTTTTCCCTCTCGAACTCTAAAGCTATCAAATCTAGAATTAAATATTCTATCTACTTTACATTTACTATCTTTAAATGCCTCATCTACCTAAGGACGGGAGCTATCCACTCAAGGTACATTAAAATAAAAGTGCACCGTCTCTTAAATGGCTCATTTAATGATTTGCAAAACAATCCCAAACTGTTTTCAAAATTTGGCGCTGGCTTATCCAGCTGTCTTTCGCTCCCACATTGGCTCACTTGATGAGTTGGCGATGCTCCTGCATCATACTCCCTCACTTGAAAATTTTCATGGGCTCCTGTCCATGAGCTCCTGCATGGTCTGTCCATGCTTTTGTATCACTGCTTCTGTCTCCTAGCTGGCATCTTCCACTGGATGGTTCTTCCACTTGACCAGATACTCAAAGTATTCTTTTCTCCTGGTCTTCTTACCTACTCTCTTGTCCAGTATGAATTCCATCTGCGGATTCTCTGCAATCGGCATCTGCTTCGCCCACCGGATCATTGGTTGGTCAGTTGTAGTCTCTACTTCTCCAACCTTGTATGGGTATAAATCCAAAACATTAAATATCGGAGATATCCCGATTCCATCCGACAACTCAATCTCATAAGCGTTTTCTCCAAATTTCTTCAGGACCTTACAGGGTCCGATTTTCTTCATCTTAAACTTATTGTATGTTCCCCTCAGGAACCTTTCCTTCCTCAAGTGTGCCAAAACTAGATCACCAACCTCAAACTGAAGTTGTCTTCTATGCTAATCTACTATGTTCTTGTACTCCTGATTTGCGTCTATCAGTCGTTTCTTCACCTTGCTGTGAAGTTCTTTCATCGCCTCAACGAATTCTTCTGCACTAGCGCTGCTAGTTGCAGTCTATTCTAAATCCCTTAGTTCAGAAAATCCTCTCGGTTGTGTCCCATACACGATCTAAAATGGACTCTTTCCTATGCTTCTGTTCACTGAGTCATTGTATGTGAACTCTGCCTGTGGCAATATGTTATCCCAGCTGTTGTGGTGCTCTGTCACCAAGCTTCTCAGCAAGTCTCCCAAACTTCTGTTGACCATTTCCGTTTGTCCGTCTGTCTGCAGATGATAAGCAGAACTAAATGCCAAATTAGTTCCTAGCTTCTTCCATAAGGTCCTCCAAAAATTCCCTATGAATTTCGTGTCTCTGTCCGAAACTATGCTTTTCGGCAATCCATGAAGTCTAACGATCTCCTTGAAAAACAAATTTGCATGTGAGTCGCATCGCTGGTCTTCTAGCATGGAATGAAATGTTCCATCTTTTAAAACTTGTCCATGACCACAAATATGGAATCAACCCCTCTCTGCGTCCTCGGCAAACCTAATACAAAATCCATGCTTATCGCCTCCCATGGCCTCTCTGGTATGGACAATGGCTGATAAAAACCTGCATTCTGCTTTCTTCCCTTCGAGTGTTGGAAAATCCTGTGCCTGTCAACAAAACTCTTGACATCTGCTCGCATGCCTGGCCAAAAATATGATTCATTCAGTTTCGTGAATGTTTTTTTGTGGCCAAAATGCCTTGCCAATCCGCCACTGTGCTTCTTCTTTAACAAGTTCTCCCTCATGGATCAATTTGGAATACACAGTTGATTGCCTCTGAACAACAATCCCTCCTAGATCATATAATCTATCCAAGGGCTTCTGTCTCTGAGAACTGGATTCTCAGTTGCTTCATACGCTTCTCTGAAATCTGCATCTCCTGCGTACATGTCCCTCAGGTTTTCAAAACCCAATGTTTTGACTCGTAACTCCTACAGAAAAAAACATTTCCTGCTCAAAGCATCAACCACTTTGTTAGAAGTAGCTAAAATGTGCTTAATCACAAACATGAAATTCTGCATATATTCTACCCATTTTGCATGTTTCTGATTCAACTTCTCTTGTTGACTCACAAACTGCAATGGATGATTATCACTGTACAATACAAATTTCTTTGGGATCAAGTAATGCCTCCACTTTTTCAATGCCTTTATGATAGCATAAAACTCTTTATCATACGTGGAGTACTTCAGTTTCGCTTCATCCAGCTTCTCACTGAAATATCCAACTGGTCTGTCTTCCTGACTCAAGACCGCTCCTATGGCAAACCCGCTTGCATCACATTTCACCTGAAATATCTTCTTGAAATCTGGCAATACCAACACCGGTTGTTCCATGATCTTCCTCTTCAACAGATTGAAGCTTTTCTTAGCCTTTGTTGTCCAATGGAAATATTTATGTCGCTTATTTACTGTGTCCATCATCGCTGCGCTAATTCCACTGAAATTCCTGATGAATTTTCAGTAGAAACTAGCCAAACCATGGAAACTTCTCACCTCGAAAACATTTCTTGGTGATGGCCAATTCTTAATCACTTCCACCTTACTTGGATCCATCTTTAATTCATTCGCCGATATGACAAAACCCAAGTAAATGAGCTCTGTCTTCATAAATGAGGACTTCTTCATATTAATCAACAGCTTCTCCTGCTGTAGCTTCCTCATCACTATAGCCAAATTTTCAAATGTTCAACCTTTGTCTTACTGAAAATCAGTATATCATCTAGATATACAACAACAAATTTCCCGATGAATTCCCTCAGGACTTCATTCATCAGCCTCATGAATGTGCTGGGTGCGTTTGTCAAACCAAACGGCATGACCAGCCATTCGTACAAACCTTCATTTGTCTTGAATATTTTCTTCCATTCATCACCTTCCCTCATGCGAATCTGGTGATATCCGCTCTTCAAATCAATCTTTGAAAAATAATTTTCCCCACTCAGGAAATCCATCAGATCATCCATTCTTGGCAGTGGAAACCTGTACCTGATGGTAATTTTGTTGATCACTCTCAAGTCGGTGAACATTCTCCAACCTCCATCCTTCTTTGGGCTTAGTACCATTGGGATGGCACACGGACTCAAGCTTTCCCTGACCAATCCTTTGTCCAACAAATCCTGTACCTAATTCTTGACCTCCTCGTTTTCTTGCGGCGTCAACCTGTACGCATCTTTATTCGGAAAACTAGCTCCTGGTATGAGGTCAATATGATGACTCACACTCCTCATCGGTGGCAACGAATGAGGTAATTCGTCCACTATGATATCAATGAACTCTTCCAGCAATTCATGAATCTCATCTGGTAAATCATCCACTCTTGTGCTAGTCAGAACAATCCTCGGCTTTCTGACCACAAAGAATTGCAGATCTTCTTTCTTCTCCATCTCTGTAAGAAGTTCCTTCCCACTCATGAGAAGTATTGTGTTTCTTACTTCCAGCTTCACCTCCTTATCTTTTATCGGAAGCAACCTGTGTGTCCTCCCATCCTTCTCTAAAGTATATGTGTTCATCCTCCCATCATGAACCACATTTCGGTCATATTTCCATGGTCTTCCCAGCAATAAATGACATACATCCATGGGAATGACATCACATAAGACCTTATCATTATACCCACCTATCTTGAATTCAACTAAACACTATTTAGTGACACTCACCTGATGTCCCTTCTGTAGCCATGAAACTTTGTATGGACTCAGGTGATCAATTGTCCCCAGCTCCAACTTTTCCACCATCTCTTTCGAAACGAGATTATCTGTGCTACCACTATCCACAATAACCTTGCACTTTATGTCTTTGGTCTTGCATGTGGTTTTGAAAAGTCTGTTTCTTTGAGCTGTGTCCTCCACCTCCTTCTCGGGTGTTAAGATAACTTTACGCATCATCAACGACCTTCCATTGTCTGTGTCTTCACTTTCAACATCACGCCTCTGCGCTTTAGCGATGTGAGCTTCTCCACTATCCTTCTTTTTCTCTGGACACTCGAATGACTTGTGCCCATCCTTTCCACACATGAAGCATGTGATTACTCCACCACGGCCTCTTCCCCTACCTCTGGTAGGAGGAAAAGTGTTTGCATCAGCATAATCTCCCTTCTGCTCTGTATGCTTCCCTCTTTGTTCAACATGTGGCTGTCCTCGCTGTGAGGTTCCACCTCTTTCAACTTTACCCTGAGGTTTCTTCCATTCCTCCTTGGGCTTCTGATATTTTTCCTGGGCAACTGCTTTACCCTTGGGCTGACTTCTGCCTCGCCCTCGCTGACCTTGCTTATGGATCAACTTCTCCTCAGCTTTCAAAGCCATCTGATAAGCATCCTCCACTGTCCTGATGGTAACCATGCTTAATTCATCCTAAATGTCATACCTCAGACCATTCAGATATCTGGAAACCTTCTCACCATCGCTCTCCCGATGACCTGCTCTGATGTTCAGTCGATAGAATTCCTCAGTGTATTCTTTCACTATCATCAGCTTCTATCTCAGGTTCTACATCCTCCTGAACAGAGTAATTTGATAGTCCCTTGGGATGAATTTTTCCTTCATCTTTGCAATCATTCGATCCCAGCTTTTAATTTTCTGCTTGCCTTTGCAGCATCTGTCAGCTTGTAGCTCATCCCACCACAATGTTGCATGTCCCTTCAATCGTGCGACAACATGTCTAACCTTTTTATCCTCTTCGATATCCTCATAATCAAAGTAGGTGTCAAGAGCTCGGATCCAATCCAGCAGCTCCTCTAAATCCAGACTTCCTTCATAAGCTAGAATGTCTATCTTCGCCTTCGCACCCATCTTGGCGATAGCTTTAATCAATCGCTCATTGGCTGCATCTTCGACTGCAACTTCTCCTTGTTGTTCAGCTTCAGCTTCTCCTTCAGAGTCGCTCAGATCTCCAGCATTAGTTGTGCGTCTCTGCGATGCCTCCATATCTTCTAGTCTTGCTCGAAGATCTCTCATTTTCCTTTCCAGTTCTAGATTTCCTGCCGGCCTGCCTCTTCTTCTCACCTCCCTGTCTTCTGGGTCGGGTGATTGTCTTTCTCTTCTGGGCGGCATGGTGAATTCTCTCTCTCTACTATAGAAAACAAAGAGTCAATCTCGCTCTGATACCACTCTGACGCAACCGCACTCCTCGGAGCACGATCGCTCTCACAAGACCTTCCTCTCTTCTCAGCTCAAAGAACTCAAAGGTTCTCCTAATTCCCTATCAGGAATATTCCTTACCCACAAAAACTCTCCAAAGATCTCCCTCAACGGTCGGGAAATCATAATTCGCGATATCACGAATTTTGTAATCACACGCCTTACGCCACACGATTCCCTGAATCCCGATGTGGGTCAATCACTGACTTTCTCCCCTTTCATCGGTGCTCTCCCTATCGGGAAATCGCTATTCGCGATGTCAACAATCTGAATTTCCAAACTCCGAACCCCGATGTGCTGACTCCCCGATACATGTGTGGATTTGACTTCTCCGCCTTCTGCCCTTCTATCGGAAATTCGGAATTCATGGGATCGTGAATCCTGGTGCCAAAGGATTTGAGATTTACTTTTTCCCGATCCCTGATAAAGCACGCCACCCGTCTTCCACTAGCTATAACTGTGGCCCACACGACCCCTCCGTCGGGATATCGTGCTTCGCGACTTCAAGCTGCAAGTTTCCTCTACTCTTGCAAACCCCGATTCTTCGATCCCCGACTCCTCGGGATCTCCTGACACGCGTCACACATGATAAACGATTTTGAGCCTATCGGGATATCGCTCCTTGCGATATCACAATATTTGTTGCCCCAACTTGGGACTTCACCTCGCGAATCCCCGATATGCGATGTTACATGTGGATCAAATGGTCCCTGTGACTCCAGATCGATGGCTCTACTTCCTCCAGAGCTTCGAATCTCTGAATGTTCACGTCATAATCTCCTTGCACCTTTGCAAGATATAACGGTCCTCGAAATTTCGTGAAATCTCTCCAGGGGGTTTCAACCGTCCGTCCTTCCTTAGATGTTTCCTGTGAAACGAATCAAGTGCCTCCTCCGTGAAGACTTGTTCACCCTCTTTCCATCCTATGGTGCTTCTCTCAGGGTTTCAACAACAGCCCCCTGCACTTATCCTTCTGTGATATTGAAGGCTTATTCCTCCTGAGCTTGTTCTCGACTTCACAAAAGTCCTTGTGAGAAATGGTTGTGCACACTCCTTGTGGTAAATCTTCAAAATGTCTAAGTGCTGAAGTCACTTGACTCTGCACACTCCTGCAGCAGTAGTCCTTCAATATTTTGCTTAGAATCGAAACTCTAAGACTTCGCTTGGCCTATGCATTCCTTGCACGGCACTGTGCCTACCTGCACTCTCGAGGAAATGAGAACAAAAGCCATTTCTAATTGAACCCTTCTGTCAACGCACTCCTTGCGAACGACTCGACTGCACTCCTTGCAGGAATCCTCTGGCTCACTTAGAGAAACAATTGAAACTCATTCATTCACCCTCTCAGACTTCATTCCAACCATGAAATCACATACACAGCATATAAAAGAAAATGTATAACAGGAAGCAAATATTCATCAGCATAACCTCAATACACAGAGAATAGACACATAACCATAGATTTGAATCAAAGATTTCTTCTATTAATTCAATATCTGTACATGGATGTTCTTTACACAGTTCTCTGCCTTCTCTTCTCTTCTTGCTCCTGCTCTCGATATGTTACAATGATACAATGAGGGTGTCTATATCTATTTTCCCTCTCGAACTCTAAAGCCATCAAATATAGAATTAAATATTCTATCTACTTTACATTTACTATCTTTAAATGCCTCATCTACCTAAGGACGAGAGCTATCCACTCAAGGTCCATTACAATACAAGTGTGTCGTCTCTTAAATGGCTCATTTAATGATTTGCGCAACAATCCAAAAGTGTTTTCAAAATTTGGCGTTGGCTTATCCAGCTGTCTTCCGCTCCCACGCTAGCTCGCTTGATGAGTTGGCGATGCTCCTGCATCACCTTCCCATCCAATTGCTACAATTGAAATTGTAGATAATCCATGCCCTTTCGAAGCTCGAAGACCAACCTGTAAAGAATGCCCATGTTGTCCTGCATCTGCTCGTCTGGGATGGAGTCGGAGATAGAATGTGGAAAAGCTGGCACCTCCAAGGGTGGGTGAATGTCAAAGGCTTCTGAAGCCAACACAAGTGCGCTGGCCAGGGGAAGTGGAGGTGCTTTAGGAGGTGCTTGAGAAGTGGAGGCCTTGTCCAGGATGGGCTCTGAGGGTAAGCCGAGTGAGATGTGCATAAGAACCAAAACTTCAAGCTAGGAAAAGGTGGCGAGTGGTTCAAGTTCAAGCTATGAAGAGTGCAATGAGTGCGAGGAGTGCGAGGAAAGTGAATATTGGGAAGGGGAAAGGTGTCTGAGTCCAAAATGGAAACCAGGGCGAGGTATAGGCACTCGTGGCCAAGATAGAGTCCAGGGTGATCCCCTTCTTGGCCTACCTTTTTGGATAGGAATGCTGATAGCTCAGGGGAAATGGTTGGGCTACAAGGGAAGCCCCAGGTGAATGGAGAGGGTTGGAGAAGAGCCAGTTGCAGGAGAGCACCAAGGAGCTGGTAGGAAGGGTTTGAAGCACAGCAGGAGAGCGCCAAGGAAGAGGTAAGCTGGAATGAGCCATATCTATGTAGTTGAAGGAGATGAAGGCCAAGCCACATGCATAGGTTGACGACGCCTTCAATGAGATCGTCCATCGAGAGGACAGCCAGAGACGGGAAACACACCAGGCTTAATGGCACCTCGGATGTCGTAGGAGGATTTAATTGCATGGGGGTGGCAGCTGTGCTTGGCACGGATCCATCACATGGCTTTTGCCACGCTGGCATGTGTGTGCCTTCTCATTTTTCCATGTGTCCCGCACCATCACCCGATCCAGGGCATAAATTATAGATTATTAATGAACTATAAAAATATATATATATTTCAAAATTAATCTGTTATATTTAATAGTTCACAAGTATTTCTCAAGCATTGTTAAAATCTATTTGGTCATCTAGCCTCTTTTAGAAATAATGTATTGTGCTCCAAAGTCACTAAATAAATAGATTATAAATTTTATTGGTATTAACATTATGCATTATCTAATGTTACTTATGTGCAGGTTGCACAATTAAAATTTCTTACAAATTCATATATTTAATGCATACATTACATTGTGTAATATTAGAATGACATAAGTATTATCCAAATTAAACAAGGTTGCATGGCGGCGTAGTCCCTGCCAAGGAGGTTACAAGGTAAACTGTGTAAAATGAGGTCGAATTGAAAATGACGGAAGTGTTCGGTGCAAAATGTATCATGGAAATGTTGTGTGCAACATGTATATCATGGAACATGGGGCATAAAATTTCATTATCACTAAGGTGTGACCCCGCGGAGCAAGGTAAATTGTGGAAAATGTGGTCTAATTTTAAATGACGGAAGTGTTCAGTGCAAAATGTATATCACGGAAATGTTGTGTGCAACATGTATATCATGGAACATGGAGAATAAAATTTCGTTAGCGCTAAGGTGTGACCCCACGGAGAGATAGGAAACTAAAGCAAAGATGCGCCAAGCAACATGAAGCAAAGGTGGTATCCATGCAGTAAATGATGCTTGGCATGTAGAGCACCATTTATTTACGAAAGTATATAACAAAATACAATTTGTTCATAGTGGAAGAAACAATTTGGAAATTTAAATGCATTTGTCATATAGACTAGTGAAAGATAAAAATGTATGAGGACATAAATTTAAAAGGAGATAAGAAAAAAAATTTATTTGAAATATGTCAAAAAATAAAAATTTGTTACATACTACTGGAAATTTTGAAATATATAAAAAAATAAAATCCTATTACATATTAATGGAAATTTCAATGTGTTTGTCATATAGACTGGGATTGGGGCTCCCGAGGACCATAAGAGAAATATGTACAAGAAATATGACTGTAGAAAGAAGATGGAGTGCAATACCTGCAAAAAAAAAAAAATTGAAAGGTATAAGTGTTTGGCTACACATTTCTATTTAACAAAACGAAATTACTGGGTTGATAAACAAAGTAGGATGCGATCAGTAGACTTACAGTGATGGTACATATGATCCCTTTTTATATTTTCTTGCGGCTGTCATTTCATTGATGTCATCGACGACTGCTGGAATCTTGGCAACTGCCTATTTCCTTTCATCGGTGGCATGCTTCAATTCCCTTTCAAGCCATTCTTCAATGTAGCTTCTCATTGGGGCGATGTTGATCTCATTCTGGATTTTTATGTTGAAAAGATCGTTTTCTAATTCCCAAAAGTTGATAGAAAGATTACACAAAGCTTGATGAATTTCCTCATTCTGTACTGAATAGTCGACTAGCCAGTCGTCGACATGAGGTTGATCATATTCAAGGATGCTGTAAAACTTTTCCAGAGACAAAGCCTTAAACATATCAACCTGTTTATCGAACTCTTTCCTAGTTAAGGGCAAGGAGTTTGCGATTAAGTCAGGGTCTTGGAAGTCATTGGCCTTTCCAACTAAGTTTATTCTTGACACCCTTGTGAATAATTTATATTTCTTTGATATGGCTTGTTCACATGACTGAACAATGAGATGCAGGTTCTTCACTTTTTCTTTCCAACATGCATTTAATTGACCGATCCAGTTTTTGGATGGAAGATCTTGTTTTCTTCTTTTTGTTTCTGTCATATTGTTGACAATGGTGCCAAAAGGAAGGACCGTGTTTAAATATAATTTTTCTTCATGTTTTAACTCTGCCTGCAAATGTTTGAGCAAACTATGTGCCCTGGTTCCAAGGGAATCGATGGTTTGTGATGTTTTTCATGCCTTAGTAACCAATTCCATTCTTTTCTTGATATTATTCTGCACATATCCTCTACAGGATGTGAGGAGGCTGGAGGATCCTTTTAAGTTGGCTGCAGGGGTGGTAGGCATGGCTATTGCCAAAGGATTGACAAGCAATGGCATAGGAATCAAAGTCTCTTCCAATTCCTTGACCCAGTCCTTCAGTTTGGCATTCTCGGCCTCGATGCCTCCAATGGAATCATGAAGTGCATCTACGCTCGCCTTGTGAAGTTGAAAATTTTGGGACGACCGCATGTTGGCAGGGTCAATGTTTGAACGATATTTTCCTTTCTTATTTTTTACATATTTTTTCTCAATTATCAATTTTTTGGACTGGCTATCAAAAACAACGCTCTGGAAAATGAAGGATTCATTTTCGTCAAAATTTTCGGTATCGGGTATGTCTATTGGACGAATATGTTGTATGGCGTCTCTGGGATGATCAAGGTAGCGGAGCATGCTATCTAGATTAGTATCAAGTTCCATGTTCTCACTCTGAATTTCCGGCTCTTCCGCATGTCCCACATTTTTGTTTCTCTTCTTGTCTACTAGAAGCTTGTGAGAACTATCAATTTTAGAGTGAGGAGGGTCATTATCTCCTCCTCCGATTGAAGAACTCTGAGTTTCTTTGTTGTTATGGTAGGCCATTGGAGTGATGCTCCGGGATGTCATACTTTTTGGAGTGATATTCATCGATTGAACACTCTTGTCACTGAGGCCTTTCCCCTATTTCCTGTACAATTTAGTGCATCTTTGCACTATGTCTAGGTCGTCGACATCAGAAGAAGGAGCGTTGCCGCCAGTGTCTCTATTTTTAGGCAGGTGTTTTTTGAAAAAACAATCGTTGAGGCCAAGTGTTTGTAAATGTTGTCGAAAAATATTATCGGGGTCGAACCCTCTTATGATTTCATCATATCTTAGGTTGAAGTTGCTAGAATGTGTTGCAAATTCATCAATTTTGTTAACATTTTTCAACACGAACTCCCCTACTTTCTGAGGCAAAGGAATGGACCTTTTTTTTCTCTTCTTTTGAAATAAATGCAATCAGTAGTTGTATTGT
Organism: Picea engelmannii; assembly: GCA_009831015.1. Lineage (NCBI taxonomy): Eukaryota > Viridiplantae > Streptophyta > Pinopsida > Pinales > Pinaceae > Picea > Picea engelmannii. Next base: position 200,405 of record ML785299.1, on the reverse strand, counting down.
CGTGCTAATTTTGCAATAAACATTCTATATGTAATGTGACATGGAAGGAGAGCAGGTTTTTCTGTGGAGCCAAAAATTATTATCATAGTGTAATTACCCAAATGTTCAAGTGTCCCCTTCCTGTCCAAAAAACTAGTTGCATGTTAAGATATGCGAGGAGCATCTTCTCCTAACAAAAAAAATTTGAAAACAGACACGAAGCCATTAAAAACCTCATAAAAACAATGGAAAGCCTTGTGCTTCCATAAGGCCTGGTACCAGAACATTACTGGGTCGAATTCCCAATTGACATTCTTGGACAGAGACAGTTCTGGAAAATGACAGTAATGTGTTATCGAAAAAACTAAGTAGGACAACATATAAAATTTCTTTTCCCTTTTGAATCTTGACAATTGGGAACAGATTTCATGGGAAATTAACTTGCCCCAATAAAAAATAGCTTGTTCTTTGACTGTGAAATACAAAATATAAAGAGCCATCCAGGAAATAGTTGTTGTGGACTCATGTCCCGTTATTCTTGTAAACAACCAGGAAATTTCACGGAATGGATTTCTAAATGAACTAACATGCAAGCTTGTGATATCTTCAGGAACTAGAGTCAGGTCTTCCAATAAATGGGGCAAGAGGTCCAACCCATTATTATGCTTTGCCATGAACTGTTTGCAATCTTCTCCTCTGAATGTCAATGTTGGCTTCGACAATCTTAACATCTGGTGGAAGACCTGAGGTGACAAAAAAACAGAAGAGCAGTCCCGCAGTGGAATAATTCTTTTGTCTGAAATAAATTTATCGGCGCACCAAGAGACCAAGTCCTTACAGTCAAAAACCTCAGGAACACAACTTGCACGAGCAATCCCATAGGTCCAAATTACTTGGTTCTCTATGACAGAGGTTGAGTAATAAGAATATTCCCTGGACCACTAGAAGTTATGGTCCTCGTGCCCGAAGATGTTCACTATATCTCCAAAAAACTGTTGTCGAGATTATTCCATAGGTTTATCAGAATGTTGGTTTCCTCCAGATGATGGTTGAAATGAACACTTAGAGCTGATAATGTAACTCTCTGCCAAATCTTGGTTAAATTCTTATGAATGGGAAAGGTCCTTGAGCCTTTCGCTGATTAATGACAATCTGTATGGGTGGTTCATGATGAAGTATTAGCAGTAAAGATTACTTATTGAATATTTAGAAATGTGAAGGTGGTGGGTACGACGAAGAGCAATTAAGGATTGGAGGTTTCATGAACGTGCCAAGGCGATGATGTGCGAACGACATTTCATGATTTTGAAATCAACACTCGGAAGGGATAATATAACCCCCTGCAAATCTTGGTTTAATGTGCATTAATATGAGATCTCCTTGAGCCTTTTGCCCATCAATGACAATCTATACAGTTCCTACATGATGAGTTGTTAGAATTAAATGTCAGTAATTTCATATTTAGAAACAAGATATGTATATATATATATATACATTTTTTTTCTTTTATTATAGACAAGTGCGAAGGCCAAAAAGACGGGGGAGAGAAAGGAACGAATGGAAAGGTCTGAAAAGCGGTCGGACGGGATTCAAAATAGGGTTACGGGGATACTCAGGAGAGTTGAGTGTTCCATGGTCAAATTTTATGTATTGAAATTTTTTACTACAAAATGTGTAAAACGGAAGAGAGCATGATGGGGCAGTTCAATGTCCAGTTTGTATATTTGCGGAATTCTGGGAAAGTGGCTAAGTATGGAATAGGGAAATGGTCGAGCTTACTTGTTCTTGGAAGTGAGGATTGAATTTTTCGTGAATGGACCAACCCGACGACGGGCAAATGACATTTTATGATGTTTGAAATTAATGCTTACTAATTGCATGCCTAGAAATAATCTTATATATAATTGCTAATTGCTAATTGCAAAAGGGTGTGGGCACAGGAAACAACAATTATGAACTGAATATTTCTTGAACCCGCCAAACCGACAATCTGCAAAATAAATTCAAAGAAATGAAGAAGTATGGAAAGAGGACAAACAGGCTTCAAAATGGGGTGACAATAGTTCCACAGAAGACGTGAGGACCCGATGGTTAAATTGTATTTCTTGGAAGTTTTCAGTGAAAAATGTATACCATGGAAGAGGGCATGATAGGTAGACTGTAATACGAAAGATGGTATGATCTGAGTCCGGTTGTAAATTTGTATATCGTGGAAGTGACGGTACTGTTCGCATGTCATGGAACAATAGAAGTCCAATCTAGAACTCGCCTATCGAGAATCCGCGGTCGGAGAAGTGTCTAGGTTTGGAATGGGGAAGCGATTGTTCGGTGTCGCGATATAAGAGCATGAGTGAAAACGTGAACCCGCAAGTCCGCCCACGCGCACAGCCAGACATTTTCAAAAAAATGAATAAGTGATGAGAAAGATAAAGTTCAGAGAAAAGAGAAACATATATTTGGCTAAGTATAGAAGACGGAAAAGAAGGGCCAATATATTCACATCTGTAACAAATATCCCATTTTCCTGCCAAGATATATATTTGGAAAGAAGTGTGAAGGTGGTGAACACAGAAATAAACGACTAGGAATACGATCCATGAGTTTACTTGGTTCTTGGTTGTATGCTTCGTCTGTCAGTTTGTATATCGCGGAACTCCAAGTCATTTTTTTAGCAGTCAGCCTGCAACTCCATGTGTTAATTTGTATAGTGCGGAACTCTGGGTGATGTTTGTAGGACACAAAACTATAGAGGAAATTATTTTCCCTTTAATATAGCTTTTGTGATGCAAATGTAGTATGTGGCTCGTTTGATCACTTTTCCATCCGTAAACAATGGCAATCTTGAGCCCACAAGCCTTGGAGCCCGTGTGTCAATTTGTATATCGCGGAGCTTCGAATTTTGTTTGGAGGTCACGGAAAAATAGAAGTGCAATGTTGAACCAGCCAGCGTGCAAGTCTGCCTGTCAATTTGTATATCGCGAAAATATGGGTGCTGCTTGTAGGACACTGAACAATAGAGGGCCAATTTAGAGAAAGGGGAAGTGCTCGATCGAAACGTGTGAATCCACCAACCCACGCAGCAACGCATTTTGTAACCAGGAAGAGAAACTACAGAGGATAAAAGAGTGGGAAAATAGAAAGGCGGATGGTTGTTTTCGTAAGCACGAATTGGTTTCAAGCAAGCCCCATTGTTGCAAAACCATCATTTTCTACTAATTGTCAGCAAATGCTTTGTTGAAGATTAGATTTTATTGCAACATGTGGGTGTAAGTATGTTCTTGATACATTCTTCCATGACTGTAACATATTAACTTAAGTATTAAAATTCATTTTCTACTAATTGTCAGCAAATGCTTTGTTGAAGATTAGATTTTATTGGAATGTGTGGGTGTAAGTGTGTTCTTGATACATTATTCCATGACTATAAAATATTAACTTAAGTATTAAACTTCTTTCATTATGGGATGTTAGCATTAAAAATTAATAATTGCATGTCTAGAAACAAGAATGACAATTTTGCTACAACATTGTACTTTGGTATTGCTATGTTCTATCTGCATTAGGAATAGAATTGAACATTAGTTTGAAACTGTGTGTAATCCATTTTTTGTTTGCATAAAAGCTTGGTGGATTGACACAGTACATTGTCATGTAATTGTTAGATGTTCCATCTTAGAACAAATTACCTAAGTAAACACAATATCAAAGAACTACGAGACCACCAAACCATGCCAATGAGAATAGGAGTGAAGCAACAACGAAGACTCAAAGGAATTTTTTTTTAATAGCAAATCCATTTGAAAAAAAAAAAAAAAAAAACGAGTATTGTACATCTATCCTTAGAAATTGGACCTAGTTCTTTGGGCCAAAGAATTGAACGTATCTGCCACAAACATAGGCATGAGATCCATAGTATGCAGGATCATTGTAGTTTTCTCCTCGATGAATCATCCTGTGGTAAAATTTATAGTTTTTAGAAGCTTCTCGTGAGGAAGAAGATGAAAAATGTTGCAGGGAAAATGGAATATCCCTTAACTAAAAGTTAGGACACAACTAGAAACCACCTCTGAATAGTTGAAAAAACTCCAGGGAAATAGGTTGCACGTGCAATTTCAGAGGCCCAAATTAGTCCATTCTGGGTGGAAGGAGATGACTAGTAGAAATATGCCTTGCACCAGTGAGAGTTCTGGTCCTGATTCCTGAAGATGTTAATTGTATATCTAGAGAACATGACAGTAGTCCCGCAAGTGAATAATGTTTTGGCTTGAAATATATCTTTGGGAGAATCAACATATCATTTCTTTGCAGTGAACGTCTTCCGCCCAGAATGGACTAATTTGGACCTCTGGAATTCCTACTTTCGAGTTGCAAAGCGGCTATTGTGTTCAACATCGGTTTCTTTTCTAAAACTTCTTTTGGTGTTGTCAGGACTGCCATCACTGAGCCGGGAAGTTACGCCCGTTATGGTTAATTTCAATTTGGGCGCAAGAGTTGACACAATCTTTTCATTTCCATTTCATCGCCCATCAAATCATCTTCTTCTGGCTTGGAATCCATGACATCAACCTCTGCGCTAGCCATCAATGCAACTGGGCAGGTTCTCTGAGCAGGCAAGGTTTCCTTGGAAATATTTGGCTTGAAATTTATCTCTCGATGTACCAAGGGACCATCTCCCTTTTTGCTCCTGGGCAGAGGGAGATGACTAGTAAGAATATGCCCTGGAATAGTGGAAACTCTAGCCATTATGCCCGAATGCGTTTACTGTATCTGAACAGAACTACTGCTACAATTTAACGAGAATTTTCATTTGCTCCAGACAATTTTTGAAATGAAAATTGGGAAGGGATAATATAACCCTCCGCAAATTATGGTTTAATGCGTATCAATGGAATATCTCCTCGAGCCTTTTGTTGATCAATGACAATCTCCAGGGTTCGTGCAGAAATAGTCGTTACCATTAAAGCTCACTAATTTCATATTTAGAAAAAAGTGCGAAGGTTGTGGTGACTATGAAGAGAGATTAAGAATTAGAAATTTCTTAAAGGCGCCAACCCGTTGGCGCACAAAACATATTGCATCATGTTTGAAATGAATCTTGGAAAGGATAATACTCTTCTCTGAAAATCTTGGTTTAATTCATAGTAATGACAAATCTTCTCCAACCTTCCAAACATTAATGACAATCTTAACGGTTCCTGCAGGATGAACTACTAGCATTAAAGATTAATTATTGCATATCTGGAAATAAGTATGAAGGTAGTGATGATAGAGAATTGCGACCAAGCATTGTACATTTCATCCACCCGCCAACCCATGAAATAGATTCCAAGAAATGCCCAAGTATGGAAAGCGGTCGGGTGGGTTACAAAAAAAAAGGGGCAGAAGATATACCCAGGAGACGTGAGGGTCCGATGGTCATATTGCATCTCAGTGACAGATATCAACCGTTAATTTGTATGTCGCGAAATTTTGGGTGTTGTTTGTGCGTAGGGGAACAACGAAAGTGCAAAGTCGAGAGGGCAATTTGTATATTGTTGAACTTCGGGTTTTGTATATAAAAGCATGAGACATTTAGATAAAGAACCAAGAAAACAAAAAGTGAAAGCATACGAAATGAAGGGGAATTTGTTTGCTAATTTGTAAATCATGGAAGTCCGGGTGCTAGTTGTAGGCGGTAGAACAATGGAAACGCAATGTTAAACCCGCCTATGTAGGAACCCGCTATTAAAAAAATTTGTTCAATATGAAATGGGGAATCGGTCGGTCGGGCTGGTGATATAAAAGTAACAATGGAAATCTGAAGATGCACTTAGATATTTTCTGAAAAATGAGTAAGTAAAGAAAGGGAAAGCAGAGGGAAAAGAGAAAGCAGATGAAAATTTTTGGAAGCGGGAAGTGGTCTTAACAGTAGCTATGGAGTGCATTAAACATGTTAACAGGTTCTTCAATCAAGGAATAGAAACAACGAGCGATGTTTATAGTTTCCAGGATCTGTTTTTATAAGAGAAGCATCGAAAAGTTACAAGAAAATCATTTTTTGGATGTTTTAAGTAAATTTTTTGTACTGTTAGCTTCAACACAAGTATAACAACAATGAATTTTAATTTTAATGTCATCTCATTCATATGATTGTTCCATTAGACTTCGGATAATATATATTATTTTATTTCAATTTGTTTTCTAATTTGTGGATCATAGAAGTCAGGGTGTTGTTTGCAGGCGGAGGAACAATGGAAATGAAATATTGAACCCACCTATCTGATAACTCACCTATTCAGAAAACCAAGAGCCAAAAATTTTGTACAATATGAAATGGGGAAGCAGTTGGTCGGGCTGGTGATATAAAAGTAAGTGAAATCTGAAGACGTGAATTCGCCAACTTTCGCACCTAGAAACTTTTCAAAAAATGAGTAATACATACTAAATATGTACTATAAAGTATGAACATGAGATTTTATAGAGCATGTATGGATCCCACATTCCATACTTATCCACTTTTTGGATCGCAGGTTCTCGGGCTGGCAGGCTCAAAATTGGGCCTCTATTGTTTCATGGCCTACAAATAGCACCCAGAATTCCACGATATGCAAATTGACAAGAAGACCTATGGGATGGCTAAGTCAACATTTCACTCCTATTGTTTCATGTCATACAAACAACACTCGGAGTTCCGTGATATAAAAATTGACAGACGGACTCCAGGGCTGGCGGCCTCAAGATTGCGATTGTTTACGGATGGTAATCCTTATCAACTATCTAACATTATCTAAAAACATTATTTTCAATACTAAATTATTAATATTAAATATTGATATTGTACAATTTCATTAGACAAAAAAATTTGTACAATATGAAACGGGGAAGCGGTCGGTCGGGCTGGTGATATAAAAGTAAGTGAAATTTGAAAACGTGAATCCGCCAACTTCCGCACCTAGAAATTTTTTGAAAAATGAGTAATACGTACTAAATATGTACTATAAAGTATGGACATGAGATTTTATAGAGCATGTACGGATTCCGCATTCCATACTTAGCCACTTTTTGGAACGTGGGTTCTCAGGCTAGCAGGCTCAAAATTGGGCCTCTATTGTTTTGTGGCCTACAAATAGCACCCATAATTCCACGATATAAAAATTGACAAGTGGACCTGCAGGCTGGCTGGCTCAACATTGCACTCCTATTGTTTCGTGTCCTCCAAACAACACTCGGAGTTCCACAATATACAAATTGACAGACGGACTCCAGGGTTGTCGGCCTCAAGATTGTGATTGTTTACGGATGGTAATTCCTATCAACTATCTAACATTATCTAAAAACATTATTTTCAATGCTAAATTATTAATATTAAATATTGATATTGTACAATTTAATTAGACAAAAAAGTTTGTACAATATGAAACGGGGAAGCGGTCGGTCGGGCTGGTGATATAAAAGTAACTAAAATATGAAAACGTGAATCCGCCAACTTCCACACCAAGAATTTTTTCGGAAAAAATGAGTAATACATACTTAATATGTACTTTTATAAAGTATGGACATGAGATTTTATAGAGCATGAACGGATCCCACATTCCATACTTAGCCACTTTTTGGATCGCGGGTTCTCGGGTTGGCGGGCTCAAAATTGGGCCTCTATTGTTCTAGTGTGTCCTACAAATAGCACCCAAGAGATCCATGATATACAAATTGATAGGCGGACTTGTAGGCTGACTGGTTCAACATTTCACTTCTATTGTTTCGTGTCCTCCAAACAACACTCAGAGTTCAGTGATATACAAATTGACAGACGAACTCCAGGGTTGGAGGTCTCAAGATTGCGATTGGTCACGGATGGTGATCCCTATCAACTATCTAACACTACCCAAAAACATTATTTTCAATACTAAAGTATTAATATTAAATATTGATATTGTACAATTTAATTACATAAAATTATTAAAGAATGTTAAATATCTTATTTAAAAGAAAAACCCGTGTATTCGGAAACTTGCGCTCCAAATTTTTTGTATAATATAAAACGGGGAAATGTTCATTCGGGCTGGTGATATAAAAGTGGGTGGAAATCTGAACAAGTGTATCCACCAAGTTCCACACCTAGCAATTTTCCGAGAAATCAGTAATACATACTAAATATGTACTTTTATAAAGTATGGGCATGAGATTTTATAGAGCATGTATGGATCCCTCATTCCATACCTAACCACTTTTTGGATCGCGGGTTCTCGGGCTGGCAGGCTCAAAATTGGGCCTCTGTTGTTCCGTGCCCTACAAATAGCACCCAGAGTTCCACGATATACAAATTGACAAGCGAAATTGTGGGCTATTTGAATTTTAAGGGCCTCATGTTGATATGATAGCACAATTGGAATTCGGCCAGTTTATATTCGTTTATTACAATATGAAATGGGGAAGCGGTCGGTCGGGTTGGTGATATAAAAGTAAGTGAAATCTGAAGACGTGAATCCACCAACTTTTGCACCTAGAAATTTTTCGGAAAATGAGTTATACATACTAAGTATGTACTCTTATAAAGTATGGACATCAGATTTTTATAGAGCATGTATGAATCCCGCATTCCATACTTGGCCACTTTTTGGATCGTGGGTTCTCGGTCTGGCGAGCTCAAAATTGGGCCTCTATTGCTCCATTTCCTATAAATAGCACCCAAAGTTCCGTGATAAACAAATTGACAGGTGAACTAGTTGGCTCAACATTGCACTTCTATTGTTCCATGTCTTCCAAACAACACTCGGAGGAAACGAGTAATACATACTAAATATGTACTTTTATAAACTATGGACATGAGATTTTATAGAGCATGTACAGATCCCTCATTCCATACTTAGCCACTTTTTGGATCTCGGATTCTCAGGCTGGCGGGCTCAAACTTGGGCCTCTATTGTTCCGTTCCCTACAAACAACACCCAAAGTTCCGTGATATACAAATATCCAAGCAGACTTGCGGGCTGGCTGGCTCAACATTGCACTTCTATTGTTCTATGTCCTCCAAGCAACAGTCAGACTTCTGCGATATACAAATTGACAGACGGACTCAGTGACTGGAGAGATCAATATTGCCATTGTTTACGGATGGTCATCTCTATCAACTATCTAACATTATAAAAAAACATGATTTTCAAATACTAAATTATTAATATTAGATATTGATATTGTACAATTTAATTACATAAATTATCAATATTGAACCCGCCTATCCAGTAACTCGCCTATTCAGAAAACCGCGAGCCAAAAAGTTTGTACAATATGAAACGGGGAGGCGATCGGTCGGGATGGTGATATAAAAGTAAGTGAAATTTGAAGGCGTGCATCTGCCAACTTCCTTACCTAGAAATTTTTCGAAAAATGAGTAATACATACTAAATATGTACTATAAAGTATGGACATGAGATTTTATAGAGCATGTACGGATCCCACATTCTATACTTAGCTACTTTTTGGATCGCAGGTTCTTGGGCTAGCGGGCTCAAAATTGGGCCTCTATTGTTCCGTGATATACAAATTGACAAGCGGACATATGGGCTTGCTGGCTCAACATTGCATTTCTATTGTTCTGTGTCCTCCAAACAACACTCAGAGTTCCGCAATATACAAATTAACAGACGAAATCTAGGGCTGACAAGCTCAAGATTGCAATTGTTTACGGATGGTAATCCTTATCAACTATCTAACATTATCTAAAAACATTATTTTCAGTACTAAATTATTAATATTAAATATTGATATTGTACAATTTAATTAGACAAAAAAAATTGTACAATTTGAAACGGGGAAGCGGTCGGTCGGGCTGGTGATATAAAATTAAGTGGAAATCTGAACACATGCATACACCAACTTCCACACCTAGAAATTTTCCGAGAAACGAGTAATACATACTAAATATGTACTTTTATAAAGTATGGACATGAGATTTTATAGAGCATGTTCGGATCCCTCATTCCATACTTATCCACTTTTTGGATCGTGGGTTCTCGGGCTAGCGGGCTCAAAAGTGAGCCTCTATTGTTCTGTGCCCTACAAATAGAACCCAGAGTTCCACAATATACAAAATGACAGGTGAACTTGCGGGTTGTATGTCTCAACATTGCACTTCTATTGTCCCGTGTCCTCCAAACAACACTCGGAGTTCTGTGATATACAAATTGACAGACGGACTCCAAGACTGGCGAGCTCAAGATTTCAATTGTTTACGGATGGTCATCCTATATAACATTATATAAAAACATTATTTTCAAATACTAAAGTATTAATATTAAATATTGATATTGTAAAATTTAATTACATAAAATTATCAAAGGATGTTAAATCACTTATTTTAAAAAAATTGAAGGAAACAAAACAAAGTTTTTTAAAATTCTATCACTGCAAGCATAACACCGACCAATTTGAATTTTAAGGGCCTCTTGTTGATATGATGGCACAATTGGACTTCGCACAATATATATTCGTTGATTTCAAATTATTCTGGGAGATAAATATTACCAAGTTCATCGATCAAGGAAAAATTCTAAAACTAGCCACATACTACATTTGCGTCACATCGCCATACAAATTATTAGGCGGATTTGCAGGCTAGCTGGGTAAAACAAATTGCAATTGTATTGTTCTGTGTCCTCCAAACAACACTCAGACTTTCTCGATATACAAATTGACAGACGAAGCATACAACCAAGAACCAACTAAACTCCAAACAGGTCGCAAGCAAGTTCCCACAAGGTTCCATAGAGAAGGATGCATCGAAATTTGCATCAAATAATTTGATATACAAAGAAAAGACGTCGCGCCATTCGTTTTCTCTTACATATGGTATATGTTCCAAGTAGAAAATAATCGGGGCCATGGGATATATGGGGTTTGCTGCCATGCTTCCCATTTTTGGACCAAACAATCTTATGCACATGCAATCTCAAGTACTCGAGTCCAACAAACATTCATCTGGATGTTGAATAAATATTACAGAGACACATGATATATTTTCGTTTCCTGCCAAAGTTTGATATGTTTTTTTTTTTGTCCTTCTTTAGCCGATATGAAAGATTGCATTTTCCTCATTTAAGGTAAATGTGTTGTGTATCTGAAAGTCGCGCAACATGTAGACACTGCTTACCTTTTTCTGTAGATATGTTTCGTACAAAAATTATGCCAACCTAAGAAGCACATTTTGTAACAGAGGTTGCCTAACTGTACAATGCATGGTTGTGTTTCCCATGGTTCGGATGGAAGAATTGAGGCAATGTCCATATATATATGGACATTTTTCACCGCATCGTAGACAATCAATCCTATCATCACTTATCAAAGCGGAGGCAGAAGGAAGAGAGTTTCATTTCGCACATACAGGTTCAAAGGGGGTTGAGTACGCATTCGATGCAACCAAAACACCTTCAACCTAGGAACGTGAACATAGAAATTAATACATTGAACAATATAATACACAAGTGCACCCGCCCTCCCTTAGAAAATAAATAAATAAATAAAACAAGCTGCATAAATTTGGTGAAGACTATTTTTATAAGCAAAGTGAGGATGATTTTGTGGATGTATACACACAATAGTTGTAGTTCTAGCTAGCTTCTTCAGATCCTGTTGTTAAGCCCTAATATTGGCTCATTACCCCTTAATTGGGGCATATTAGATTAGTAATGCTATTTTATTTATGTCGGTTGTAGGCCATTAGTTGTAATTTAGATTAGTAATGTTATTTTAATTATGTCGTCTTTAGGCCATTATTTGTAATTATACCTCCTAGTCTCCTATATATACCAAGGAGACATTTTCATTTTGAATAATCTTGGAATTGAACATTTAAGTGGGGTAAAAGGAGGTTGCCCCCTCGAAGAGGCTTATTATCTGAAATTATCTCTTTTTCAAGGCGTTGAGTAC